>JARHVA010004082.1:1150000-1337500 GCA_037957365.1 Torreya grandis | reverse complement strand
GACTAGATCCTTAGTTTTAGTATTATCACTTTTTTTACTTCTACCCCTGGTCTGACTTGTAATAAATGGATCCTTATTATTATCCTATCTCTTTTGCTTGAGGTCAAAGGATTGAAACTCCCATTTTTCTTCCTCAGGATCTTGGGTGGATTTTTCCTCTTTTTTGTGTTGGGTGGGCTTACCATTTGTGGTGAAAACTAGGATATATTTTCCTAAATTTATAGCTATTGACTCTAGATAGAGGAATCCTTTGAACCTCTCAAACTCATCAGTAATTTTTCCATAAATTAGTTTTTGTATCACAATCTTTGTATTTATATTTTTGAGGGAGTCATCAATTTCAACTTTGACATTGAACCTAAAGACCCTTTTAACTTTAATATCTATTGGTTGGACAAATTTAGGGCTTCCCAAGTCTGGTTTAGGATCCTCCTACACATGTTCAGTTGACTCCCCCAAGTCCTGCTCCTCTTGTTCATCTCTAGAGTCTAACTGAGTGCAGTATCCTTGCTCCTCCTCTAAATTATCCTTTTCACTTTTGATTTTAATAGCTTCAGTGATAATATTAGACAATTTTGTCTCCCTACACTTAATTATTAATAATATTAGGCCTTAATGGATTAAATTTATTGATAGATTCTTTTTTAAATTCAACAATGAAACCTCCAAAGATTGCAATAGTAAGAATGGGATGCTAATAGTATGGATTTTAAATTGGTTTAGAAGAAGGAAATGATGGAAAAAGATAAAAATGTGTTTTCCCTCAATTGTAATGTACCTCATAATTTTTAGGTATACCTCTAGCCATTCCCTCAATAGCTTGGCTCTCATAAACCCCTTGTGTAATGAATGTTTAGGTTTCTTCTTTTCCTTCTTATAGAAGATGTTCAGGAGTTCCTCCTTCCATCTCTTATCTTTGAATGATTTGAATCCATTACAGTCCATCCTCTTAGTTTCACCAATTATATCCTTAGTGATCTAAATTTTTAGACCATGCATTCTCACTTCATGGTCTTTCCAACCATGGGTAAAATCTCTAGAGAGTGCAGTGTCAAGCCTGACCAAATTTTCCATAAATAGAGCTAGCCCACCCTTTACCATTTTATTACACTAATTAGAATTGTTTAATTTACTAATATTAAATATTGACATGAATTTAAAATCATAATTTAATTAAATAATTGTAATTTATATAAATAGAAATAATATAATAGATTTTGATACTGATTTAACCTTTTAGGGTTTTAAAATGAAAATCTTATGTTTGGTTAAGGGGGATGAGATGCATAAATAAAATAAATAATATGAAATAATTAAATACTTATTTTTTATGAACTTTTACATTTTTTAACTTTATAATAATAACAATAAATAGGGATAAATGATTTAACCTTTTAGAGCTTTACACAAGTAATTCTTATGTTTGGTTAAAGGGATGAGATGTCTAAATCAGTTAAATAAATATGAAATAATTAAATAATAATTTTTTATGAATTTTAACCTTATTTAAATTTATAAAATTAGAAATAAATAGGGACTTATCTAATAATTGACTATCATAGATGATCTAGGTTCTAAAATTTGAGATCTGGGTAGTAGTTTGTGTCATCAATAGTATTATATTATTCATCTACTCACTGGATAGTAGCACCAAGTTTGAATAGTAGTTCCATTTATGTGTAGTATCCTAAATATTGTGTTAATGTCCCCTTTATATTAATATTCCTATTTTTTTGGAGCACCTATTCTAGTGTCTATATGTCTTATTCTTGCGTGACCAAAACCTAGATCTCTATGTTGTGCTTGGAAAACTTGATTTGAGGTTCAAATCCTAATATCCTTGAAATTATGTCATGAGTAATAATTTTGTGTGTTATTATGATGTAATATAAATACTCAACACCTCATTGTGTAGATATTTTCCCAAATAACAATACTCTATAGAGGGATCAAGCCCGATGTAGTTTTCCCACCTAGTGCTTAATGTATGTGTAAGTGAATGCTAGACTTAGAGTGGCCTTATATGCATTAAATGTTCTTGAGATTTTAAATTCTTGAAAACTAGGATTATGGATGATGTAGATGGTAGTATTCAAAAATTAGGGAAGAATAGGGATCAAATACCTTAATTTTACTCAACTTTATCTTTGGTTTGAATAGATTTTACTTCTATTTTCCATCCAATGAATATAGGTGAATTATATTTGTATTTATATGTTTTAATAACTTAAATAGATAAGATAATGATCTTCATCAAACCTTAAGAGGGATACACATTTGAAAAAATATTCATTGGAAAGAGATAGGGCTAAGGATATAACACATAATTGGGGGCACTAGCACCATATAGTTATAGTGTCCCAAATGTGGTTCTAGTATTATCTTTTCAAATTGATAATAATGTGGATTGGGATATGAGATTACAGTTTTAAGACTATGTTTTGACTAGTTGTAGATGATCATGGTTTTTGGAATGACTATAAAAGTATGTCTAAAGATCTATAATGGGTCTATGGTTAGCTTAGGGATATTTTAACCTAATAGACACTCTTAGCATATAATTACCACTTTTAAGTTATTACATTTACCCCCCACACCCACCCCACCTTTATGCTAGTAATGTAACAAAGCAAATTGACTAGTATAAAAGAAAAATAAGCATACCTAGACTTACCTTAGAAGTGAATACTGTGTATTAGAGTTTGGATATGCAAATATGGGTTTGCATATGTGAAACATGATTGAAATCAATGTACTACAATGAAACATGAAAAAATTAGTCCTTACTAAAGAGATGATCAAAAGCAAAAGACTATGCTGAAATAAAGTAATTAAGTAAAGCTAAGTAAAGAAAGAAGAAAGGAATTAATACACCTCATTGGGTACATTAAATAATGCATTAATTGGGTAAAAAATTGTGTTCTCTATTACACATGGTGATCATATCATTGAATATCTTAAAATAACTTTTTTGGTTTCTCAATCCTCATGTGGCTATCTCAAGAACTCAAGTAGGCCATGACTCCATAGTTTCCCACCCATGTTCAATGCATCTTGCTCTCTATGAATATATTAGATAAGACTGTAAGTGTGTCTAACCCTATCATGTAGTTATATAAATAATTAAGTAGGACATACTCCACCATTTCCCAAATATGTGAAGTATATTCATTTATAAATAAACTACACTCTATGGCCACTCGAGTATATTACGTAGTTCTGGGACACTCAAGAATGACAACCATTATAGATGGAGTAATTCATGAATCTAGTGATAACCTAGAATGTAATATAAAGTGTATAAAGTGTAGATAATGACATAGAGGTTTCCATTTCATATGATCAACCTATTTAAAATTAAATATATGGAAACTATGTGATGTGTATGTGCCCCTTATCTAGTATCTAATTATACTAAATTTGAATTGACTATGTAATAGATAAATCTATGTAACTAATATGAATGTATGAGTAATAATTACATGTATGATTCCACCAAATTTGATCAACTGGTATGAATCTAAGTTGAAATTAATTTACCTAAGCTAAATATGATAATAACTACCAAACCTATGATTGTATCTATGCACATATATATTATACTTGGTGAACTAGTTGAAATGATCAATACTATCATGAAGATAAGACTATTGAATAATAAACCTATAGTGGATATTAGTGTCTGGTGGTACAAGTGTCCCAATTTGGGCTATAATGACTACCTAGTCTAATTTCTAAGTGATCTAGACTAAATTTTAAATCTTTGTTCTTTTCTATGTCTACCCTAAGTCTAATGTCTAAAATTGAGAATGTGTGCTAAAGTGTATATGTGAACAGAAAATTAGGAGCCTAATCTTTGTGATAAGACCATATATGAATTCCCCCTTTTTTAGGGAAGTTGTGAAACATATGTAAGAACTTCTCTCTAAAGAAGTAGCTCTATAAAAATTACAACATGTGCATGATATTCCAATATAATATACAAACATAACATCATAATGTAAATTTATTTAAACATAAATAGGTAATGTAGTATATATGTTGTAATATAGCATTGCATAAGGGTGTCAAGATACATGTAATCAATGTATATAGTATAAAAATTTGAGTAACTACCTGGGGGGATGGGGCATGATATCCATCACAACACCCAAGTAGGAAGGGTAGATTCATGAGGTCCCTCATGGAATCTAAAACTAGTTTGTGTGTGTAACAAACAAATAAAAGTGTCATTGTGTAGAAGCATACAAGGAAGAAAACATACAAGGACATTAGGAATGTAAAAGGTAAGCCAAGAGGGCAAAATACAAGAGACATGGGCACATCCCACTAAATCTGAGAATGAAGGCATACAAGGACATGTTGAAATGTACACATGAAAAAAAATGGCATAGAACCACATAGAAGGACATGTTAAAATGTTTTCACATAGAAGCAAGAAAGCACACATAAGGGACATGGGCACATGTTTAAGTCATACAAATATAGAAGTGGCATAGAATCCAAATAATAATGAAATATTCAAATTACCTTGAAGATGGAAGAATCATAAGAAACAAAATCAGTTATAATCTAGGAAATCAAATGAAATCATGTATAATTATGTAGTACAAATCTATGTAAATTCTAGGAAGCATACATACTAATTATATCTAGTGATAGTCAGTAAAAAAATTTGAGCAATGAGGAGTAATGATCAATATCAAGCTAAATCATTGTATAAAGTAGAGTGTCTAATATGTAATGATATAACTTGGTAGTAACAACTATGTATGAGTGCCCTCAAGTGGGTATATGTATCAATATATAAACCTAGATTAGTGTAAATCCCCCCAATGGGTAGATGATAGCTGGTGTGGATTATTTTAGTGGATCTAATTCCTATTTAAAATCTCTAAGCACTATACAAAAACAAGTGAAGCATATGTGTTTAATAAAATAAACTATACTATGATAGCTCACAATATGCAATGTCTGGAAATTAGTATAAATGTAAACATAACAATGCATACACTTTATAAAAGTTTGTGTGTTTGAAATATTTGAATGTTTTCATATTTTGACATGTTATATTATTTTCATGTTTTTTTTGAGTAAAATATATGCACAAGTAAATGAAAATAAACTATGTACGAGGAGAAAGAGAGAAAAGGAAGCATGTACAAAGGTAGAAACAATACTAATAAATGAGTCTCATGGGTGACTCATTGTCATTATAGATTGTGTCAAAAATAGGGATGATAATCTCTTGTGCAATGTGATTGCTATGATTTAGTTGAATGTTGTTTTAGTAGGAATATGAGTATTGTTCCTCATCAAAATCATAATATTATTCCACATCAGAATCATAATAACCTAGTGTAATAGAAGGAATTCTTGCATACTATGGAGTTGCCCTTTATTAATTATGTTTTGAAATATTTATTATGATCTTTCTCTTTGATACTGTTGTTATAGTACACATGATAGTTTTAGAACTTGTAGTTATATTTCACATAGAGTTTCACAAGTGCAAAACCTAGCTATTTTTGTTTGAAAATATATGTACACACCCTATAAGAAAGCCATGTGAATAGGCTGAGTAGGGGGATTAGTGATAGTATTATAGGCTTCCTGATATCATTTATAGATGATATCATGGACTTGGTTTGAGTTAAATTAGCTATCACCCTCATGTATATGAGGAGGAGAAGGAGATTCTTTCCAATGCATAAGATATGACATTGAAACTTGAAACATAGTTGTTAGTTTATGTGTTGAATCTTCCATGTGTGTCTAGGTTTGATTGTTAATATAATTACACATAGGATAAATATAACATGATATGAGATATGACATATATTAAAATTGATATAAAAAATCATCTTTAAATGTGTTTATGTGTTTTCTAATTTTATTCTGAATTAAAGGGACCAAACATGTATATGAAAGTATTAGACTTTGAAATAAAAAATGTTTGATTTATTATATCATTATGATCATGATTATATGAATTATAAGATATATTAATATAACATATGAGTTTTGAAAATAAAATATGAGTATAAATATAAAATTATACAAACCATAAGTGTGTCTAGGGTTAGGGTTTAGTTAAAATAGGGTTGTTTTAAAAGGAGTTAAATTATATTCAAATAAATTTGAACCCTAATATGAAATTGATTTAGTTAGATAGGGTGTCTTAAAATAATATAAAATTACAAGTATTAAACCCTATTTTATTTCATAAAAAATTGGATTAATGCAAGCTAGGGTTTGAAGTAATATTCGAAGTAAGTCAAGTTCACCAAATGATTTATCCTTTTAGGGTTTTACAATGAAATCCAATGCTTGGTTAAGGGGTTGATATGCCTAAATTAGATAAATAATATGTAATAATTAAAAAATAATTTTTTATTACCTTTGAGTTTGTTTTACTTTCTAATAATAGCAACAAATAGGGATAAATGGTTTAACCTTTTAGGGTTTTACATAAGTAATTCTTATGTGGATGAGATGTCTAAATCAGTCAAATAAATATGCAATAATGAAATAATAATTTATTATGGCCTTTGACATTTTTTTAATTTATAAAAGTAGAAATAAATAGGAAATTATCTAAAAATTAACTATCATAGATGATCTAGGTTTTTAAATTTGAGATTTGGGTAATAGTTTATGTTGTCAACAAGATTCTATTATTTGTCTATTGACTAGATAGTAGCACCTAGTTTTGATAGTAGCACCATATATGTATAGTGTCCTCAATGTGGATATAACTTAACCTTTATGGTAATATTCCTATTTTTGGGGAGCACCTGCACTAGTTTTTGTATGTCTTATCCCTACATGACCAAAACCTAGATCTTTGTGTTATGCATGGAAAACTTGATTTGAGTTGAAAACCCTAATCTTATTGTAAATATGGAATTATAAATAATTTTGTGTGTTATTAAGATGGATTGGACATACTCAATAATCCACTATGTAGATATTTGCCTATATACCAATACTTTGAAGAGGGATCAATCCCAATGTAATTCTCCCACCTAGTGCTTGATGTATGTGCAAGTGAATGCTAGAACGAGAGTGGCCTTGGATGCCTTGAATGTGATTGAGATTTTAAATTATTTAAAATTAGTCTTAGGGATTATATATATGGTAGTATGAATAAATTAGGGATTAAATACCTTAATTTTATTCAACTTTGTCTTTGGTTTGAATAATTTTTTCTTATATTTTCCATTCAATCAATAAAGGTGAATTAGACTTATATTTATAGGGTTTTATTGCTTGTTTGGATAATAAAACGAGCTTAAGCCAACATTAGGAGGGGAAAACATTTGAAAAACTATCTATTGGGAAGAGGAATCACTTAGGATAGTAACACCTAGTTGGGGACTTGGGCTAGTGTCATGTGATTATAGTGTCCCAAATGTGGCACTAATGCCTTTTTTGTAGATTATTAAGCAATTTGGATTGGGATCTAAGATGATAGTTTTATAACTATGGTTTGACTAGTTGTAGGTGAGTCTGGTCTATTGAATGATTAGAAAAGTGAGTTTAAGGCTCTATAATGGTTTTATGGCTAGCCTAGGGATAGGTTAACTTAAGCTGTAGTCTTAGCATCCAATTACCACTTTTAGGTGATTATAATTATTTAAAATGTTATTATTATATGTAGTTAAAATATTAAATATAGGTAATTAAAAAGAATGGAAAATGGATTAGAAGTCATTCAAATTAGTAAAAAAAGTTTTTTGATCTACCTATTAGAGTCCATCAAGATTTGGACACCTACATCAAGACTGAGTCATCTATTATTTATAAATTTATTTTACAAATATGTTCCTCTTTTTTTTGGGATAGGATGGTATGCCTACTTTTTAAATGTATTCCTATATAATATTAGGTTGTCATTGTATGAAAAATATATATAAAACCTGTTTCTTTTACTTTGAAACCCTAAATCCACTTTTTACAAAAGGTTTAGGCCTGGAAAATTGTTCAAGATATGGGTTGAGCTAACCTCAACCAATCCCTAATGAATCGATAATCACTACCTACATATCCAATACTCTTAGGAGGAAATTAAAACTAAAAATATTTCTCCTCATCTGGTGTATGTGCACACTTGATGATCCTTTTATGATTGAAACATATAATATGTCTTCTAATTCTTGACAATGGAAAAATTGGCTTAGATAGGTGCTTCAGATTTGAATATGGCCTAATGCTTATGACTAATTTTTGAAGTGGAAATTTAGGGTAGTCATTTTTAATTTATAAGTGTTAGAAAAGGCTTGCTAAGTGCTTTCTTGACAATTATTAATGATGCTAGATAATGAAATAGGATTAGACACACCATGCATTTATATAAGAGTATTTTGGCAGTTGATCACACTATCAACATGTGAAAAATATATGAAAAACCATAAAGATAATTTGAATTTTAAAATTATAGTTACTTTATGCAAGGACATGTCTATTAGAGTTAGACATCTCTAAAATCATTCACTCTACTAAGTTTAGTATACTTAATTAAATGTTATGAATATTGATCTGATGATTTGGAGATATCTGAGGATGAATATGTTAAGCACATATTAGTTAATTCTTATGGGTGACAAATATAAAATAAATAATGTTTAAACCCATAGAAATCATGCATATGGGAGATAATGGTGTGAAAGATCCATATGTGTACACATAATTAATGTAATGTAAGTCAACATTAACATCGCCTAGTGTCTAATACTATATTTTAGTATCTAAAATAGGGTATCTACAAAGTATGATAATTAAATTTCATCAATAAATTACATTACCTTCAAAATTATCACCTTTTTTGCCTACCTTTTTGGTTTGTCCTAATCCTTGTGCACTTCCTTTTCATTTATTTTATTGAGAGAATTTAATGCATATGATATGAAAAATTTATCCTCATTTACTTCTTCAAGGAGTGGAAAATTTATTTATTTGGACTCATCATCATATTCATCATCACATAATCATTATTTGATAATTATATTTTTTGGTACTTTAGCATGATTTTCTATACCAAATTATCCTCCTCAACCTTTTTTTAATCATAAATATCCTTTAGTTATTAATTAATCACCATATCCAACCTATGATCCACATAATTAGATAAAATACATAAGGTATTATTACCCATCTAGTATATTATCCACTTAAAAATTTTAATTTAAGAAACTTGATTGGTTATTCATTACCACAAATTTGGCATTAATTACATAGGCTTCTAGTATCCCATTGAGGATTCTCCCTTCATACAAAAACATTATGATTAGATTATCATAGTGTCGATTCATATTTACTTTTTATTTTTTTTAATTTCCTAGATATATGCATGATCCTTATACTTTTTCATTGTATAATTATTTTAAATTGGATAAATTTCTAATCCAAATGAACACTTTATCACCATAACCATTGAGAATGTCAATTTCACCAAGTACCTATAAAACTATATTTATTCTCCATCATAATGTTCCTAACTCTTGGTATGTTATATAAATGATCTCTACCAAATATTCACAAATGAATAATTTTAATTTTTACAAGACTTTATTGGCACAAATCTCTTACATGATATATCAAAATTCTATGTTAATGTATTCTCAGTGTCATATTCAACATAACTTCCTATAGATTAGATTGAATGCTACACATGTTGTCATGTCATGCAAGTTATTAATAAAGATTTTATATTTTTTATTTATGTATACAAAACCTATGACACTAATGTGAATTTCTTTCTTTTCATTTCAAGATTCGTATACTCTTAGATATTGAATAGATTGATAAATCTAGCAATATTCATGGGAGATAACTTCATTATCCTCCACATGAAGTATAAATCCCCCTATAAACCCATGATAGAAGGAACATAGCCAATTTAAACGGTTTACCCAAGTATGTTATTTAATATAGTTGAAACACTTCATTTATCACTTTGTCACACTTTATTTTCAAATGGGAGAAAAATAATCCACATGCACCTATACCCACTCCAATAAGATAATCATCCTTTACATCATATTTATATTCTACCTAGTGATGATTTAAGTCCTTAGTATTACAATATTTGACTATGATATATTTTTTTTATGTACATGCACCCATCAAAAAATTACATAGAGGTATTTCCATAGGTAGGGATTATGTCATATTTAAGGTTTTGTTGTTGGTTTTCTATTTTAATTATTCTTGTATGAATATTGTGTCACCTCTATTTAATTTTATGGTCTTTTTCCTCTTACCTTTCTCTTATGACATGCATATTTCATTATTTTTAGGTTAAATTTCATGTATAATGCATTAAGTGATTCATTTAATCTCAACTTTCTTTATATTTGATCTTCTAATGTCATTTAATGGCATCCATGGGACTTAATAGTAATTATATCCTATAACTGGCTAGATTATCCTTATCATGTGTTTTATCCTATATTTTATAAAATCATTAATGTATTGTGTAATTATATGTGTAAAACTATAGTATATTAGAGTATTAAATATGTTTTATAAATATATAAAATTATTGTTTTTGGAAAACACTAAGAAGAGTTATACATAGCTTTCACACATATTTTTTCAACTATTTTAGAGATCTAATAGTGAAAATCAACAAAAAAGTTGACCATGTGGGCTCATTATCAAGAACAGAATCATAAATTAATTCTAAATAGGTCTGGTATAGGTGGATTTTATACTATAAGTGGATTTCAACATAGGCCTCTCCTATTTATTGAGTATATATTTGTTCCAGTTGAATATGGAATTTAAATGATAGGAAAAATAGATGAAATAGGCTGTTAAAAATGACATATCAAATACAAGATTGAAAGATATATCTAGATAGGATTATTATAAATAGATGATAATGTAGGTTGATCTAGTTTGTTGACTATCATCTTGCCCCATTTGATTGTTATGAAAACCTAACTACAAGACCTTCTAATCCTATGTCCACTAAGTAATATGAGTTATCACAATTTATATTGTGTCTCATATAATTCATTTTGTTTATTATTTTCCATTTAAATCCCTATGTTTACATTGATAACTTGAAAAAATATTAAAAAAGGGAATGTAATGGGATGAATTAAACTCAATGGACCCTTGATGATTGACCATTGCCTCATATTCAATACTTCAAGGATAAAAATCAATCTCATATAATTCTCCCACCTAAAGTGACTGTGAAGTTGTTCTCCTTGACTATGTGTAAGTAGCTATAAAACATATTTAATACTTGAAAATTACATATCTTGACTTAGATTATGGTATCTTCTTATGAATGATCTTGAATTTGTGAAAAATAGGGAAGATTTTATTAATATGAAATAGTGTGTAAGATTGAAATAATGGAATACCAATTGGGGGTAATGAACGGATATTGATATGTATTTATAGGAGAATATTTCAACAATTTCCTTTAGCTAACTTTATGAAACGTGTGATAAGACCCAAAAGAGTAATAAGAATTTAGGAAAATAGCCATTAATTGGCATTGGACATGGCTGATCTAAGTGAATAGGATCATGACAATAATCATATCTAATTAAAATGGACTTATCTTGAAATATCAATGACACCTATCCTAAATTAGAGATGGCCTGAGGGTTATTTTAAGTAGCTTGATATTTTGAAATTAAATTTTTAGTGTAGTATTGATGATAGTCAAAGGTAATAGGAATTCATATAGATAAAATGCTTAGAGGAATGATTAATAAGAGTCATGTAATTGGGTGAAAGTCATGTGGTTTATAATGTGTCAATAATTATCATTATTAAGTACTTGTTACTAAATTTATGTGCCTATATTTTACCTCACTTTATTATAGTAATGAATTTCTTAGAGGAAAGGAGAATAATTGAACTTGAGTGTGTAAAACACATTTTGTCTATGAGAGGATAATTTAAATATGTAGGTCACTCAAATTCAAAAAACCCTGCAAGAACACATGAAGTAGTCATTTTTCCAATTTCAAACTTGAAAAAGTTGAACTTTGAAAATTAAAAATTTGAAATGAGAGACATGAAAGAGTGTAATTTCATGGAGCTAAAACCAAATTTCTATGTAACCTATAACAAATTATGGATACTTGTGCTCCCTTCTTACTTAACATAGATAATTTTAAGATTGAGAGTGATTAAATCCCCATTTATAATAAATAATCAATATCTTGTGTTGGAAATATGCATTATTCCAAATCTCATGAGTAATAATTAATTCCCAATGTACTAATATAAAAAGCTATACTATGTTGGGTTTTATAGAAGTGATTCCAAGGCCATTGAGTATCACCAAAATTGAAATTACATCATATGCAATAGAATATGGAACCACAAAATGTTTTTTCTAGAAGTAATTCCATAATTATTTAGAATCAGTGAACCTTAGTATACATTATCCATAAAAAATTAGAATCACACCAATTCAAATGGATTTATATTCTATTTTCATGAAGAAAAGGGAATGTAGAGTATTGATGCCCCCATCATGACCGAATTTCTCATTTAATATAATTAAAATGAATACTTTTTATTTTAAAATTATAAATTATAAATTTGAAACATACACATGAGCAATTGTCATTCCCTTTTGAAATTTGAAACTTTTAACCATGAATGAAAAAACATCATGTATTTTGAATTCTACCAAAATGATATAGAATGTTGTGCACTTATATGGTCATTTTAAACTATATTTTTAACATATAACTTTGATTTTGAGGCTTTTTTATTATTCCCATGAAAATTAATTAAAGTGTGTATAAATATTTGATTTTAGTCTTTGAAAATTGAGTGAATATGCATGACATATTCCCCCTAAATATGTATCAATGTGCTCATATCTATCATGTGTTTGATTTTTAAATAGAATTAAATCTTTGAAAACCTGTGCTATTTTATAGAATATGATTTTGCATTACTTTGAATCCTTGAAATTTATACTCTTTATTTTTATAACCTATACTCTATCCTAATTTTTTGTTTACTAATGGATGTTTGGATCTCTAAGACAAGATCATTATGATGCCCTCTTTTTATAGGACAAGTGTATCCTACATGTCACTCATCTCAAGATAAGAGTTCACTGTATTATGTGATAAATATATAATCATGTAGTAATTATATCATCATGTGGATAGTGTGTCATCATATAAATGTAACTCTCATTGAAGCATGTATGTAACATATTTATTACAAGCCATAAAAGTGTCATGTCTAAATAGATTTAGTAATGAATCATGCATTAAAGTAATCATATTTGAAGTAGAGTACATAGTAAAAGTGCATGATATGTATCATGGCACCATTAATCAAGATTAAGAAGAACAAAAATTTCAACATTTGATGTCACATAATAAGACCAAGGGATGTATATAATAGACATGAATATGTCACAATAAACAAGTCCATGGGCCAAACACAAGAGACATTAAGAATGAAAAAATAAAGGACATGTTCAAATGTCACACAAAACATAAGGACAAAGTCCACAAGTAATGGACATGTTCAAATTTTTCACATACTAAGTAAAATTATTGTAGAGATGTTCAAGATGTTAACTTCACACATAAGGGAAAAGGGTTGCATAGAATTAAAAAACAATGTTAAACATATCATGAAATAAAGTAAACAAAATTGAATGAAAACAAGTGAAAATTATTCTATTCCATCCATATATTAATGTTGTATAATATAAAATGGTAGATGTATGTAACAAAATGTAAGATATGAGTGATTAACAAGGCAATTTTAAGATATGTAGCTCACTGTTACATTTGAGTTCATAAAAAGATATAATCTATTATAATGTAACCTATAGATTTATATGCACCTAACATAGGCATTGCCACTGGGTAGAAGGGAATCTAGCATATAAGAATTCATATGTAATGTATGTGCTACATCACACTAATATATCTCATGAAATCCATGTATGTATATAAAATAATATGATATCTACCAAATACATGATAAATAAAATATGTAAATAAGTAAACTATCATCTTATCTCATGATCAAGTCCTAAATTATGTTTTCTATTAATATTTTGAATAATTTGGTATTATATATATATATATGTGTGTGTGTGTGTGTGTGTGTGTGTGTGTGTGTATGTATGTATGTATATATATATATATATATATAAGAATATATATATATATTTTTTTTTTGATATGTTGGAAAGGAACTAGCTTATGATTCCATCAATAGGAAAACCATAGTGGATGTTTGGATCATATATGTTAAAGATGACTTTTCATTTTTGAAAAGTACTAAATGTAGGTGTATGTAAATATCAAAAGGCATAAGGTGGTGTACTATAAATATTGTGATCATGTATTATATTATATTTTGTATAATGTATACATTGGGAATATGCAATACTTAGTTTAGTCTATTTTATAATAGGGGAGATTATCACTACCTATATCCACTATGGAACATGTTAAACTGGCTAAGGGGTTTGTTTAGGATGCGTTATACAAGATTTATATTTCCTTGACCACTGAGTGACTTTTTGATATGAAGCTTTTAGTTTAAGAATGTGTACCATTATATTTTTAACTAGCTATATATAAAAATTTTGTATACATTCAATAATTGATTTTTCACCATGATCATGAATGGGTGAACTAATTATATTTGTAATGTGCTATTGAGTATATCCCATAACCATTTATGGCAGTGGTGGGGGAAGGAAGAAGAGGATTTGAATTTAATTATAATGGTTAATAACATAAAATTCCTTTAAATTTGATATATTGATTACAATGTATCTATTTGAGACATTTATGCACCATTGAAGGTATTAGAAAAAAAATCATATCCAAGGGCATCCTAATAAGATACTAAATACCCATGTTCTTGGTAAAAATAGAAATATTGTATTCATTATTGCTAAACCAACTTGGAGAGGTAGCATTATATGCCCAAGAGTATGTTGTGTATAACCATTGAATTATTTTACCACTCTTGATGTAGCTTATAAATATTGATTTGTGTATCCAATACTCTAAAGGAGTGTCATTATACACATAATTTTGTTTGACCCATTTTAAATCATGACATTGTGGATAGGTATGTTGTTTATGTAAGATTAGATTAAAAGTGCATGTCTATCTACATCATCATAGTTTTCATTGTCATTAATTATAATTACTATATGCATTACGTGTGTGCATGCACATGTACTCATAATTTCATATATTAGATGCCCATATGACTTAAGAGGAGGATGTGAGTTTATGTATGATGTACTTATAAATTATATATACTATATATTATACCATGGTTTGGGAATGGATTAATAAATATTTTAAACTTTACATCATCATTTAATTATGGTCTAACTTCCTTTGTGGGTGTGTTAGATCAATATTATTGTCATAAATAAGATCTTGTATCTCTTTCCTTAGCCCAAAACATTTATTTGTATAATGTCTAATAAATATGTGGTAATCATAATATTCATTAATATTGAATCCCTTAGGTTGAGGTTTGGTCATATCAAGATTAAATGATTGTGGTAGAGATATAATATTGTAATCAAGTAGTTTCTATAACAAGATGTGAGGAGGTTGTGGTAACCTTGATAATTGCCTCCATAATTGAGCTATTATTTAAAGGTGTTTTTGTTGGTTGTGATATTTCATTAATTGTTATTTTTTATTCTTCTTTATTTTGTTATATTTGACCTTGTAATTTGGATTGATTTTAACATTGATATTTGATGTATATGGAAAATTTGGTGCATATTTTAGTTTTGTTCTATGCTATGAGATTGACTTATCTTTCTTTGACCATATGACATAAATCATCAAAGGAATTAAACTTATAAAAAGTTATTGATTTATGGAGAAAACTTTTTGTGATTATATATTTTAATCCATCGTATTCCATATAATTTTTCATATTAGATATCATAGTTTTGAATGGAATAACATATTATCTAATTTTATCACTTGATCATTACATGAGCTTAACAATTTGTGCATAAGATAACTTTTCAAAAATGTTAATCTATAAGTGCGCTAGGAATTTATCTACCAAGGGTTTGAATGCTCTAATTTATTGAATAGGGATATTTTATAACCATTGTAAAACATAGTGTTTAAGTCTTATTTGAAGATCTTGGTGATTAATTTATCATTTCAAGCATAGTCCAAGTATGTTGCATGGAATGAAGAAAGATGTTTCTTAGGATCTCCTTTACCCTCATAGAGTGGTATATTAGGAGATAAAAAACCTAATTATAATGGGTAATAGAATATATCAAGTGCTAAAGGATTATGAAGTAGAGTATGAGAGTCCATTAAGTGATTATATTTATATGCACCTTTATCTATTTTAAATAATTTAGCATGTAAGGATTAAAAAAAATTATCAATAGAGGATGCATTAGGTGAGTTGGAAGTGGAAATAATATACTAATTAGTGGAGGTGTGTAAGATGACTGTGTATAAACAATAATATGAATATATTGTATACTAATTAATGATCCCATATCTAAATATGTTGGCACATATCTAAATGTAGGTGTTGATATATGAATATAAACAATATTATAAACTAGAACACATGAGATTGGAGATTAATTTTTTTGAAAGGAAATGCATGAGATAAATATTTTTTTCATTCTTAGATGTTAGGATAAATTGTAAAACCTTATCCACTTTTTGGGGACATTATAAAAATCCTTGGGAAAAATTAGACAACTATTTAAATGATTTAGGATTGACACCATTGAGTTTATTTGGATAAATTATATTAGATATTTTAGTATTATCTTGATTATAATACATAATTTCATTATCTTGATTATCATGGTCATCACTAACACCATCTTCAATGTGCATATAAATTTAGAGATTTTCATTGTCATATTGATCAAAAGTGTCAATGTCATACATTTCAAAAGATATCACAGGAATTTAAATATGCTCAATAGGGATTTCATTTAATATATCACTATTCCTTAAAGGAATAGAGGAGACAAATTTATTAAGTAGCATAAAAAGGTGTAAAATAAGAATAAAAATGGGTATAATTAGGTAGGGTGTATTTGGTTTATGGGCTCTCAGATATACTAATCCCAACCATAGAATAGTGAAAAAGACTATAAGGGAAATAACTAGGAGGATTTTAATGTTCTATAATGACACTATCCTGTCTCTAGGGTAATGTTGATGCATGAAAGTGTATCATAGGGTTTACATAGTGTTAATACATAATTATCATTTAAGGATTCAAATAATACATTACATTATTTTTTGGTTTTTATATTCCTGATATCTATGGTGAAGTGGCCAAGCTATATAACTATTCACAAAACGAAATATAAGTGGTTTTTGGGAGCAACCATAGTCTTGAAGCTTATTTGTGAAAGATTAAAGTAATATAAAATTAGTATAGTGATTTAGGATCAAAACATAAATTCTTAGACCTAATTTAACATGAATATCTATAATGAAAACTAAACTACAATGAACTGATCAAAAGAAACAACAAATAGGAAGGGTGGAGTAGAAATAAGGTAAATATTGTTGATCTTCAGTCTAGGCATTATGAGAAATCTTGAATTTAATAAAAGAGATGCATTCAAACCAATATATGACATGAAATATCCAAAAGCACAAATACTATCATATACCAGACAAATGTCTAAGGATAGTTAAAACAATGCAAATAAGAAACTAGATTCAATTTAAGGATATACTTCCACATGAAAATTCCATAAAGAACATCTTCAATAAAAAGAAAAGAGAATGAAATATATATAAAATATTTCAATAAACCTAGCATAATCTCAAATTAATAATCTACATTAACATGTACACATATAGAATCCATAAAAACAATTCAAATCTAAACATCAAAATAGATACTTGAGGAAGTAAAAATGATAACAATCACATAAATAAATATGAGAAATCTTTTAAAAATTCCCTTGTTTGTATTACTTGATAAAAATTCATAAAATATTTTTCTTCTATAAAAAATTCCTCCTCATACAAATGAAAATACCTCCTTTTATATAAGACCATGAGGTATGTCAGTTAGTCACTATCGAATGATAATTGGCCAAGTGTCAAGGACAATTGTCCTTATACAACATTATAAAATGAGACACTTTATAAATGGACTAACCCATTAGTAATGTGCATTATAAGTTTCACATTCTTATTAAAATAGAATGTTATATTTTCAAATTGTATACATGCTTTGTTACAAAAATAATATGCTAAGTCATCAAATTTGAATTTGAGAAGCTCCTCTAGTTATAGTTATTTACTTTTGTTGATTCATCTTCATTACCTTATCATGTTATTCATCAATCATTTTGGAATTTACTATAGGATTCATGAATAATTCCTCTTTTTGGTCTTCTATTTCTTTCAATTTGTTGTCATCTTTGACTATTACTTCCTTAATGATTCTTGCATCACCAATCTTCTCCTCTACATACAGGATCATGTCCAAGATTATTTTATTGCCTACCCATATTATGCCTTGGATTTTTGTCTTCACTTCCTACATATATTTATTATCCCTATGTTTTATCTCCTCATTAGTTATTAATCTAATGGGACTAAAGGTATTTAGGTCCCTTATCAATCTCCCTAAAATATGCATCATTCAATTCTTCATTTACTTAAAATCATTCAAACTTCTCTCCATGTCTTTGGAATATATTTTCATACCCTTAATATTTTATATCAATATTACCAAAGCCATATTTAAGTTATCTAGGTTGACTATTTTAAATCTATGAATCTAGTATTCTATCAATATGTTTATCAATTTCTTTACCTTATTTATTAAAGCCTACCATTACTTGACTTATTGTATAGCCATGGAATGCTACTTGGTTACCATGTCTTTTTTAGACCTTATAGCTTTCAAAAATATGAATTTTTCATAAATGATTGCTTCAAAAATTATTGACAATATCTCATGGCATTGATAGGATATACTACTCTTTAAGTTATTCTTTTTCTACTTCAAGCCTTTGATATCAAATTACAACATCTCTAACTATGAATAAGATAATTCTAGGACATCCTCTTAAAATATTAGATCCTCACTAGGTATTTATCCTTTCTCTTGGGTCAAACTAGTCAAGGGCTCCACCTTTTGATATGTAATCTCTTTACCACATTGCATGACTATTTTCTCAATCACGCTTTTCAAACCAATAGTCTATAAATTAATCCTAACCCTAACTAAGGGTTGGGTCACATGTGGAAATGGGGCCTCTACTTGTGATTGGATGGATGAATTATTTATAATAGCTAATCTCCTTTCCTCTTTTTCTTGTAAATCAATAATCCAAGGTTTCAACTCTTATTATAGAGGGATGTTAGTATCTTTCACCATAGCCCATGGATGATGAATAATGGGAATCTTTTCTAACCTTGTTTCATAAATGAACCACTAATGAATATATTGTCCATATAATGTGTTTTCCTCACTAAATAAGTTGACTTTACTCAAAGGAGGAGTGATAATCACTTTAGGTTTCTTAGCTTTTGAGACAATGGTAGTCTCATCTTTCCTTTTAGGAGTGTCAATAACCATCAATTCTAATGACTTCTCATTATCCTTCTTGGTTTCCTTTACTTATTTTGTATCTAAATATATCTCATAAGACATGTATGGCATATTAAATTCATCCTCAATAGACTCATTAGGATCTAAACCTATCATAATTCTTAATCTACAACTCTAAAAGATTCAAGAACTAATAAACAAGAAATAACTTCATCTATCATTCTCTCTTTTGGTCTATGATCTATTTATACCTCTATTTTTTAGGCTAGAATAACTAACATTAATCAAATGATACTACCTTGGGCCTAATTGCCATCTACCTTCAATTTTTGTGTCCCTATTCAATCTAGACTTGAGCCTTATGTTGTACTCCTATAATATTTTAGTCACTTCAAAGTAATAATATGCCTTAGCGTATATATAATAAAATGTAAATTGGGCTCATATTCATAAGGTAAATTTAAAATACCTTTTATTCTCAAATGTTATTTTACCCTTCCATAAGGGTCCCATTGTCTAAGATCACTAATTTTCAAATTGAAAGACAATCTATGCTTTGATACAACCTCAATATGATCCCATTGTTTGAAGATGGTATTTCCAATTGTCATAGGGAAACTATGTAGGAGTCCTTTTCTATTGGTTTTAAAAATTCCATATATCCCATGGAACAATTGGTAGGCTACTTCTTATTCTACTATTTTATCAGGTACATGAATTGGTAATTTGAGAGGTGCATTTTGGGTTCCTTAAATCCTTATCATTACACAATTAAGATATAACCATATGTCCCCCATTTATTCAATAGATTTCTTTATCAAAGGTTTTATTCTCTCAATAGGAATACGAGTTATAGCTTCACTTAATGTGGGGTAAACATATTTATAAATAAACTAGATGTGATCTCTATAATTATAGATGTGCAACTTTAAATAATATTGGGATATAGTCTAGGTGCTATTTGGAGACCATTCTCTTTGATTAGGAATATTAGTGGTTGCACACATGACATCTAATATATTAGACATCATGTAAAACTCAATCCTCTTCTTATTATTGATTGCATATATCTATCTACTTAGGGAGATGTTGATTATATCAACTAATGGAGGAACCATTAAATTTTTAATGATAAACTACACCATGGGAACCCACATTGGTTCTACATATACTGTAGTTACACACCCATACAACTTATTTAACATTTTCATTACCATCCTAACTCTAGGTATAAATTGACTAATGAGTATGTTCTTAGTAGAATCCAAAATAACATGGTTACCTACTTCCAACCACATAGCTAGGGTATCCATCATGTTGTGCTTCTTAGCCCATGAATTAATGGAGGTTAGGTCAATCTAGGTATTTGAAAATTTTTAGTAAGACTCAAAGTAAATTGAATATATGTAAGAAATTATCCTCAAATTATGTTCATTAATCAACATACCTTTATCTATTTTAACTTATTTAAAAAATGGACCAAGAACATCAATGCAATGAAGTACCTATAGTTTATCTAAAATATAGTGTAGACTAGTCATTTGAATGGCGACACTGTCATCATAGAATCTCTTTACTGAAAGGATCTTCTCTTCTTCCTTGGTGATAACTTGTTGGTTCTCAATTGTTCAAAATAGTTTAGAGTAATTATTTTTCCCTATGTTCAAATAAGTAATGATAAATTATATGTCCTTGAACACTCTACCCTCAACATCTAAAGACAAATATAGTTCAAAATCTTGATTTAAAACATGTTTATGGGTCACCATTTCTATAGTCCTAATTGAATTATCCTTTTTAAAATTATAATCTAACTAATCTAGGCTCAACACAATGAATTTAGAGATAATATAGGTTTTTTCATACATTATAGGGCTTTTTGGAGGTTTACGTAGAGCTCTAGTGGTAGAAATAAAGTTAAAAATATGTGTTTTGATGACTTAGATTACATTTGGATTACACGTTTATACCTTTTTTATGTTTTAATCCATAAGATCTACTAATATGATATGTTATATTTATGTGGCATTACCATGTCACACTACTCATTTATTTTCAAAATGTGGACATTGTCATTTTTAGACACATGTCATCATCTTGTGCAATCCAAAATCTTGGTCAAATTCAAACCATTGATCTCTTAATAAGTCTTCCTAGCCTTGACTTCATCATGGGCCATGTATCTTCCATCTAAGCTCCCAAGATCGAGACACTTAGTAGCTCTATAATCTCTTTGTGTAACTTCTAAATAGTATTCATCACTTGAATGCTCTCTTACCACATAGAAACTTCACATTCAATCTAGGCTCTTTGAATTATTTACTCCATTCACACAATTGATTCTTGAATGTATGATCAAATGCAGATAGTTGATTTTATTTCCTATTCACAAGATTAAGCACAAGACATTTATTTGATTGATTAGTTGATAAGATTTTGACACTTATCACTCTCATGTTATTTCTCAACATCCTTAACTTGTTGACCTTTGCTCATCATTAGATATGTTACCTCTTTGCCAAGATTGTGACACTTATTAGTATCACATTCATTAATAATATATTTGACATATTGATATGGATTTGTGCTGTTAGATCTCCATTGCATAATTAAATGTGATCCATCTATCTTTGACCTTGACTTGTTAACTTTGGTTCACATCTATGTGTCATTGATCTTTGTTCTGATCATTTGAGATTTTGACACTTGGTGTTCCCATGTTTAATCTATAACTAAGAATAATAAAATCAACTAAGTAAATCTTGGGACATATAATAGATTTAGGATAAATTTAGACTAAGGTTTTAACAAGTTAATAAACTCAATTAGAACTTATAATAAAATTAAACTAGGTATAAAATGTAATAAGATGACCCCTCATAAATATGAATCCATTTCAAAATAAAAACTTAGGCTAAGGATTTTTCAAATTATTTAAACAAGGATTTATTAAATCAGTTAAGACCAAAGGTTAATATATAAGGATCAAATGAGATCATATTATTTAACTAACTAAGGATTAATTTGACATTGAAACATAAACCTTGAACATTGTTTATTCAAATGAAACTCCATTAAACCTACAACATGGAAACACATGAAACAAACATTATCAATATTAGATTAAGTCAAATAATGATTATATGTAAACATGTGAATTAAACTACATGAGAACCATGATAATAAAATAATTCACCTTGATTAAGTGGGATGTCTAATTTATAGCAATATTTACAAAAAAAAGGGTCCCTATTTTTCAGAAGTGGAAGTATGTTGACCTCAATAAATGGTGACTTCTGGGAGAAACATTGAAAAATGTTAGAACTCAGATATTCTTAGTTTAAATTAATAAATAGACTAATCATTCCACATGATCAAGTGCTATTATTAAGATCAATTCATTATTAAAACAAGTTTTACAAATTTAAAATTAGATTCAAACATCAAAACTGAGTCATGTTATGTGTGTGATTTGATTCATTCAATGATTTCCATGGGATTTAGAGAATAACTTATAGATTTCATGATCTTAATCACTAACATATATTTGTAACATAATTAGATATGCATTATGAATCATGATTTATGGAAAGGGAAGGCTTGGGCTTTCTCTATTACCAATCAAGTGTCAATGGCTCTAATAGTGGTTACCAGAATCACCTTTATTTAGAAAGATTTAAAATTTTACATAAAGCTATTATTTTTGTATTTTTCAAATATATTTATCTTTAAAACAAAGGGTGGGGATGAGAATTAGCTAGGTTTTTAGGATTTTGTCAAATTTTTGAGTTTTATACAATCGTCTTTGGTTATAAACTTCATCCCAAATGATAATATTCTTTAATATCTAACACGAATTTCCTCTAATAATTAAAAATTTCACTCAAGAATATGCAATCCTTATTAGAATCAGACTTACATCAAGACAAGGTTTAAAATTTTATGGAATAATTAACCTAGATATCAATCATTACTAATTTCTCAAAATTATAACATCAATATCTAATTTCTAAAATCCATGATCAACCAATGTTTAAGAGTCATACCTATACCCTTGATTTGAGAATTTATTTTTGAGAATATATAAGAATTGGAGCTTTAAAAATTGTCTTGGAAAATACCTATTGAAAGAAAATAATAAAGCAAAATAAAACAAACAAATAACAAGCAAAAAAAATATAAAAACACTATTTAAAAATAGGGAACATGAAATGAAACTAATCTAAGCCTACCTACACTAACTCTAACTAGTATTACAAGTTACTCCATAAATACTTGAGGTGGAATAATAGATAAATAGTGGTTGAAGTACTACCCATTAGTTGGTAGAGTGAACTATAATCCTTATAATTATTTGAGATTGAAGGTCTTATCTCCCAATGTCTCAATAATTTGATAAGGTCTAATCCATAAAGGAGTGAATTTCCCATGTTTTCCTTTTGGTTCAGATGCTTTGTCCCATAGGAGAACTAGGTCTCCCTACCTAAACACCTTTATCTTTGAATGCTTGTCAAACCATATTTTGATAGTAGTTCAATGTATTCTAAAGTTGGCAAATGCTTCTTCTCTTTCATCCTTAATTTGAATAATGTTAAGAAATCTTGAATTAGCATACTCTTGATCTTCTTCTATATCCTCTTACATGAACTTGAATGTTGGAAACTTGAGATTAATTGAAAATATTGGTTTTTAACCATATACCAATAAAAATGGTGATTCGTTTAGATCTTGATTTACTATAGATATGTATACCCAAAGAGAATATTTAAGAAATTTATTCCATGTTCTTAGTTGTTGATCTACAGACTTTTTAATGGCTTTCATCAAATTTTTATTTGTTGATTCTTAGACTCCATTACCTTGAGGGTAGAAATTTTATGAGAAATTAAGAGTTATGTTGTTATCATAGGCCCAATTAATCATTTCAATAAATATAAATGATGATACATTATCACAAACTAATGATATCGGTGTCCCAAATCTAGTACAAATGTTCCCTTCCAAGAACTTGATTACATCTTCCATTCTACATTATTTTATTACCACTGCTTCTATACATATTATGTAATAATCAGTAGTAGTAAGAACATAATTATGTCCATCTAAAAAAATAGGGTTAATTACCCATATAATTTCCAAACCCCATTGAGCAAAATGTTTGTTAATTAGAACTAGCTTCAATGGCATAGTTGCTTTTGGTTCCTTGGTGTTAAAAATATAACATTGATGACATTATCTAACATTATTTTGTCAATCCTTAAAAAAATTTGCCAATAATATCCTATCCTTAGGATATTTCAAGCTATTTCTTTTCTAAAGGGGTGTCCACTCCCAAGTTTTTCATGAAAAGCACTCAAGATTTCAGCTACTTCTTTTGAAACACATCTTAATTATATACCTTCATAATTTTTCCTATAGATTATCCCATCCTTAATAAATAAATGAGATAATTTGAGCCTCAAATATCTTCTTTGATATCTGATCATACCTATATGACAAGAACCATTGATGAAGAAATGAATAATTGTAGCATACCAATCATTTGGTTGGAATTATTGTTGATCAACCTACATGATGTTCAAAATAAGATTAGTGTTAAGAATAATTTGAATCAATCTATGACATCTCACTAATTTAATATTTTCCATCTCAATATAATACGCTTAGATTATAGACATCTATTTACCTCTTCTCTATCACAATTCACATTGACTAAGCATAAGTTTAGTGGCAGGGTCTGGTAATATTGCATGCACTTTATTCCTAAGAATATAGTGTCTAAAAATTTCAACTACCTTAACTAAATCAATGATTGTTTTTTTAATTAGAGAATAATTTAACTCAAGATTTTTAAAGTTTGTGATCATAAATGCAATTAGTTAATCACATTTATCTATGTTTTGAGTTAGAATAGTAGCTATAGTATGTTTTGAAGTAAAAAAATAAAGATAAAAATATTTTTTTTAAATATGGACTTATCAAAAAAAGTGTTTATCCTAATGGTTATTTAATATCCTTTAAGGCTTTCTTTGTCTCCTCATTCCATATGACATTTGCATCCTTCTTTAGCATGCCATTAAGTGGTTTCACAATTTTTGCAAAACTAGAAATGAATTTTTTTACAAAATTGATTTTCCCAAAGAAAGACTTTTCTACTATTAGGGGGTCCTATTTTGGATATGTAATTAATTCTATAATTATCTATATAAATCCCATATATATCTATATCATGTCCTAATAATCTCCCTTTAGTTACATAAAAAATGTTTTTCTTAGGATTACAGGAAATTACATACCTTCTACAACATTTAAATACTTGTTGTAAATGCAATTATATGATATTCCTTATCTTTGGAAAATATAATTAGATCATCTATATATATAATGATGATTTTACCTATGAGACCTTGAAAAACATGGTCCATAAATCTTTCAAATGTAGTTCTTGCATTGATGAGTTTGAAAGGCATCATTTTTTAAGCAAAAGTGTCCCTAATTTATTATGAATGTAGTCTTCATTTTGTCATCTTTATTGATAAGTACTTTATTATATCTTAAAAAACCATCTAAGAAAGAAATCATGGTATAATCACTAACAATTTGAATCACTTGGTCAAGAGATGGTAGAGGATAATTATCCTTTTCATAATATCTATTCAAAATTCTAAAGTCTATGCATATTCTAATCTCTATATTTTTATTTCTAACTAGTACTAAATTAGCTACCCAAGTAGAATGACTAACTGGAATTTTTTTTTTTCATATAATAGCTTCTTGACCTCTTTATATATTAATGCTTCTAAAACTAGAATGATGGGTCTTTGATTTTTTATGAAAATTCTACAATCTTATTTTAATGGAATGATATGGGCAATGACTCTAGCATCAAAAATATTAAAGTCTTCATAGGACCATGCAGTGACATCTTTATATTTGGTCAACATGCCTTTAGCCTTTTTAGACTCTTTATTTGTGCATGTTGTACCAATGTTTAATAGATGATGTTGACCATGATTTCCTATGTCATCTACATTATAATCTTTCCCATTCACCTTGGGAACTTTAACAATTTTAGCTAGCTTGTCTTACTCAAACAGTCTTCTTAAGGCAATCATGCCTTTAGGAATCTTGTTGTCATTCAATTGTACAATATTTTCATCAACTTTTTCTTCATCGAGAGAATTATAATTGACTTCATCAATGATATGAAACTAAAATAATCCTATGTTATTCATGAAATCAATTATTCGTGGATCATCATTAAATACTTGTAAATGGTTGACATTTTTTAGGAACTGAGGGACATGGAACTAATTAAATACTAAGGTTTTATAATTTATAAGTTTGATTTGGCTTAAGTTTGGTTGCATATAAAGATAGTTCATCAGCACATTGGTTCTCTTCTCTAGGGATTGAAACAATGTTTAAAGCATGAAAACATTCAATCAAGTCCCACACTCTAAACTTGAATTTCTTAAGATATGACAATTTGCACTAGTACTTAATTCTAACCTTATTGATTAGTAGTTTAGAATCACCATATACTATTATTTATTTGACCTTATGTTTAATATCAAATTAAACTCTTAATATTAATACTTCATACTCTACCAAATTATTGGTGTATGGCAACTGAAGTTTGTAAGAAACAACATATTCTTTCCCAATGGGATTAGTTAAAATAATTCCTACTCTAGATCCATATTTACATCTAGCACCATAGAAATATAATTTACAAAGACCAAGCATAGCATGAGATTTCTTAAAGCTACATACCTAAAAAAATTCAAGAGTGTAAACCCCTAAATAAAAATTAATCATGTTGACCTTTTCATTAGCAACATTGTATTTGGTGATCATGTGCATCATCTTTGGTTCCATTTCAATTCAAATTTGATTAGGAACTCCCCCCATAGTAGCCCTATGTGAGAATATTCAGTTGACATGTATCTATTTAAACATTTGGTCCATTATATATTTAGTAACATCCCATAAGAATAATAAATTTCCACCACTTGAATATCTATAAATTGTTATATCCTTGGATTTAAAGCAAGTTGCATGTAAACATTTAACAATTCACCAATCACTTTACCTCTAGATTTATATAATTGAGTAACTACTCTATCATACTTAATTGGAGTTAAAGCAAACTTCTCATAAATACCTTTCGCCATTATATTTATAAAGGGACCTAAATCTAATAAATAATTATGAAATTTTTTACCAAAAAGTCTAATTGTTAGTAAGAAGGGTTAAACCTCTACTTTGTTCTTATACATCACTACATTGGCATTTGTAATTCTTTGTGACTTATTAGGTTTTTTTCTCAAATATTTAAGCGAAAATTCTATTTGTTCAATAGTTTGAGTCAATTCATGTAAAGTGATATTAGATTTACTCTTATTCATATACTAAACTATATTATATCCACTCTTAGTATAAAAACTAGATATTTAACATTATTTTTAATGTTACTTCCCTTTGAAGGTTCTAGATTATTGTCAACTTTAGGATTAGGAAGAGTATTAAAGTTATTTGGTTGAGTTGAACTAGTAAATGGCTGATTTTGTTCTTTTATCTTCAATGGATAATTATTATTTAGATACTATTGAAAAGCATGAATCTTCTCTATAGTATCTTCAAGTTCATTCTCATCTTGGTAAGGAAAATCAAATGTCTCCACCATAAGAGTTGTGTCAGTAGATTTAGATGAATTTGAAGAACCAAATGTACCTTCAATATTATCTTTGTTAGTTTCACCTTTGAATGTATCTAAATAATCTTTAAATAATTCAAAAGCATTACAAAATTCTATACAATCCAATTTACCATGCTTTAAAGTATTATGAGCTCTACAATATTTAGTTAAGGCTATATCAAAAATGTTTATTTCAAGAATCCTTTATTTTTTAGATGACTCATTTTTATTGTTGTTAATTATATTTTTAAACCTATTTATAGGTTTTTTGAACCTATGATAAGAATAATTTTTGTTGGACCTTTCCCCAACATTACCTACTTATCTTTGTAATTGAAGAAAATCAGTGCTCAATTTTTCAACCATTTTGCATATGGAGTCATTTTCATTCTTAGGTGTCTCTAAATTGTGAAATTGAGTATTAATAATAGTTTTTAACACCATATCTCATTGATCTTATGGATGAGATCCACTTGTAGTGTAATTTAAGAATCCTAAGTTTTGACTAGGATGAGCATGACTCAAAGGCAATTGGTTTCAAACTAGTGTTTAATTTAAATTAGGCATGTTATTATTAGCATTTGGAATGACATTAAATGTAGGTAAATTAGGATTAACATTAGGAATAGTATATTATAGTTGACCCTGGGGTTTCATTTGATCATTTATTTTCATAGCTTCATCATAGACCAAGGCTTAGGTATTTATGATTTCAATAGATATTTTCAAAATAAAGAATTCATTGGATATAAATCATCCTTGTAAATATGTAAATCTAAAACTTCATCGGGTTTATAAGGAGCTATAGTTATGCTAAACATCTTCTAGAATTTGTAATTAAAATCTCTAATAATTTCACTTGAATCTCTCTTCACCATAGTGAATTATTGATAAAGGACACAAGTATTGATAATATTTCCAAATTGATCAATAAAAATATTGTTGAATTCATTCCCACTGGTAATGTAATTCTTAGAAAGGTTAAAAAACCAATCATATGCTAAATATTTTAATGTAAAAGGAAACAATCTACAAGTAACAACTTCATGAACACCATTTAATAATATTAAATCAACCTTAAAAAACTTGATATGTTCTTGAACAATAACCACACCTATAGGAATTAAAGAAGGAAAATATTTCTCAATATTTCTAGTCAAGTCATATAGCTGACCAGTCACATTAATGGAAGATCCTCCTAACCACACCATGCCTTGATGAGGATTGAATATGTGAGCACCACGAATATGTGAAGTAGGTTGAGATTTAGAAACCCTACACTTACATTTATTTACTCTTGATTTCCTATGAATATCTAAATAAAGAAGAGGTAGCCTTATCTTAGACCTTGACCTAGTCCTTATTCTTGGTAGTTCTAGCTTGTAAAATCTGAATACTATTTAAAATACAATGTATAAACCTTATATTTGAAATTAACAACAATCAAATTTATACATAAGTAAATATTTCACAAATTCATTCAAATATTTTCAATGAAAAATGATCTTTAATTGAATTTACTTAAAGATAACTTCAAACTTGTAAATATGAGTGATCTTTACACTTCTAAGTTCAAATAAAACTAAATTTTTAAAGAATTGACCAATATTTGAAACAAATTGCTATCTCTAACCTCAAACATGCCATATTTACAAAGCTTCAGCTACCTTTACAATAATTTCTCATAAATCTTCAAAGAATAGCTATCTTTAGATAAATAAGCCTAAAGATTGGTCTAAAACCATGGATATTAGTGAAGTTTACATAATTAAGCCAAGGAAACACAAATTTACAAAGAATCAACTAATCTTTGAAAAAAATTCACTAAATTAGCAAAGGTAATTCAAATTCACAAAGCTTTATCTTAATGCCCTCAATTTAGTACTAATGAAACTCATATGTTGATGCATGAAAGTGTATCACAAGGTTTACATAGTGTTTAGAAACACTTCTCATTCCTAGATTCAAAGAATCCATTGCATGAGTTACTAGTTTTGATATTCCTAATATCTATGATGGAATAGTGGACAATCTATATAGCTATTCACAAAATGAAATATATGTGGTTGTTGGGAGCAATCATGGTCTTAAATCTTATTTCTGAAAGATGAAAGTAATATAAAATAACTATAGTTAATTATGAGAAAAGTATAAATTCTAAGACCTAATATAGCATGAATATTTACAATGAAAACTAAACATATGAATTGATCAAAATAAATAGAAAATAAGAAGGGTGGAGCAAAAACAAGGTGAATATTACTGATCTTTAATCTAGGAATTATGACAAACCTTGATTTTCATTTAATACATACACCCAAACCAATATATGACATGAAATAGACAAAAACAGAGATCTTATCACGTACCAAGAAAATGTCTAAGGATATTTGATACAATGAAAATAAAAAAGTAGATTCAATTTAAGGATATAGTTACACATTAAAATTCCATAAGCACATATTCAAGAAAAAGAAAAAAAATGAATCTAAAATATTTCAATAAACATAACATAAGCTCAAATTGACAAATTTTCATTAACATGTGCACATCTTGAATCCATAAAAATAATTCAAATTTGGACATCAAACTAGATACTTGAGGAAGAAACCATGATAACATTCACACAAAAAAAATGAGATAATCATTGTAGAATTCTCTTGCTTACATTATTTTCTCCAAAGTTACAAAATATTTTTTTGCTCTAAAAATTTCAACCTCCTACAAATGATAATACATTATTTTATACATGATCTTAAGGTATGTTGGTTGTCATTATCAAATGATAATTATCCAAATATCAAGGACAACTATCCTTTTAAAACATTCTAGAATTAAACACTTTACAAATGGACTAACCTATAATCCATGTGTATTACAATATAAAAATTCTTTTACAAAATAGAATATTCTATTTTAAAATGATGTACATGCTTTGATGCAAAAATAATATTCTAACTCACCAAATTTGACTTTGATCAAATCACTATTTACAATCCTCTACTTTTTCTACTTCATCTTCATTACCTTATCATGTTGTTCATCAATAAATCTGGAATTGATGATAGGGTCCATGAGTAATTCCTCTTTTTGGTATGCCAGGTATTTCAAGTCTTTATCAGCTTTGCCCATTACTTTCTTGATATTTCTATCATCACCAATCTTCTCTTATATAGATAGAATCATGTCCAATATTCTTTTTTTTTCTACCCTTATTGGAACTTGGATTTTCTCTTCACTTCTTCTATGAATTTATTAGCCTTGTATTTGAAATCCTCCTTAGTTATTAATCCAATGGGATTGAGGGTAGTTGGGTCATTGATCATGTTCCCCAATAAATGCATCATTTTGTTCTCCAATTTCTTGAAATCATTCAAAAGTCCCTCCATGCCTTTGGACCATTTATTAATATCCTTGATCTTTTATATCAATATTACCATAACCATATTTAAATGAGCTAGGTTGATTATTTTAAATATAGGAATCTTGTCTTCTATTAATATGTTGATCGTTTCCTTTACCTTAACTTGAATCTTGCTATTGATTTACTTGTTTCATATCCATGGAATGATGCTTGTTCACCATGTCTTATTTAGACATTATAGATTAAAAAAATCTAAATATTTCATAAATGATTACTTCAAACTTATTGACAATATCCCCTGACACTAATAGTATAGATTTCTCCTCTAAGTTCTTCTTTTGATGCTTTAAGACTTTGATAGTATCTTACAATATCTTTTTACTATGATTGAGCTAATTTTAGGACATCCTCTTAAAATATTAGATCCTCACCAAGTCTCTATCCTTTCACTCAGGTCAAATTAGTCAAGGGCTCTACATTTTTATATGTAATCTCTTCACCACCTTGCTTGATTATTTTCATGATCACTCTTTGAAAAACAACAGTCTCTGAATAAAACTTGGCCCTAATTAAATATTAGATCACATGTGGAAATGGGGCCTCTACTTGTGATTGGATGGATACTTTTTTATAATATATAATCTACTTGCCTCTTATTCTTACAAATAAATAATCCAAGGTTTCAACTCTTGATGCAAAGGGATGTCAGTAGCTTTCACCATAACCTATGAATGATGAATAGTGGGAAGCTTTTATAACCTTGGTTCATCAATGAACTAGCTAAGAATATAATATGTTTTCCTTACTAAATAAGTTGACTTTATTTAAAGGAGGAGTTATAGTCACTTTAGGTTTCTTAGCTTTTGAGATAATGGTAGTCTCAACAATATTTTTAGGAGTGTGAATAACCATCAAGTCCAATGGCTTTTTTTTGCATAATTAGGATGCACCCTAGCTGAGTAAAGGATTGTTCAGGTCCTCTTGCTCAAACCTAGTACAACATGGGAATGACCCTATGTTGTGGGTTACCTAATCTTGGGTCAGACCTCTGGGATTTTTAATAAGGATAACCACTCAGATTGTTCATTATAGTGCTCAAATAAGACCTAAATAGGTTGGGATGAAAAGATATAAGGAGTTACATGAAATAAAACTAGTATAAGTTTGATCATGCACAATGAATTCATTGTATCCACTCATAGGCTTAAACTCTCAACACACTAATGGAATATGAATAGACTTAACATAGTGCCTGTAATGGTTTCCAAGAAAAAGTGCTTCACATAGAGGTTATTTTGATTGACTTAGGTTGGAGGACAATGAGGGTAAATCCTGATTAAAGGCACTTACTATTAGTAGTCCACTCTATACCTAAGACATCAATGTTATGACACACTAGATGACCTATAAGGAAATCTTGTTAGTAGTTAGGTTAAACTTGGACCTATAAAGGGAAGATCAAACCACTTTTTTATATCAAATAAATACAAAACACTAACCATAGATTGGTAAATAATTTCAAGTGTCTTTTTCATTAATTGAAGAGGTGCATAAGTACAAATTATAATAGAGCATAATCATACTAGACCTGAGGGATGAAAATCAGGAGCTAAAAGATTGAATTTATAGTAGAATGGGATGAGAGAGAGGGGAAAGGATGCATGGGAGAGTGGAGAATGGGTCATCATGACTAAGGCTGAGATTACCACAAGAAGTAATCACAACAACCACTACACTAAATCTTTCTTGAGTTCCTCATTATATTAATGATATTAAGACTATTTTGGCATGGAAGAGTAGAGAAAAGGTCATAGAGGCCAAAACTTCTACTACAAGTAATTATGGATGGACACCTAAATCTCTTTGAGCTCCTCATTGCGTTAATGCTCTTTACAAACCCTTAAGTAATCTAAGTTCATTGAAAAACACACTCTATGTTTCATACTAAGATCTCAACCACACTACATTGTTAGTTTTAGACATGTGCCATCATTTCATACCATTTCGAGATTTGATCAAATCTACTCCATTAATCTCATTAGGAATTTATTGGTTTCAACCTTCATCATTAATCATTGATATGTGTTTAGCTTTACAGGTGGTGCCAATTGTTAGATCCTCATTCATTCCATGGGATATGTAGTGTGTCTCGGTAGGTTCCTATGATCATACCATATGGTGTCCTCACATTCATCTTCAAAAAAATTGACTCTTTGACCTTATGTGATTGACCTACTTTTTTATGGATTGAAAATGATCCATTGATTTATCCAACAATTACCATGGTCATGACACTTTATATCTTCTCATTAACCTTTATGATTTGTTGACTCATTGAATTCTTACTCATAGTCGACCTACTTTGATATCATTAAATGTACTCCATTAGATCTCCTAGACCCACTAACATTGTTGATCACCCACACACTATTAGATATTGACTTGATCTTCCATTATTTGGATATGTGTTTTCCATGTGTTCATCCTTGAAACATTTGAACTCAAATGGCTATTTGTTATAGCTTTAACATGACATCCCCATGCATGTCTTACTCTACAAGTATACCTTTGGTGGATTATATCTTGAGATAGTAAGCTCATCAAGACACCAAATTTACATAGAATGTTCAAGGCATTAAAAAAAATCATGTCCATGTAATATTTTATATTTTGTTTATTCTATAGGTGTACTTATGAAATGCACAACTTGACTGACATGTTCATCCTTGCATGAAATTTAAATGATAGTCTAACTTATCTAGCCTTGTGTTAGTCATGTTTACATTAAACCAAGGCATTATGAGGCATCAAAAGCAATATTAAATAAAGAGCATCAAAAGTTTCAAATGATTAGGGTTGACATTTGGGCTTATGAAGATAAAATTTTAACATTTATGGTGACTTGGAATCATGAAATAATGACAAATTTAAACATTGAATGCAAGCAACCTCTAACTAAAAGGACATCGCCTAGAAAAATAAGAAAGGAAGCACATAAAATAGGGAAACTAACCTAAAAAAAGTAAGCAAAATAAACAAATATGCTAGCACAAAACTTAGAAGAAATTAATAATAACTACCCTAATATATACAACTTAAATCTAAATATACCTTTCCTTCTTGATCAAAATGAAAATTTTAAAACCCTCTTGTATAATGGAATGAAGGATTGAATGAGGCACATATCATTCTAACCCTTGGCCTTAATGCCTCCTTCTTTTGTATGGTATCTAAGAACTTCATTAGAATGAGGTTTAGTGAGAACCAAGAAGCTTAAACTAGGTTAGCTATGGAAATGAACTTGTATTGCATCCAGAGAGTCTCAGTTTTCTCATATGGCTCCTTAATTACAACCTCTAATAATGGTTCAATAAGAAATCATTTCTTGATTTCCATGGTGTACTCAATAATAATATGATTTTTCTTTGTTGTAAGTTATTCAAGCTCATCCAAAAGATCTACATACTCCAACAAATTTTGGTCATTGTCTTCCATGGAAAAACTCTTATCTACCTTATCAAGCACTTAAACATTAATTTTCAAGCTTGAAGGCATGGCATCTTTTTCAATATTGTTTCCCTCTATGAAATAATGTATTTAATGTTCAAAAATATCAAGCTTCACTTTTCCATTTCCTAACATCCTTGAAAAGACTTCAACCTTGGATAGAGCTCTTGGTTATCTTTAAGGAACCTCAACTTCTACCTTGGCCTCATCCTCTATGTTCACAACTTCTTGGGTAGAAACTACATCAAACTCCTTAATGATTTAAATTTCATGACCAATAGAAAGACATTCAACTTCATGTTCTAATTTATTTAATTCCTTTCATATGGAATTAAACTTTTGCCATAAGCCAAAATCCTCATGAATATCACCTATGAGAGCTATATCATCATGTATAACTATAGTAGGATATTTAATGTGTTTTTATTCATTAAAAAAGGTAGATTTACACTTATGTTTAACAAGGGGAGTCCAGATGCATATTTATTCTTCATAGTTACTCATGACATCCTCTTGATTAGTTATGGCTTGAGTTATTTCCTCCTTACTTGATTCTCTCAAAATTAGATCCTTCTCAAGAAAGGGTGGGGTAGAAGGTTGATGGATAGGATCATGGGTTTGAGGTGAAGGATAAGATATGATGTGGGGCTGATAAGTTGAAGATGGAGTATGAGGTATGATGGATGGTTCATGGATGGGTCTGGGAATGGAGGAAAAATTCTTGCAACTTGAAGTTTTGGGAATGTTTGAATTTTGAAGAAAATTTTCTAGGGAAAGTAAGTTGAGGTGGGAAATGGAAGTAACACCTTCTTCCAATAGAAAATATTTTTCCTCATAGCCCTCTTAAGACTCTTCATCAGTTTCAAATGTCCCTTCAACCTTCACAATTAAAGTCTCCCACTTATTTTGAGAACATCTTTGGATAGACCTCCAAGATGGAAAAGCTAGAGATTATTATTTAACTTGGGCTCTCTAATCTAGATTTGTATCACCTTTCCCACTTGTATCACCTTTCCCACTCCATGACTTCACTACTTGTTTCTAGATTGGAAAATTGAAGGACTTCTTAGTGAATTCATGAGGAAGATAAGTGGGATCTTGGATCTCAATAGCAAGCTATTCAATAATAGTCTCCTTTATTTGAAAACTCTCTTGGATTGAATTATATTAAGGGAAGGTTTGAGGAACACATGAATAACTTGGAGCACTTGAAGCATCACTTGGAATCATCTCTCGGGGAAAAAAGGTTGGCATATAAGAGGGATGAGGTGGTGCATATGAAGACACATAAGTTTCATGGAGTTGAACCTATTATTTTTTAAGGCATTTTATCTTATCCTCAATTATTTGAATGTAACCACATACATCCATCATCTCACCTATGAAAATTTTCCAATTTGCTCTCTCAAATAGTGCTCATTCTTTTTTCACTAGCTTCAATGACTCCCTCACATGATGAATTAGGTGAGTCAGGACATCTTGGCCATTATACCTTCATGAGTACAATTATAGTGCATGTTTTTCAAGGCTCACTAAAGTTTATCTAAGTGTTGATATGGATTGGGTAGCTAAAAATGGCAATGATTAAGTTGGTTAGATGAGTAAGATGGCTCATGATAGGACAAGTAAGGGGAGATATAATTATGGGATAGATTTTCATATGGAGGATTCGGGTAATACTCCTATATGTATGAGTGATATAGGTACTCATACTAGTGGTGAGGATTATAACAAGATGAATATGGATAATATTGAAACTACTGATGAGGAGAGGAAATATAAAACTCTTCTCTATAGGTTGCCATAGCCTAGAAACATGAATATAACTAAAACCATGAACAATAATATGCCTTTTACCTTGAAATAAGGACCAAAGAGTAATTGAAACTACTTCTAAAGATGAATGTGCTATATACTAGATTTAATAGATGAAATTTTGTCGCATTATGTTTGCCAAAAATATTGGAGACTTAAGTTGTACACTAGATGAGCAAAGGATTGTTTAGGTCATCTTACTCAAACCTAGTCCAACATGTGAATGACCCTAGGCTATGGGTTTGAGGATAGCTCCTCAGATTGTTCATTATAGTGTTCACTTAAGACATAAATAGGTTGGAATGAAAAGAGAGGAGTTGCATGAATGAAAACATAATCTAAGTATGGTGATGCACCATGAATTCATTGTATCCACTCATAAGCTTGAAATATTTGCACACTAATGGAATATGCATATACTTAACATAGTGCCTAAAATTATTTCCAAGAAAAAGTGATTTACATAGAGGTTACATTCATTGAATAAGGTTGGAGGGAAATGATGTAAAGGACTAATTAAAGGCACTTACAATTAGTAGTCCACTATGTCCTTGAGACATAAATGTTATGACACATTAGATGACCTATATGGAAAGATTATTAGCACCTAGGTTAAACTTAGACCTATAAAGTGAAGATTAAACCACTTTTGTATATCAAAAAAATACAAAACACTAAGAATATATTGGTAAACAATTGTAAGTGCATTTATCATTAATCCAAGAGGTGCATAAGTATAAATTTTGGTAGAGTCTAGTCATACCAGCCCTGAGGGATGAAAATCAATAGCTCAAAACTTGAATTTATACAAAAATGGAATGAGAGAGAGGGGAAGGTTGCATGGGAAAGTGAATAAGGGGTAATTATGATTAAGATCAAGATTATCTCAATGAACACTCATAATAACCATTACATTAAATCCTTCTCGAGATACTCATTGTATTAATGTTATTGAGACTATTTTGGCATGGAAGAGTGGAGAAAAGGTTATGGAGGCCAAAACTTATGCTATAAGAAATTATGGATGGCCAGCTAAATCTCTTCAATATTTTCATTGCATTAATTCTCTTTATAGACCATTAACTGATGTGAGTCCATCAAAAAACACAATCTATGTTTCATGCTAAGATCTTGACCACACTATCAATTTTAGACAAGTGTCATCATCTCATGCCATTTAGATATTTAAAAAAAATCTAATCTATTGATTTCCTTAAGATTGTACTCATTTTGACCATCATCATCAACCATAGATCTATGTTTCTTTTCATATGGTACCAATTGTTAACTCCCCATTCCTTTTATGAGCCTTGTTATCTATCCTAATAGGTTTCTAAACTCACTCCATGTGGTGACCTTTATTTCATCTTTAGGAACATTAAATCTTTGACCTTATAAACATCATCATCTAATTTTGCATGGCTTGAATGAACTTAATTGATTTATCTAGTAGTTATCATGGTCATGACACTTGGTATCTTCTCATTAGCTTTCGATATTTACTGACTAATTAATTTATTACTTACCATTGATTTATTTTGGTATGATTAAGTGTGTTCCATTGGATCTTCTAGACCCATTAACATCACTTATTACCCACTCACCACTAGATCGTAACTTGAGCATTGATGATTTGGACACTTTTAAGCCACACATTTATCCTTGGAACATTTCAATTCAAATGGCTATTTACTACATCTTTGATTTTATGTCCCCATGCACATCTTAATTTGTAAGTCTAACTTTATAGGCTTATATCTTGAGATAGAAATATCGTCAAGATACCAAATTTGTAGAGAATGTTCAAGGAATTAAAGACATCATGTACATGAAATATTTTATCTTTGGCTGATTTCATAAGTGTACTTATGAAATGCACAATTTGATTGACCTAATCATCCCTGCATGACATTTAAATGATAGTTTGGCTTATCTAGGACTTGTGTTTGTCATTTTTACTCTAAACCAAGACACTATGAGGCATCAGAAGTAATTTAAAATAAATACCATTGAGATTTTTTAATGATGAGGGTTGATATTTGGGCTCATGAGGCCAAAATGTTAACACTTTCCATTATCTTGCTTAGTTTTGTTTACCTATTCTATATATAAATATATCTCATAAGCCATGGATATCATCTTTAATGCATCCTCAATAGACTCATTAGGATCTAAAGCTATCATATGAACCTCCTCTTAAGGCAATTCTTTCTCTATTACTTTAGAAGATTTAGGAACTGATGAACTAGAAGCAACTTCACTTAGCCTTCTCTCTTTTGGTATATGCTCTATTTTTACCTATACTATTGGAGGCCTATAAAAACCAAAATTTAACAAATAATACTACCTTGGGCCTATTATCCATCTATCCTCCATTTTACAATCCCTATTCAATCTAGACTCAGGCCTTATGTTGTGCTCCTTCAATCTTCTAATCACTTAAAAGTAAGAAGATGCCTTGGTGTATATAAAATCAAATGTAATGTGCTCATGTTCATAAGGTACATTCAAAATAACTTTGATTCTAAAATGTTATTTTACCCTTCAATAAGGGTCCCATTATCTAAGATCATCAATTTTTAAATTGAAAGACAATTTATGCTTTGATGTAGCCTCAATATGATCCTATTCTATGAATATGGTCTTGAAAATTATCATAGTAAAACTATGTAGGATTCCCTTTCTCTTGGTTTAAAAATTCTATCTATCCCATAGAACAATTGGTAGGCTACTTCTTGTTCTAATAGTTTATTAGGTACATGAACTGGTAATTTAAGAGGATCATTCTATGTTCCTTGAATCCTTATGATTTTGTAATAAATATATAACCATATGTACCCCATTACTTGAATATATTTATTGATAAAATGGTTTACTCTCTCCATAAGAATACCATTTATAGCTTTACTTAATGCAAGATAAACATAGTTATAAATAAACCAGATGAGGTATCTATACTTATAGATGTATAACTTTGAATAGTATTAGGATACAATCTGGGTACCATTTGGAGACCATTATCTTTTATTGGTAATATTAGTGATTACACACAAGGCATATAATAAATAGGACATCATGTAAAAATTAGTCCTCTTAGTATTCTTGATTTCATTTATCTATCTAATTAGGATATGCTAATTATCTCACCTAATGGAGGAATCATTACCTTTTTAATGATAAAATACACCATGGTCACCCACATTGGTTTCAAATATGTTTTAGTTGCACACCCATACAACTTTTTCAACATTTTCATTACCATCCTAACTTTAGGTCTAAATTGACTGATGTGGATGTTTTCAGCAAGATCTATAATAACCTAGTTAACTACTTCCAACCACATATCTAGGGCATCCATCATGTTGTGATTCTTATCACATGAATTAATTGAGGTTACATCAGTCTAGGGCTTAAAAAAAATTTAATAAGACTAAAAGGCAATTGGATATATGTAAGCAATTTTCTTCATATTATGCTCACTAATCAACATACCCTTGTCTATTTTAGCTTCTTTAAAATTTAGACCAAGAACATCAATATAATGAATTACCTCTAGTTTATCCATAACATAGAGTATACAAATCATTTGAATGGTCATAATATTATCATAGAGTCTATTTGATAGGAGGATCTTCTCTTCTTCCTTGGTGATAATTGTTTGGCTTTCAATTATCTAGAATAGTTTAAGCTATTATTACCCCTGTGTTCAAAGAAGTAGCTAAAAATTTTATATCCTTGAACACTTGACCCTTGACATATGAATAAAAATATAGTTCAACCTCTTACTTTGAAACATATTTATGATTCACCATTACTATAATCCCAATTGATAATCTAATTATTCTCAGCTCAACATAATGAATTCAAAGACAATCTAGGGTTTTTTATATACTCTAGGGATTTTTAGAGGCTTATGTAGAGCTCTAATCATGGAAAATAAGTTCAAAATGTGTTCTTTGATGAATTATATTGCATATTTATACCTTATACATGCTCAAGTTCATAAGGTGTCCTAATATGATGTGTTCTTCTTATGTGGCATCACCATGTCACACTACTCATTTATTTTTAAAATGTTACCATTATCATTTTTTGGACATGTGTCATCATATCTTGCAATCCTAAAGCTTGATCAAATTCACATCATTTATCTCTTAATAAGTCTTCTTATCTTTGACTTTATTATAGGCCATTGATATTCCATCTGAGCTCCTGAGATCAGGACACTTAGTAGTTCCATGAGTTCTTTGTGTACCTTTCAAATATTATTCATTGCTTGAATTCTATCATGCCACATGGTAGATTCACATTCAATCTAGGATCTCTGAATTATTGACTCCATTCACACCATTGATCTTGAATGCATGATCAAATGTGGATCATTGTTTCCATTACCTATTCAAAAGATCAAGCATGAACCATTGATTTCATTGATCACTTATAGATATTGTGACATTTTTCACTCTCATATTCCTTCATAGCATCCTTGACTTGTTGACATTTTCTCATCATTATATCTATTAGCACTTTCTCAAGATTGTGACACTTATCAGTCTCACATTCCTTTATAGGATTTTTAAAATATTGACATGGATTCACACTATTAGATCTCCATTGCATGATTAAATTCACTCCATTGATCTTCAACCTTGACTTGTTGACTCTGGTTCACATTTGTGTGCTATTGATCTTCATTTTCATCATTTGATATTTTGACACTTGGCATTTGCATGTTCAATCGATAACTACAAATAATAAAATCAACTAAGTAAAGATCAGGATAATAATCAACTAATGTTTAATTTTAGACAAATAAACTCAATTAGAACTTAGGACAAAATTAAACTAGGTTTAAAATGTAATAAATGACCACTCATAAATATGAATCCATTTCAAAATAAAAAAATTAGGCTAAATTATTTATGTTGAGGTTTTTTAACATTATTTAAACTTGGATTCAATCAATCAATTGAAACCAAAGGTTAATATATAAGGATCAAATTAGATCAAATTATTTAACCAACTGGGGGTTAATTTGACATTAAAACATAAACCCTAAAAATTATTTATTTAAATGAAACTCCATTAAACCTGTAACATGGAAACATATGAAGCAAACATTAGCAACATTAGATGAATTCAAACAAGGATTATATGTAATCATGTCAATTAAGCTAGATGAGAACCATCATATTCAGACAATACACCCTAATCAAGGGAGATGTCTAATTTATAACACAATTTACAAAAAAAAAGATCCTCTTTTTTTAGAAATGAGGGTATGTTAACCTCAACAAGTACATTGAGAGTAAATTCTTGGGGCTAACCACTTATTTAAGCACTACAAGAATAAAAAATAGAAGGATTCATATGGCTTAAAAACAAAACCTTGGTGTTTATGATATACCTTAAAGTACATGAAAAATAAAATCTATATATAGTATATTTATAATGGCTTGACTACCGGGAAAGTACCCCTTATACCATCACTTAGGAAAAATTGAAGTCTCCTCTCCCTAGAATGATAATTTTGATGAATTTTAAATTTTTTAAAACATAGTTTCTAGGAAAATAAAGAAAAAATCAAATTATAAAATAAAGGGATAAAAAAACAATTGTTTGAGTTCACCAATATATTTTACCCTATTTTTAATAAAATAATATATGTATTTTTTATTTGTAGGTGTAAAAATAGAGTATATCAAAGCATTAAAGATGCACAATATTTAACAATTTTGATTTTGACAATTTACTAATATGGAAATTTATTGTTTTTGAAAAAACTAAGAGATATATTAGCTCACTATTATATAAAATTTGGAAAATAAATTATTTAATTACCTAATTAAACAAAGTTATACATAAAATTATAATGATAAAAATATGTAATAAATGACACAAACTGATTTTGAACTTACTAAATGTGGAAATATTCTAAAATAGGAAATAATAAAGATAAATTACTTAGCTAAGAATTTTATAATTTAGGACTGAGACAAAAACTATAAAACTAATTGATAACATTGTGAATCAAGAATAATGTTTCTCTTAGATATAGGACAAGGACATTTAAAATAAATAGAGATGGTCTAAATTTGTGTCCTCATGGTGCATTCTATGAGGATTTTCACCTTGAAACTAATATGATAGGCTCACTTCACCTATGCATTATATTAGACTATGTGGGAGATTTGGATCTATCTCAAAAACCACTATGTTCATCCTTATTCACTTGTAACCCTATCTCAATTAACCATAAATGATAAAATAAATAAAATATAAAAAGAGGTTAGTATTTGAAGTTTTACTAGACCTCAACAAACACTATGTTGAGTGTTGCCTATATACCAATACTTTGAAGAGGGATTTTAATCCATGTAGTCATCCCATGTTATGGTGGTGTATGTGAAGTATTGGTGAAATGTTAATGTTGGTGAAATTATGGTGTATTTGTGTGTTTCAACCATGAATTGTGACATTTGTAAGTGTATGCATAATTATCTCAAGGCTAATATGGATATATGGACATTATATTGGGAAAGTCGATTATTTTATCTCAATGTACAATTAGATGTTCTAGTAATTTTCTATGTGTGAGTCTCTTGGTGCAAAATGACTTGAATTATGGTCTTATAATGGTAATTTAGGAATTACATCATTTGGGGCTTACTAAACATGTGGGATGACCTATTACATTAGTTTAAATTTGATAAAATAGTCTTTATTTCATAGGATGATGTAATCAATCGAATTGGATAGGACTAGGGAGTGGGATAGTATATATGGTGTGGCTTTATCTAAGGAGAAAAGATAGATGAGTTTTCATGTCTAAAACATTTTGTCCCAAAACCCATATATTTTTTGTTTAACTTAGTCTAATGATGATTAATTATTAAATATAGTTTCCTAATGGTTTAAATATTATGATTTAGTCAATGAGAAATTGAAGTGTGACACATAATTATTATGTGATTATTTAATTCATGTACTTTCCACCCCAATGCTTCCCTAATAAGTATAATACAAACATACTTCTCAATTTAATATACATAAAGGAAAACAATAGTGAATAAGGATTTTTTTTATGAATATAACATGATTTACACACAAAAGCTCACCATGGGAGAGTCCTTACTATATATAGACAAAATCTACTCTCAAGGCATGTAAAATAAGGATAATTACTAAAATAAAAACCAAATTAATGTGAAGGGTTAAAACCATACACATGATGAGAAAAATCAAATTTTAATTAATTAATATTACCTATAAAGTTAATCCAAATAATAATATGAGGATGATGATAAATCACCCCTAACCTAGCCTATGACCTAGATCTGATACCCCCAACATAACCTATGTATCATACATATCCACACTATGGAATTAGGGTTTGATGTATTTATCATTGAACTCGTGATGGCCTCTTCCTTGATATGTAATCACTAAAATAAGGTTGGCACTCTATTCTATCAAGGGATAAAATACAGCACTCAAACAACTGTAATGAAATTACTTAGATATTTTCATAATAGAATATTATATGACATAAATAAGAGTAGAATATGCAGATCAATAATAGTAATTATAAAATATTATAATTCTTGATACATATATTTGAGCCACTTTGAGGGGGGAACCTAAAAAATAATGAAATAAGCATAAATTTTATAATATGATCATAAAATAATAACCATTACCTCATAATTATACTCTACTTAGCCATGGTTATTCCATAGATTGACCTTACTAATAACATAGAGAGACATGATAAAATAATATCATAGGTATGCAAGCCATAATTCAACAACACATATCCTAAACATGCCATAGGTCAAAGGCATAACATGCCCCTCCCATTAAAACTAATGTTGTACTTAAAATTGAATCAAACTAATATATTTCAACAATAATGCTTCATCCTTCCATGTTTCATCTTAAAATTTAGTTCTTTCCATTGTATCAAATACTCCTTAATCACTTTGGTCTTTAGATACTTAGTATATGTCTGAAGGATCTCTTCAAGTTAAAAAATGACAGCCTTTATCTAATTTAAGTAACTCAAGCTGAGTAGAAACTTTATGTCTAATTAACTTATCTAGGAAAGGGACATGGAATATCATTTGTATCTGAATAGATAATGAAATTTCTATCTTGTAAGCCACACTATCAGTTTTCTACAAGATATCATAAGGGACATAATACTTATAGGAAAAAAATTTAATCTTTTTATGTTGTTTCAGGTACATCTACTTATATGGTTATAAATTCACAAAGACCCAATCACCTAGGTCAAAATTTTGCTCACTGTGATTTTGATTCAATTATTACTTCATTTTATTTTATGTCATTTCTAAATTATCTCACAAACTAGAGAGTACCACATATTGATGATGAATGTGTTCCTAAATATCTTGAACCTTAGGATACACATTCAAAGTTAAAGTGATGGATGGGGTATGATACCCATATAATGCCACAAAGGGAGATATTTTCAAATAAGTGTGAAAATAAGTGTTATAACAACATTCAATAAGTATCAACCAATGAACCCATTTATTCTAATTATCAAAAACAAAACAAATAAGATACATTTATAGACATTTGTTGACTACCTCTATTTTTCCATCAAATTGAGGATAATAGAATGAGTTATGAGCTAACTAGGTACAAAACATGCAAGAAAATCAATCCAAAAAAACTAATAATATGGGATCTCAGTCACTTACAATGATCTTTAGAGTACAATTCAATTTATAAAATGCATTAAAAAAAAATAGAATCTACTATACTTCTAATAAATGGTTGTGATAAGAAACAAAATTGAGTATACTTGGTGATTTGATCCACAATTACCATGATAATATTTTTACCCTTAGACCATGGTAACATAGTAATTAAATCCATGAAAAATTCCTCCCACCTCTAGTTAGGGATGGATAAAGGCTACAAGAGACTTGGGGTATTAATGGTTTCACCTTTATTCTATTAACATACCATGTATTCAACCACATATTTTTGGACATCCCACTTGATGTCTTCCCAAAACAAATCTTGATTAATTCTATGATATATTTTTAAATATATTTAATGACCTCCTATTAGAGATGTACAAAGTTTGAGAAGGATTGTATGTTTGATAATAGAGTTATTACAAAGGTAAAAATATCTAAGTTTATACCATAAAGCTTATAAAAACAACCTTCAGGAACCCAACAGAAAGAAAATGGAGGAAGTAACATCCAACATTAAACGAGCCAATAAAATTTCTAGACCCCCCCAAACCAAGCTAGATATTATGAATCAAATCTTGGGTATCCCTATCATTCTCCCATTATGATATTACTTCTCATAGCTAATATATCTTCCAAATGGTCATTGTACATAACAATGCCTCAACGAATTGATCTCTCATGGATAGTGCATCTTCTACCACATTGTATTTTACTTTCCTATTTACCATTTCAAAATCATATCCTAAAATTTTAATCACCTAGTTTTTGATATTATAATGATAATCATTGTTCTAAAAAATATTTGAGGCTATCATGATTAGTATTTACAAAGGAAAGTTAAGCTGATTTATAAATCAATCCTAGTTCAAAGAAGATAAATCAAACTAGCCATTCTGGTTGTTAGTAAATTTAGACAGTCAAAGTCTTGACCAATGTGGATCCACTAGACATAACTAATGGGTATTATACGATACAATATCACTAGAGATGGTTCCAAAGCCTCTAGTCAAACAATACCATAAAATAACCCTAATTAGGTTCTATGGTTTATAACAAAGTAAATTAAATATAATCTAGTGTTCACCAAAGCTTATGGCACAAATGGGGGATAATAAACATAAATAATAATCATGTAAAGAATAAATATACTCAAGTTAATTTATATGTAATAATAATCATGGAGAGATAAATACATTCATAAGCCATTGCTTATGCAATTCTATCTACCAAAATAGAGGAATAAAAGTTAGGAATACTTACCTTGAAGATGAGGCCATCGAGGCTCAATCTCTCCATTAGCCAATTTTGATTTAAAATAGGCTATTTTGGTTCATAAGGATCACAAAAATAGGTTATATCTATGATAAAATACTTATCTTATGCATCTAAGATATTTACACAAGATAAGATTCTTCTCCAAGTGTAAACCATAAGTAATGACTCCTTAAGTTGAATGCTAGAATAACTTATCATAAATAATAAAAAATGAATGACTCTCTATTATAAATGGTGTGAAATATGTGTTTATATATATATATATATATTATATATATATATATATATATAACACTAAACCCTTCTATAATTTTAGTCGACACAGTCAACCTAGTTGACCTAGTTTTTTAAAAACTTGAGTAGGTAGGTCGAGGACTAATTCAACTAGGACAACATTGTTTCATAATGTGTTCAATTCCTAAAATAGGGTCAACCCATTTGAATGTGTTTTAAGGATGGTAAAATAAGGATTTGATTTAGGTATGGGCTATTTAAGGCAATGAATTTATTGGAGTGTGTGAGGGAGATGTCAAATCTTAAGGAAATGTATATGAGGGACTTGTGTTGGTTTTCAGTGGTGGTATAGGGAACAACAATATTTCAAAGCAGAAATGGTCTCCCCAACCCTTAACTATTGCAATATTTAAGGTGTTCACTTAGATAAATTAAGACTCAATGGGTTCCTATAAGAGAGAACATCAATAATTGATAAAGTTAAAAAATATTATGTATATATAGTTCACGATGTGTCACATAGTTATAACATGGGATGGTGCTTTGGAAAATAAAAAAACAACACATAATTTTGAGATAAATAAATTAAAATATTTTAAAGTATAAAATAACTAAAATTAAATGACTGGAAAGAAATAACTAAAATAAATAAGTAATATATGCATACCTTCATTTACCTTTATCACTAAATGATTTTCTACTATGTTTGTAGTTTTGATCATGGAGGGTGTAAATAATTTTTTGGATAAACTCTAAAGATACAAAACTAAATATCAAAGACAAAAAAATGTAATAAATTTAAAATAACTAAAATGTTTAGGCATGATGTACTTAGAAATTTGGTAAGCTAGGTGATAAATGCTAAGTTATGACCAAATGACCAAGCCAAAATTTAGAGTAGATCAGGTCACAAACAAGACAAGGCTACTAAATGACCAAAATACTCAAATAAATGTACCTTATATAAGAAAGGTAATAAACCAAATCAAACTAAAGATACATGAAATTGAAAATATAACATCAATGTGAAAGCAATAATAATTCTTAATTAAATAAAGACTAAAAAAAGATAGTAAAATAACATTCATGAATGAAAAGTATAAATCCAACTCAATCATCAATGTAAGAAGTACTTTAAAGGGAAAAAAACATCGGTAAGTGAGAAGTAATAATAAAAACTCATGTAATAATGAAAAAAATATAGAAATAGATGCAGTTGTCTGGAAAAATTATTGATAACATATGTTTAAAAAAAATGAAACCAAGGCAATTATATAAATGTAAAGCAATAGTGTAAATAAGATAATCCATAGTCACTAAATCATAATTTTTTTTCTAAAGATACTTAAAACTCAAACTAAGTAGTGCTATAATGTTTTAAGAGGTGAAGAAGAGTGAATATAGAAGTGGGGAAATAGATTTAGAATCAAACTTGCTTGCTAAGGGGGGGGGATGAAATGGTGGTGGGGTAAATGTAGGAAAAATCAAAGTAGAAATCTTTATCAAAGTCAAGACACTAAAATTATGTTTGTCAAGACAAGAAGACTATTGACATTAAAGAATCTAAAGAACTTTTCTAACTGCATAAATCTTGGGTTATCAAATTTAAGTATGAATATCATCCCATGAAGTCTATATGAATGAAAATTAAAATGGTCCTACCTTCCCACAATGTGTTCCCCATTCCTCACAACCTATTATAGAGCCATCAATACACTATGAATATTGGTACTTATGTGAGAAATTAGGTATAACTATAGATAATTTTGAATTATCCTATCCCAATATAATAGCCTACCACACCCCAATGAACCTTAGCTCTATTATGAATCTAACTATGGATTTTGAGCTTTGATTAGGAATATGTTACTATCCACACTTATAATATTGGAAATAATGAATAATATGATTTAGATCAACTCAAAAGAAAAGATATTGGTAGGTCAAGATGGCCAAATATTAAATATATGTAGAAATATAAAATCACCCTTAAGGTAGGGAAACACCATAAAATACTCTTTTATGAAGGAATAACTCCATAATGTCTCTTTGAGGGGACAACCTCCAATATCTTATTACATTAAAAGACTTAATGATTACTTCCTTCCTTTACAATGATATTCACCTTCTTTATATAGACCTCTATCTAACTAACAATGTATGGGTAACATTCTAGTCCTAATGTAGTCTGACCATTACCCAATTCACTAATTCCACAAGTTACTCAATTATCCTAATATAGTATACCCATATAAATAACTAAGGGGGATGTGTGATTCATGTCAACATTTCCGTCAACCCATATACATTAATATATCGTATCCCTGGGTACATAAAATTCTTTCTTTCTTTGACATGTTTTGTCCTCGAAAGATAGGAAGAAACCAAATAATGAGTGTTCTTCAAATCATTTCACACTTGTCTCCAATATTGATCATCTAACCACCCGTATATGATATTAGTGGGTGATATATTTCCAAAATTGTTTCTAAATTCCAATTTAATACTCTAATTCCATTCATGATCATAAATATACCACCTTGGTATCAATGAGTAATTATTCCTCCTTTGATTGCATGTACCATATTTTTTTGTATGACTATGATTCTATCCATGACCATATTATTTACTATTCCATCCATAATCATAGTGATTTACCCACTGATTCCATGTTCCATGGGCCACTTTGATATGTTTATTCCATACCTAACCATAGTAATCCTTCTTTGGTTTCCATGCATATCCATATTTATTAGAACTCTGATTTTATATATAAGTAAAGCACCTATTGTTATGACACTCCCTCACATGGATCCATGATTGTTTCCTCTCATGATGATGTGGGTGTATATATACCTCAAATTTTTTTGATACTTTAACCTTGTCAACCTTTTTTTCTACCTTTTCCACCTTTTGATTTGGTGGTTACTTTATCTCTTGAGTAGATAAAGTTTTTTTCTTTACTTGTATTATTTGTTCATCTATGTCTTCATCTAAATATTTCACATGTTGTACTTCACCTAATTTAATCTCATCTTCATGATCTACCTTGATTATTATTTATTCATTTACAACTATGATATCCTATAAAGTGATCTTATTTTTCCTATACCAAAACTTCATGAACTTCTTTTGAAAATTAATATTGATTATTCCCAAAGTCTCTAACCATGGATATCCAAGAACCATATCCACATAATCCATATCAAAAACATAAAAATATGAATGAAAAACATATTTTTCCATAATGAGATTAAAATATTCAAACATTGTAATATTATTACCATCCACTTGAACTTCCTTGATATTCTTTGTTTGAACATCTAGATACTTGGCCAAATTCATGTTGATGAATTTATACTTGCTAGGGGGATTTATAAACACAATAAACTTATTTTTTTAATGCATAAATGAAATACAAAAATTATTCACATTTATTTGGAGCCAAATTATTTAAACCCTTATCACCCAATTATTCTTATTTGATATCATCTATCTCTCCTTCTGCACCATCTGTACTCTCCTCATTATGATTATGCTCAATTTTTTCATCATCATCATCATCATCATCATCATCATTTCATGTTCTTCCTCATTATTATTATTTTATTCCACTAATTTTTATTCTTCATTATCTCCATTCTCTTCTTTATTACCATAGTTATTTTATCTTTTTTATTCATCCTCTTTTTCTCTTATATCCCATCATTCTAGGAAGACCTATTCCATTTTTCCCCATGAAGAATACCTTTATGTGAAGCTCAATTGTTTAAACTAATGTTTTGCAAGCCCAAACAAAAAAATAGGCAAACATGTTTGCCACAAATTTTTTTTATTATTATTTCATTAAAAATGATCCACCATTCTCTAGAATCAATATCATCCTCCCCTAAAAAATACTTGCAACTTCATGATCCACAAAAAAAACTAGTGTTAATAAAATACCCTAAAATGTTAATAAAACATTAATAAATAATCAAAATAGTCCTAAATTTTTAATGTAGGTTCCACTTGTGATATTTTAACTTCATTAAAAAAATTGTGAAAAACTTCTACAAATTTTAGCTTATAGGGGAAATATATGAAAAAACATAAAATCATAATAACTCACTCCAAAAATTTAATAAAAATATGAAGATTTTCTTGTATCTTTATTATATTATGATATAAGACCATTAAAAATTTAACAAAAAGATTAATTTATATTTTGGAAGATATGATGAAATGAGTAAAAACCCTAAAATATCGATAGCTCCCTCAAAACTGATCATGAAGGCTTGATTGTTTTACTAAGACTTCCTTATAATATTTTTCATATCTAGTAAACCCATTGTGCAAAAATTTACAATTTATTGAAAGATATTGATGATTCAAAAAAAATTAGTTTTTCTCCACACAAATTGCCCAAATTGAAGCTCTGATACCACTTGTTATGATCCACACTTATAATATTTGGAAATAATACATAATATAATGTATATAAACTAAAAATAATAGATAATGGTAGGCCAATATTCCCAAATATTCAATATATGTAGAAATATAATAATTTCCCTTAAGGTAGGGCAACACCATATAATACTCCTTTAGGAAGGAATAACTCCACAATGTCTCTTCGATGGGACAACCTCTGATATCCTCTTAAAATAGAATAAGCAATGATTAATTCATTCCTTCAAAATGATATTCACCTTCTTTATATAGACCTTTATCTAACTAACAATGGATGGGCAACCTATTAATCCCAATGTAGGTTGGCCATTACCCAATGCACTAATTCCATAAGTTATTTCATTATCCTAATATATTGGACCCATATTACTAACTAATGGGGATATGTGCCACATGTTGGCATCTCTATCAACCCATATACATTAATATATCATATTTGTAGGTGCATATCATAATATGAGGTGTGTTATGAATCATGTCATTTTGTGTGATGTTGACTTTTTGATTTTATATTTCCTTTTGACATGTTGATGGATTTTTATATTCACCCTCTATATGGATTCAAATAACCAAACATGGGTGCTAAAAATTACTATCATTTGAAAACTTTAAACTTGTTGGATATGAAAAAGGATATAGAGAGCATGGGGTTTAAAAGTCTTGTTTATTAATGTTAAATAATAGTGTTATCTTGACTTCAACCTTATTTTATCCAAAGTGGATTGAAATGGAGGGAAATCAAGGGGAAATGAATATGAAACAATTTAATTACCATAAATCATAAAAACTGTGACAATGTGAAACTGATACAATGATAGGTAAGTATGATTCCTTATCATAATGATGTATGTAAGTACAGGGAAACATGTTAACATATTTTATTGTGAAAATTTTATCTACAAAAGAAACTAAAACTAAGGTATATAATAAAAAAAAAATTAACCATTTTTGAACACTCTAAAAAGAACACTCAGTTTGTAATTTTTTTTTTTTGAAGAAATATATAGATTATATGAGGAGCCTAGTCCTATCCATGGTCTTACACTACAACTAATAAAACAAAAAATTAAGTAGGTGTAAAATGTGAAAAATGGTATTTGTGAGGAATGTCTAGTCCTATCCATGGTCTTACACTATAACTCACAAAGGAAAAAAGAGAATGAAAAAGGTTAATAGAATAATAAACTTATGATCAAAAATAAAAAACATGAAAAATATATGTATGAAAAAAATTATTCATGAGAAAATTTGTGTCCTATCCACAATATTACATTACAAATCATGAATTAAATGAAAATAGAAACCAAAAAAACATATAAGGGGACTAAGGTTTGTGTATAAATTAGACTATTGAAAAGGTGATATCATAGGATAATTACTACAAGAATTTTTAGTAATATATAAAATTATAAAAATAAGAGATATATTTAATAAAAATATTTATTCAAAAATTACCCATTGGTGGGTTTTTTTTAAAAACATGGCCTTCATTAGTTTATAGATGTTAAGTATTATGACCAAGAATGTCTTTTACTAAGTAAATAACCCACTATATTTTATCATATTTTCCTTCTTTATCATGTGTGTAATATAATTTTTGGACCAAGACACAAACATTAAATGGGTATATTTGACCTTTTTATTATTTTATTTAGCAATGTGAGCCTTGTATTGGTGGTTATGTTGTAATGCAGTCAAATGGTATTCATCAAGAAATTCTAAAGCATGAAGATGATCTTCACATAATTATTCATCAAGAATTATAAAAATGATATATATACGTAAATATGGGATTTTTAATTCTAATGGTAATATTGATTTGAAGCCATATACTAGTGAGAATGGTGTTTCCATAGTGGCAGTGCATATGCTAGTGTAATAAACCCAAAGTGTGGGATATAGATGAAGGTGACAATCAATATGATATTTTTGAATAGTCTTTTATAATATTTTATTTATTATTTTTTTAGTATCATATACTTTGACATTAAATTGAGGATGGTAAGGTGAGAAAAAATTGTGAGAAATTTCAAATTTATCACAATTATTTAATATTTATTTTTGAAATTTCCACCAATATAATAGATGATGGTATGGGGAACTCCAAAATGACAAATGATTTAGTTAAGGATAAATTTTTAAATAGTAGTTCCTATTATATTGATAAGAGGCATGGATTCTACCCATTTGGTAAAATATTTAGTAGAATTAATGATAAATATATTACCATCTTATGACTAAGGTAATTTACCAATGAGGTCTAAACCCTACATAGAGAATAGCCAAGGAGACTCCACTTTTCAGAGTTTAGTCTATGGTGAGTGGATTATATCATCATGAAGTTGACAAGGATTACACTTTTTATAAAAATTAATAGTATATTTTTCTAGAGTTTTCTAAAAGTAACCCATACATAGGCGTTTACAATATGTAGCATGTCCACCATAGTGACCAAATAAAGTTCCCCCATGTGATTTTTATAGGAGATTAGGAACCTTTATTTTCTTTACTCAATAGACTATGGTACCTTATACATTATGGCAGTAAAGGGTGTTGTATCAAAAGATGTACTTGAACTATTATTTACATATTCACATATTTTTGTGGAAATCCATGTTTGGAGGGTAATTTTGATGTTCAAGAAATTGGATTATGTTTTTGTACCATGGGATTTGTCAAATAGTGATAACTTTAATGTGATAGATGAGTTAAACATTTGGTTTGATAAAAAAGGTTATGTTCTTATTTCAATAATAAATTGGGAATTATTAAGTACTTGATGAGAGTGAAATAGAGATGTTGATGCAACAAGAAAATTATCTATGGTATTTTGATCTATTGGAATTGGCTCAATGGCAAAAGAGTCAAATTAGTTGGCAAGTTTGGTATCTATTCGATGATACATGATTATATTTTAAATTTTACATTGATAATTACCGTTAACCTAGTGATGGATAAGTTGGGAGTGACCCAAAGCATGTAGATATGGGATATATAGGTTGAGTGTTGAGCTAATATAAATTCTAAAGGTATAATATTACCATGTAGATTTGTTATTTTACATCCTTCCCTAGCTCATTCGATGAATTTTGCACCATCAAAGTGGAGGGTCTAGGTGTCTTCATGTAAATAAATGATAAATTCAAGGATTTCTTTGATAACTACTTTAGATTTAGTAGTATTAAGAGTGCTATTGGTGTCTTCTTGATTATTTGCATCTAAATCAATAGTGAAATTATGGAAATAACCTTTGAGAGAGATAACTTGGTTAAGACCTTCAATACAAATAATGTTATCATTATGGATATTATCTTGAAGATGATTTTTTACCGGTAAAGGTATTGCCACAAGTTGGTTAGTGATGACATATCCTTTGATATATTTCCATTATTTAATGAAGTCATGAGTTGATTCAAAACAAGATTATTTATCATTGATTAAAGTGACTAAGATAATTTTCAAGAATATCATTATGTTGAAATTATATTACTAGAGGGTTGAGTAGATCTTATACTTGTCATATGGAATGTTGAGGGAGTTATTTATACCATTATAATATATATCCCATGAATATTTGTGATAAAATTTTGGTGGTAGTAAAGGTATTTGTTTAAATCCATTCTTTGTAGAGATTATCAAATGCTTTAATAGAATATGTAGGGTCTTTTGTCCCATCATATTTAATAGTTGGAGAGATATTTTCAATACCAATAGAAATAATGAAGGGAGATAAAGGTTCATTTTGGATATTTTGAAGGAAATTGTTATGCATAAGTGGTTGGGGATGATATTTCTCATGGCATATCTAAGAGGTGGAAGGATAAAATTTTGGTTATTTTGAGGTAGGATAATAGGAGGTTGATTAGTCATGTTTGATAAATGATGTTGCATTTGCATCATTTGAGAAGTATTGGATGTTTTAATAATATTCATTTGTTGAACTAATTATGCAAGAACTTGATTGGTGTCAATTAGTGGATTGGGATTATTAGTGTTTAAATATGGATTATTATGGTTGGTATGAGGACAATTCCCTATATTGGTATTATGGGAAGGGTTTTTGGGTGTAGGATTATTAGGTGGACGGTTATTGGTGTTTAAAATATTTCTTATAGGGTCATTAGTTAAGCTTGTGTCAATTTCCCCTACAGTATAATAAGGTAATTTTGAGAGAGAATTATCTTCATAAGTGTGAAATGGATCTGATCCATTAGTGTCATTAATATATGTAATTTAAACCATATTACAATCTAGAGATGAAGGGTGATAGAAGGTTCACCAATAGTGAGTATCCTCTAGGGAATGAAGTAAGAATAAAAAATACCCCATGTATCATATAAATGGATTAAGGTTATCCAAAAAGATTATAATAGGTGATTTCATGATGTTTGTAATGATTATCTAAGGCTAAGGAGAAAAGGTAAAGTATTAGAGAAAAGTTAGCTATATACTGAACTGGATCGGTTAACTAGAGTTTTAAAATAAAGAACTAAATTAGCCAAGTGATACAAGGTTGACCAAATCGACTATGTTAAGAAGTAAAACCAATAAAATATCTATTAAAGGACATAATCAAGTGGGTTTATTATTTTTTTGGGGAATAACTAAAGACTAGCCTATGAGAGATCCGGTCGAACATAATGACAGTGTTTTATAGAAAGGTGGAAAGACTAGTCTATGAGAGACTAGGTTAGATAGAATGATTATTTGATAGAAAGGAAAACTATAGGACACTATTGGGTGTCATTATTCCCTTCATTTAATCAACTTTCTAATGATGTCATATTTAACCAAGGTTGTGTCTAAAGTTGTATGCAACAAGAGTAATTGTAACGATTTAGTAATTGAATGGGGGTATTTGTATATATTATTTTTATTTTGGGGGGTTTTAAATGTCTTAAAGATTTCTTGGTTAAAAACTTATTGGAATCAAACTATGTAAATCTACTAGAAATAAACACATGTTGCAGTAATAGAATTGATTGCTAGAAATAAACACACATTGCAAAAATGAAATTGATCATTGGAAACAAACACACATTGCAGAAATGAAATTGATTGTTGGAAACAAACATACATTGCAAAAGTGAAAATTTAATATAAAACACCTATAGGAACAAATTTACAACAAATATTAATTTTAAAGAGTTGGAAACATTTATAAATTTAACAGAGTTACCTATTTACTTTTACTAATAGAAATATAAATACCAACAAAAATGAAGATCTTGGTTCTTTAGAGGAGTGGGCCCTTGCTCTGCCTAGAACAGGATTTGAACAATTCAATTCACTTTCAAAATAAGAATGGATATTTCATTGATAAAATATTTTCTATTACAAATGTACTAAGCTATCCCTTATCTCTCTATTCTTCTATGATTTTTTCTATATTCTATCTTCTTTCTCTATTTTCTATCTTCTTTCTCTATTTTCTATATTCTATATCTATATTAGGTCTGTATATATAGATGTTTTGATGGTTGTAACTATTTCATAGATACAATGGAACTGAATTATGCCCAGAATAGATGTTGAATCAAGATGTGGCTGGATGTCTAGCTATGTGATAATTGTCTTGACTCTATCAGTTTAAAAAATTGGGAATCTATTCCTAATTTAATGGGATCATTGATCTTTGATAGATCACCGACCTTTTGGAATAGATCCTCATTAGTTCCACATCTAGCCACAAAAGTTTTGAAACTTATCTAAAGGACTACTAGAGCTAAATATAGAGTTCCAAAGCTAAGTCCAAAAATGTGACAACTTGAAATAGTATGGTGGAGTTTCATAACTGACTATAATGGTTTCGAAATAGATTCTACAGGTTTTGGAACTAACTTTGATGATTTTGAAATAGATTCTACAGGTTTTAGAACTAATCTGAATCGATTCTAATGCTTCCAAAAACATGTAATACACTTCATATTTGTTCTTTAGCCTAATAATGACTTGTTTTATTGAAAAACTAGAATTTTATAACACACTTGTTAGGAATTACAAGTCTTTTAATATGTTAGAATCACAACCAATCAAAAGATGGATAATCACATCCTAACTCATCTCAGATCAAAATAAAATCTATAAAATGCAATCAAACTTAATAAAAAGAGAGAGTAAGATGAGGTAATTTATTATATATTTATTGGGCATATCTTGGCCTCATCATTTCCCCCATACTTACTTGTTTGCAAGTACCTTTGAAAAATTTATTCTTCAAATTTGGGATTGTATATCCTACATTCCATTTGATTTCTCATATCAAATGGCTGAAACTGAATATCCTAATGCTTTGAATCAGAAGTTCTATACCCTACCCCTGCTTCTACTTTTCTTTTCCATTCCTCAAATTAAGTGGGATGTTGAGGTTCTCTATTTTTCCAAGGAGATATGGGGATGAGAAGTAGAGGTGGCCTTGTCTACATTCCTATCCATATACTAAGTGGAGTTTCATTGATCTGGGGAATTATTGTGCATAAAGCTTTTGCCCCTTTCTAAATTCTAGATCAAATTTGAAGGGGATATTACTTCCCTTGTTTCAATGCCACTAGGAGAAATCCATCTTTTTAAAAATGCATCATAGATATTATCAAAATTTTCCCTTTCATAAGCGGTGAAGACATCCATGCTTTGTTGTAAACTGAAAAGATAAGGTCCCTTGAATTTATCATTAAATGCATGGGATTGGAAATATGTAGCAAAGGTGGATGGATTACCATAATGAATTCTCATATAGAGACCAGATGAGCTAGCCTTTGACCAATGCATTGACTCCCTTTCTTTCCATGCAATCTGATTTTGAAGAACAAAGACAAATGCATTAAGCTAGATTTATCCTACATAAAAATTGATCATAAAACCTATATTTCTTTCTAGCATAAAATTATAGAGGTAAAATTCATAAATAAGGTTTTTATATTTTGTATTAGCTAAAGAATAGGCATCTGATAAATCAGGTTCATCTTTTATTTCATGTGGAAGGCTACATGCTATCCTTGCCAACTACAAGTGAATGAATTGTTCCTCTAAAAACATGCTATAAATAGAAGAAGGTCTTCTGTATGCAAGAAACTTCTCACTCATCATACAAACTATTTGTATTTTTACAACACATTTATAATTATCCTTTTCCTCCTTGTAGAATTTGTCTTCCCATTCCTTCCTTGCTTTCTCTTCTTCTGCCAATTTGCCTTTCAAGTCTGTATTGGATCTTTTAAGTTCATTGAGTTCTCTACATGTGTCATCCCATAACTACTTGAGTCATAGATAAGTCAATTTAGTCTGTGCAGAGACTATTGACATAGAGGTTTGTATTATACATTTTTCCTCATTCTCTATTAGTTGCCTTTTAACTTTTGCTAATTCCTCATTCCTAGTTGTGAGCTAGTTTATTAATTCTGCAAGGATCATTTCCTTTTGTTCTAACTTGAGCTTGAGAAAATTCAATTCCTCATCCTTTTCCTTGATAATGAGTTCTACTCTAGACAAAAGTAGAGCTTGTTTAATTTGATGGTTTTGCTCTTTTTTTGAAATTTCTTGGGGATTTAAGCATTCCTCTTCCACCATAGGGGATTTCCCTTTCCTTCTCCAAGATGCCTATTCATCTTCTGCATGTGATGGTGCTGCAGTCTCACCCATGTCTTGGAAAACTAGCTCCTCAAATCTTTCATCTTCTTTTTCCTTTTCTATTTGGCTTGGTCTAGGAGGATTCAAGGCCATGTTGCCCAAAATATCAACAGCTTTAGTTTCTAGCATTTCTTGTTCTTCCAGCTTCTCTGAACTTTATTTATACTTTTTATGACATTTTCTTTCTTGAGGAACATTAAAATGTGCAGACATAGATTTCCTCTTAGAACATCTTCTAGTTTTCACCTTTTGTTTAGGCCTAGGTGAACTATCATTATCAGAGACAGGTACCATTTCTTCTATAGCCTCAGTAGAAGAAGAAATGACTTGAGAAGGTTCAGTAGGGTATGCAATTTTAAATTTTCTTATAGATTTTCTCCTTTTTGGTATTTCCTCCTCCCCTAATCTTTTATTTTCTCAAGAAATGGTAGCAATTTTCAAATAAACTAAAGGAGCAGGAGGAGTTGTTATTGTTCTTCTGGGAATACCAAGTTTTTTTTCCATATTTGACAAGAAATTTGTCACACATTTCTTCCCAATTTTTCTTGGAAAGGAAATGGTGTTGGCATACCAAATGCACTAACCCATGATGTCTAATTGTTCCTACACCCCAAGAATACCTTTGGGCTATGGTATGGATGGAGTCAAAAAGAAACCCTGGAAGGTTTACTATTTATTCTAGTTTTTTGGCTCCATATCTAAGGTGTATAAGGATTTTTAAGACTTCTTTTCCTACTATCCCATATTTCCCATCATAGGTTAAATATTTAACTGTCTAGAATGCTACTCTGTCAAAGGGTTTAGGCAAGTTGGCCCTCTTAACTCCTTTGATGATTTGCTTTGTATTATAAATATAGTGGGGTTCAGCTTCCCCTTCTTTCAATAGGGTTTTAGCTAGGTCTTTCAATGTTCTTTTGATAGGGTTTGGGACATGCATTATAGGTATTCCAAAAATCTCACTTATGATATTCAGAGAAAAAGGAATGAAAACCTTCCTAACCTTTTCCCTTGTTTGCTCTAAATTAATAATAAATTCTCTTACTAGTTCATCATTGTATTTGGGAAATTTCCTCAAAAACTCCAGCCATCCTACCTGTTGAAAGATATTTGTTACTTCTTCATCTACAAGGATTTGGGTATCATTGTCTGGTTCTAACTTCTTTTTAATTCTGATGATTCATTCTTTTTTTTGAATCTTTCATAGGTTAGCTAAAAATTGTTTCTCATATCAGTGGAACTGATGATTATAGCTATAGAACTTACAAATTCAATTGCTAGTTTGGCAAATTTGATTACAAAATTAATGTACTTAGCTATGGAACTACTATACTTAACTACAAAACTAGCAGATTCAGTTGCTTCAATCATAAGAATGATTTTTTTATGGTTATCCACCAACTCATTCCATCATTAATATCCTTCTCATGATCTTGCACATTTAATCATGATGTATAATAGATGACTCAGCATACTAATCTTTCTAAATCAAGTCTAATCACACATGCAAACTTTCATTTAACCTTTAACAAGTTATAAACATAATTACCACCCTTGATGATGTAATACCTCTATCATGTAGACACATCATCCCTAAAAAATGGTTAGAAAATAGTTATAATTCAAAAAAGTTTTATTTGAATTAGCCATTTATTTGAGAAGATCAACTGTCATCACTGATTTTCAATTGATCTCTGATTTTTATTTTTATTATTTTTATTTTTTTGGGAAGAGAACGTCATTTACTAGTTTTCATTCTCTCTTTTTTTAGGAAGAGAATGTCATTTACTATTTTTCATTCTCTTCCCTTTATTCTAGATCTTTCCATCTAGTTATTTGATCATTTTGGAAGAACTGGGTTCTTCCATATGATCAAATTCTTTGCTTACTTCAATCTACTTCAAGAATTCATCCTTAGTAGGAGGCTTCCTATAAAGTTTTAGCCTATGTCCATTGACCAAGAGTATTCTTCTACCGCCATCAATGGGAAGTAACTAGATAGAACCATTGTCAAATATCTACTTGATCTAATAAGGTCCCAACCATCTAGTTCTTAATTTACCTTTGAATTGTTGGTACTTAGAATTAAATAGCAATTCCCAATCTCCTACTTTGAATTATCTTTCCTTGATATGTGAATCATGTCATTGCTTCCTTTGACCTTGTATTATCTCTGTCTGGTAAAGTGCTTCCATTCTGAATTCATCTAATTCATTGAGTTGAAGGATTCACTCCTTTTGAGACACATCCAATTTAATTCACACTTTAGCTATTGTCCTCAATGTCTGTAGTTCAAACTCAATAGGAAACAAGGGTTTTTTTCCATAGACTAACTCATATGGTCAAAACCCTATTATGGTTTTCCACGTTGTATTGTAAGCCCAAACAGCTTCAGGTAGTCTTTTTACCCAATCTCTTCTTTTTGCTTCAAATGTTTTAGTGAGGATTTTTTCCAATTCTCTATTTGTTACTTCAACTTGTCTATTTGCTTATGGGTGATAGGGAGATGACTTCCTATGATTGATCTGACAATACATTATGAAATCTTTGATCATATTGGACATAAATTGTGGTCCTTAGTCTAAAACTAAGCTTCTTGGTGATCCAAACTTTACCATAATTCTGTGCCAAAGGAAATCAACAACTACTTCTTCAATGGCATTTGTTAAAGCCTGCACTTCTGCCCATTTCATTACATAATCAATACACACAATAATATGTTGTTTTCCTTGTGAAGGAGGATCAAAAGTCTAACAAAATCCAATCCCCATCTCTCAAATGGTTTAATCACTACTTGTGGTTACAGAGGCATTTCAATGGTAATGGTTGGCTATCCCATCCTTTGACAAGGATCACACCACCTGATATATCTCTTCACATCTTTGTATAGAAATGGCCAATAGTAACCAGTGCCAAGTATCTTGTGATATTTTCTTTTCACTGAATAGTGTCCTCCACTTGGTTCATCATGACATACTTGAAGGATGTCAAAAATTTCATCTTCTCTTACACACTTGCGTAAAACCAAATTAGGACCACATTTAAATAACATTCCATTTAACCATTTGAACTGTGCACTGGTTTTGATTAATTTTTTTATTTACTTTTTAGTGAAAGGAGGAAACTTCCCTATTGCTAGATAGTTTTCCATGTTAGTAAACCATGGTGTGTTAGCTGAAATAACAAACAATTGCTCATCTAGAAGTTTATCCTTGACTAGATCCTACTCCCCTGTAATGGTCAATCTTGATAAGAAATCAGCCACCATAATAGATTGCCTGAATTGTCCATAATGGTAATATAAAATTCTTTTAGAAGTAATGACCATCTAATTATTCTACCTCTAACCATTGGTTTGTTCATTAAAATTTAATTTTTGAGTGATCTGTATGTACAAATGTTTTATACCCTATAATGTAATATCTAAATTTATTGATTGCATAGATCACGGCCAAAAAATATTTTTCAGTGGTAGTGTAATTTATTTTAGTGGGAGTAAATTTTTTAATAAGATAGTAAATAGCATACATTCTTCCTTCTTCATCTCTTTGTCCCAAAACTACACCAATTGAGGTATTTGAGGTGTCAAATTGGATGTGAAAAGGTTTCTCCCAATTAGGTCCTTGCAATATTGGGGCAATTACTAATTTATCTTTAATTTCTTCAAAAGCATTTTGACACTATTCATTCCAAATAAATTCAAAGTCCTTGGTAAGAAATTTAAACATGGGGGAAGCAATTTTACTAAAATCCTTGATAAAATGCCTATAGTATCTAGCATGTCCTAAGAATGATTTGATATCTATAGGAGTTTGTGGAATAGGCAAGTCTAAAATAATCTTGATTTTGTTTTAGTCAACCTGAATTACTCATATTGAAATATGGTGCCCTAATACAATGCCTTCATCAACCATCATCAAACATTTCTCATGACTAAGAGGTAAGTGATGTTGTTCACATCTTATTAATACTCTGTCCAAATTTCTTAAGGCATCCTCAAATGTATCTCCATACATAGTAAAGTCATCAATGTATACCTCCACACAGTCATTTGTTAGGTCTGCAAAAATTGCTAATACAACTCTTTGAAAGGTTGATAGAGCATTATGTCAGGAACTTAGAACAATAAACATGCTCTAATACCACGTGTCAGGATCTTGCTCCAACAATAGAGCACATATGATTACTTCTTGTATTAGCAACTAAACACGGAATTTAACCAGAATCAATAAGTAACTAGAAATATGAAACAACATAGAAATATGAGAGACAATACACAATTGTATTAATAATCACTCAGAAGAATATATAATAAGGAAGTTGCCACTTCTTCCTCCACCTTTAAGGTTTGCCACACCTCAAGACCTTCTTCCCTCTCTCTCTTGGACCCAACAATCAACTCCAATATAGAATTGATGTTCACCTCTCCAACTAGTCAGTAACACGCTGCCAGTACGTCAAGTACACAACCATACTCCAAGTAGATCTCTTGCTCTCTGTTGCTACTTGTAAATCACTAGACCTTACTCACCATTGTAGATCTCCAAAAGAAGCCATGCTATCCTACTGACTAAGATCATACAAATATGAAGAACCCTACTGATTCTCCAAACCAGTACCCACCTTGGTATTGTGGCACTAGGAGGAACACACCATTGCTCTCTTCTCTCAAAAGGAGCTTATTGCTCTCTTACTCCCTAGCTAAAAGTTTACACTACAGTCTATGAGTCTATTATATATATCTCATGCATACAATAATTAGACTATCCTAATTACAATAATTAGACACATAACTCAAGACCAAAAATAGCTTTTGCATGAAAACACTTGGTTCAACAAATTAAATGTCTATGGAACAAGCAGTTCTGGAACTGCCACAGGTGACCGATGTCGGTCCCTGTCTGCCTAGAGGTGGCTGACGTCAGCCAACCTCCTACCGATGTCAATTTCCTTCCTGTCCATCCTGCCATCATCAGTTCCCTTGTGCACTGCACTCTGCTGACGCCGGTCTCCCTGGAACTCAGCAACCTCCTCCCTGTTTGCACCAGTTGAAGCTTTTAGCTCCACATCCTAACAATCTCCCACTTGGAGATAAATAGCTACAACTATACCTGTAATTGTACACTATCTAATTTGTACCCTGGCTTGTATCCCTCTTCAAGATCAATCCTGAAGACTAACCACCACACCCTGTGATGCTCTAACCTTTGTGCCTTTGTCATCCAAGTAACCTGCCACATCTGCATCTACAAACCTATGTAGAAAATAAATTTACCCTGCATAGCATGTCGACCTGCTGTTGATCCCTATAAGAATCCACTGAACTGCCCTTCAGTACCTCTTCCTCAAATTGGCTCCATACTTTCTGACAACTCCCACTGCTTGGGAAAACTCAGGTCTACACTAGACCTCATGTGATTTCAAACACTTGTTCTAAGCTCTGCTTGAACTATCTAGCCCTTGGTGTGCTTTCCAATTCTACATCTTGAACCTCGCCAGCACCTTCACATCAGCTTCTTATTTGAGACAAAATCAACCTATGATCCTCTATGTCTCTTATGCTAAAGAATTTTGCTGCTACCAAATTCTTCATAACATACCTCTGAAACTAACTTTACCTTTTAGCTTAGAGAACTCCCTGCATATGTAAACCTGTAATAAGCAACCACTCCACATACAGTAACAAGATGATGTCATGACTCATCATCCACTTGGTAAAGAAAAGAACACAATAGTTACACTAACATTGACCAAAGCCATGCTTAGTCATCCACCTGTCAAAACCTGTACCACTATCTTGCAGCGACCTCAAGACCATGTACCTTGGCCTTCTGTCTCACTTATCCATTCACTCTCTTCTCTAATAAGGGAATCCACTCCTCTCCCTATGTTCTCTCTTAGCTGACAAATCTACCAAATCTCCTACTTGGTTCTCTTTTGAAGAATTCATGCCATGCTCCCACTGTTTCTAGATTCTACCTACATTGCCTCTATACATCTTCATGGTTCTCAACCATCAGTAAGCAATAATAAAGAAGGTGAACAATAAATATGAGGTTTACTTACCATTTCTAACCTCTACATGAGTGTTTGAGACTTGTTGACAACTTGTTGTCCACCCAACATTCGTTCTAGTGACTGATCTCGGCCATCTCCTAGCCTGCACCCGACTGATGTCAGTTCCCTGCGACTGCTTCCTCACCGACGTCGGTCCTCGTGACCGATGCCAATTTTTACTTGTCCCTATTTTTTCGATGTCAGTCTACACATAGCTGACATTGGTCACTGTGAGGACGTCGACATTGATTTTTTAACTGACGTCAGTTTTTGTGTTTTCCTTGTGAGTGACAACTTTTACCCGCGAGCTCCTTTTGGGTCAAAACCCTGTTAAAATTAACACAGCCCTGCTCAGAATAAATTAGTTTCCTCACCTGATCTCTGTTTGTCATTTCTTCCATGAAAACTAAGGCTTTCCAGTTCTTTAGCTTGTCAAAGACATCTAACTTCCACTTCAAAACTTGCATTCTCCTTCTACATATGTGACAGCCTATGAAGCCACATCTCTGTAACAAAAGGTGAATCAGTAATATAAGTAGATAGATAAAGGATACCTACTTTCTTACCACCATCTAATTCAAGTGTATCCATTGTGAGAGTTATAATGCATCTCCCATCACCCAAATTTACTGAAGAAATTAGACTCATCTCTAAGATTGGTACCTGCATGACTTCCTTCAACCACTATGTGTCATCTGTCTGCAATTTCAGCTTCACTTCCCCTTTGTCAATAATCTAACAAGGCTTTCCAACCCCTAAATAAATCTCTCCAAAGTCTCCAAAGACATACCCATGAAAAGATGCTCTATTTTGGGCTACATGGAAAGAGGCAAAATAATCTATAAACAAAGATTCTACTTTATCCAGAACACCCTGTGCAAGAACCCCTACAACATATGCTTCTATGCGCTGATCTTCTATCGACCAATAATCTCCTTTTACCTACTCTTTCTTTCCATCAATCAAACCATTTGTGGTATTCAGTTTCTCCATTTGTAGCTTACTATCTTCTACCATTGTTATACTCCCACTCAATTTGAATCCCCTGTGAGTGACCTGTAATCAAAAACACTACCAGATCTGAAACCACCTATTAGTCAGCCCAACTAACCTAGTTTTGATACCACTTGTCAGGAACCTAGAACAATAAACATGCTCTGATACCACGTGTCAGGATCTTGCTCCAATAATAGAGCACATATGATTACTTCTTGTATTAGCAACTAAACATGAAATTTAACCAGAATCAATAAGTAAGTAGAAATATGAAACAACACAGGAATATGAGAGATAATACACAATTGTATTAATAATCACTCAGAAGAATATACAATAAAGAAGATGCCACTTCTTCCTCCACCTCAAAGGTTCGCCACACCTCAAGACCTTCTTCCCTCTCTCTCTTGGTCCCAACAATCAACTCTAATATAGAATTGATGTTCACCTCTCCAAGCAGTCAGTAACACGCTGCCAGTATGTCAAGTACACAATTGTACTCCAAGTAGATCTCCTACTCTCTGCTACTACCTGTAAATCACTAGACCTTACTCACCATTGTAGATCTCCACAAGAAGCCATGTTATCCTGCTGACTAAGATCATACAAATATGAAGAACCCTACTGATTCTCCAAACTAGTACCCACCTTGGTACTATGGCACTAGGAGGAACACACCATTGCTCTCTTCTCTTAGAAGGAGCTTATTGCTCTCTTACTCCCTAGCTACAATTTTACACTATAGCCTATGAGTCTATTATATAGATCTCATGCATACAATAATTAGACTATCCTAATTAAAATAATTAGACATGCAACTCAAGACCAAAAATATCCTTTGCGTGCAAATACTCGATTCAAAAAACTAACTATCCATGGAACAAGTAGTTCTAGAACTACCACAGGCAACTGACGTTGGTCCCTATTTGCCTAGAGGTGGCTGACATCGGCCGACCTCCTGCTGATGTCAGTTTCCTTCTTGTTCATCCTGCCATCGTCGGTTGCCTTGTGCACTGCACTCTGCCGATGCTGGTCTCCCTGGAACATAGCAACCTCCTCCTTGTTTGCACCAGTTGAATCTTTTAGCTCCACATCCTAACACATTACACTATCCAAATGGCAATATTATGTAAGCAAAGGTACCCCATGGATAAGTAAATTTAGTTTTGTCCTAATCCTTAGCAGCAATTCAGATTTGATTGTATCCACTAAATCCATCCAAGAAGGAAAAGTACTATTTACCTAAAAGGTTGTCTAAAACTTGATCTATGAATGGTAAGGGAAAATAATCTTTTAGGGTGGCTTTGCTTAGTTCCCTATAGTCAACACAAATTCTCCATTTTTTATTCTTTTTAGGGATAATTACAAGAGGAGACACCCACTGACTATTTAAGATAGGGTAGATAAAACCTACTTGTAATAGTTTTTCAATTTTTTATTTTACTATATCCCTTAAGGCTAGATTAATCCTTCTTTGAGGTTGCCTAACTGGTCTAATATTTTTAGTATAAATGTGATGGGTGCAGATACTTGGATGAATTCCTTACACATCTCTATAGTCCCAAGCAAACACTTTAGGATGATCTTTTAGAACATCAAACAGTTTGACTTCTTCATCATTCTTTGACCAACTATTAATATTCAAAAAATTACTTGGTTGAATCTCAACATGTTTGGTTTTAAGACATGATGAACTAATTTGTTGAAAGGGTTCCATTAAGGTGTTTAGTGGATAGGCATGTGGTAACAATATATGATATGTAGCAACATCTCTGAAAGTTCCTAGAGACAGAATGCTAGACAAAGGATAGCAGGAAGAGTTATGATACTTATCTTGTTGTAGGTCAAACTCCTTGTTACTGTTGTTTTCAAAAAATTCTTCACCATCTCCTGATATCTATAAAGCTGATGCTATAGATCCTTCCTCTCCCCAAGATAAATCTCGTTCCTCCAGATTTAAGTTATCTTCTCTTGCAGAGAATTGGTGCGGTTCTGAAACTAATTATGATGGTTCCAAGGCTAACTATGATGGTTTTAGAACTAATTGTGATGGTTCCAAAACTAATTTTGATGGTTTTGAAACTACTATGATGGTTCTGAAACTAATCCTGACTGCTCCAATGACAATTGATGTTCATTTAATGAAGTATTAACCATGTCATCTATTTTTTATGCATGATCTTGCAATGTTATCATAGCCAAAGAAGAAAAAAATTGCTTATTAATATCAGGATTATCAACCCATAATTTTGCTTGATTATCAATAAAAGGTCATGCAGATGGATATAATGAAATTTGCTTAGAATTCTTACCATTGAAATAGTCATAGCGCCTAACTTGCAATCAATTAAGGCAACAATTGTAGCTAACCATGGTCACCCCAAAATAATGGGATAACCAATTGTTTTAGCTTTTGGCTGCAATATAAAGAAGTCAACTAGATATTCCCATGATTCCATCATTATTGCCACATCTTCAATAACTCATTCTGGTTTTGCTACAGACTGATCTGCCATCTACAATATGGTATTAGTAGGTTGTATGCCTAATAATGGTAATGTTTTCATAGTGTCCACTATCATCACATTGATATATGTACCCAAATCAATCAAAAAATTATGCATATGCTTATTCCCTATAGAAATAGAAATAACAGGGCTTCCAAGATCTCCATCTTTAGGTAGTAAGAGTTTTCCTACTAATAAATCAACAAGTTTCCCGTCTATCTGAATAGTCCTGGGGTAATGTTTCTTTCTTCCAAGTTTTTTAAAACATGACAATTTGATTAACTTGTTCAACTCTAGAATATACTTAATTATTTGTAACAATGGTATTTCAATATTCAATCTTCTTAGTTCCTAAAACCAATTTAGATTCCTTAAGTTCTATGGTTTCTTTAAGTCTTTCTAGAAATGGAATCATAGTAGATTTTTTTTCTAGTTCCTTATCTTTTTCTTTGTCATCTTCCTTAGGTGTAACTGTGCTAGGGGTTTTAGCTTCTTTTATCATTTTAGTGATTATAATAGGTGGACTGCTAACTATTTTGCCAGATCTAGTTTGAATGTTTTTACAATCTATTATATTTAAATCAACTAATTTTTTTGTTTATGTTTCGTATATAGGAGTTGTTTGTTTGTTTCTTGGGTTTGTTACTGGTTGTGCTAAAATTTGGGTTTGGACTATGTATTCAATCTATGGATTTTGAGCTAGAGGTCCCATTATGGCTTGTTGGTTATGATTTGGATATGTTTTTCCTTGCACAGAATTTCTAGGGCTCCATATAGGTTGTGGCCAAGCATAAGGATTTCCTTGACCAGCCCAAGGTTGTTGATGTCCTTGAGTATTCCAAGATTGACTTGCCCAATCTTAAGGATGCCATGTGGGTTGAGGGGCCCAAAGTGGTTGTCCCCAAATTTGTGGTACTATTTGAGCTACCCATGGCATCATCCAGGGATTAGGAACTAGTCTTAGCATAAACTATCCTTGATTAGGTTGTCTCTGAATAGAATTTAATTATTCTATGGTGGATAATGTATTGGTTTATTAGAGCTAATTTTTTATGAATGGAAGAAGAGAAAAATCTTGAGTATCATTTTATTTAGATTCACAGACAAGACATACTTCCATTTTATCCAAAGGACATTCCCTTAGTACATGCTTCTTCCTACATCTGGGATAGTACATGGCTAATGGTTCAAGTTAGGTATTTGCTTTAGCTTGAAATCCATTCATGGTGTAGGTTAATTGAACTAATATATCTATTTTAAAGTATGCCAATTCATCCATCAATTAGTTCATATCTGGATTCAAATATTTAATTGTTTTACCTTTTCTAGGTCCACCCCTTGTTCTTGAATAGTTTCTACAAATTTCTATGATTTCATTAATTCTTAATTAAGCAATGTTTCCTCTACCAATTAAATCAAGGGTTTCTCTAGATTCATCATCCAGACCTTTAAGAAAAATGGTTTTATATAAATCTTCTTGAAGTAAAAATTCACATCTTTTACTCACAAAGAGGAATCTGTCTAAATAATCTTCCATATTTTCATCTTCTTCGTGTTTGATTTTGAAAAATTCTTCCTTTCAATTTCTTCCTTTATAATAATCTTGATATTTGTCTAGGAAGACAGTTTCCATTTGTTCCCAATTGGTAATAGAATTAGATGTTAATCCCATAAACCATCTCATTACTGCATCCTTCAGGGTAGATTGAAACAACTTTAGTTTTTGATTATCTATCTTGTAATCATAAGTCTGACATAGTACTTTAAACTCAAACAAAATTTGGTTAGGATCCTCAAATGAAATTCCTCTAAATGTGGGTAAATGTGCAAGTGAAATGTTTTTGATAGTGGTTTCATCATCCTTGATATGAATGGGATAGGTAAAGGTTCTCTCAGGTTCACTTCTATCTTCTCGTACTATCTCTTTTGTATTTTCTAATTCCTTCTCCCAATCAATGTGGTATGTGGTATATTTTAGGGATGGTGAAAAGTTAAGAGTAGGGGGTTGAATACTCAATTGAGAATCCAAACTTTCCCTTAATGGATCTTGAGAAATAATCCTCCTCCCTATGGTTTTACTTGGTTTTGGTGACTAATCCAAAAATTCTAAAGGTGGCAATTTTGCTTCTTATCTTGAAGGAGATAATGGTGCCTCCAATTCTTGTTCAACATCTTTTCTTAAACTAGAGGATGATGTAATTTCTTGTTCAAAAATTTTGGGGAGAAATCTTCCCTTGGAATCTCATGGTTTACTCATAAAGTAGGGAAATTTTCTTTAATTAATAAATAAATGATTGTTGCTCTTGTTGACACCTAATTAGAAAATTCTAACTATTGTTCCCCAACAATGGCACCAAAAATGTTGGGTGTCACTATTCCCTTCATTTAATCAACTTTCTATTGATGTCATATTTAACCAAGGCTATGTCTAAATATGTATGCAACAAGAGGAATCATAACGATTTAGTAATTGAATGGGGGTATTTGTATTTTTTTTTGTTTTGGGGGGTTTTAAATGTCTTAAGGATTTCTTGGTTAAAACCTTATTGGAATCAAACTATGTAAATCTACTGGAAATAAACACATGTTGTAGAAATAGAATTGATTACTGGAAATAAACACATGTTTCATAAATTAAATTGATTGCTGGAAACAAACACATGTTGTAGAAATTAAATTGATTACTAGAAACAAACATACATTGCAAAAGTGAAAATTTAATCCAAAACACCTGCAGGAACAAATTTACAACAAATCTTAATTTTAAAGAGTTGGAAACATTTATAAATTTAATAGAGTTACCTATTTAATTTTTCTAATAGAAATATAAATAATGACAAAAATGAAGATCTTGGTTCTTTGGAGGAGTGGGCCCTTACTCTACCTAGAACAGGATTTGAACAATTCAATTTGCTTTCAAAACAAGAATGGCTATTTCATTGATAAAATGTTATGTATTAAAAATGTACTAAGTTATCCCTTATCTCTCTATTCTTCTATGATTTTCTCTATCTTCTATCTTCTTTCTCTATTTTTTATCTTCTTTCTCTATTTTCTATATTCTATATCTATATTAGGTCTGTATATATAGATAATTTGATGGTTGTAACTATTTCATAGATACGATGGAACTAAATTGTGCCCATAATAGATGTTGAATCAAGATGTGGCTAGATGTCTAACTATGTGATAATTGTCTTGATTATGTCAGTTCAAAATATTGGGAATCTATTTTTGATTTAATGGGATCATTGATCTTTGATAGATTGACGGCCGTTTGGAATAGATCCTCATCAATTCCATATCTAGCCACAAAAGTTTTGAAACTTATCTAAAGGAGTACTAGAGCTAAATATAGAGTTCTAGAGCTAAGTCCAAAAATGTGACAAATTGAAATAGTATGGTGGAGTTTCAGAACTAACTGTGATGGTTCTAAAACAAATTCTACAGGTTTTAGAACTAATTGTGATGGTTTTGGAATAGATTATGTAGATTTTGAAACTAATCTGAATTGAGTCCAATGCTTCCAAAAATATGTAATCCACTTCATATTTGTTATTTAGCCTGGTGATGACCTATTTTATTACAAAACTAGAATTTTCTAACACACTTGTTAGGAATTACAAGTCTTTTAAAATGTTAGAATCATAATCAATCAAAAGATCGATAATCACATCCTAACTCATCTCAGATCAAAATAAAAGTTACAAAATGCAATCAAACTTAATAAAAAGAGAGAGTAAGATGAAGTCATTTATTATACTTTTATTGGGCATATCCTAGCCTCATCATACACATAGTCTAGTGGGTCATCTATGTTTTGAGGGTAAATATAAGTTTTGATAGTTATGACTCTAGATGATCTAGTGTTAATTATCAGAGAAGTTGAAATAATCATATAGGAAACTAGGTTGATCTATTTGCAGCACAGAAAAAACCTTGTACCAATGCTAGCTAATAGAAGTTTTATAATACATAATATAATTTATAAAGAGAAATAATTAATGCTTAAAATAGAAGTGATAATTTATTTAGTCATTCCTTAATGTTTTAAATTATAATTTTAAAAATAAGTGTGATAGGGTGTTTGAATTTAGAAAAGAACAAGAAAGAGGTAGGCTAAATTTGGGTTTAGGTTGTTAAGAATGAAATGTATATGTATTGGTGATGATATGATATTTATATTTGGGCCTACCTTCTCACTTCACAATCCTATAAAAATAAGGGTGTTGGGTGTTTTGCTAATATATACCATCAACCATGTATTTATACTCGACCAAAAACTAAGTTGGCTTCCCCCTTGGTGATGAAATCCAAGTAGGTAGACCTTGGGTAGAATTATTTAATGTTTTTTGATATTTTGTGAATTAGAAGTGTGTGAATACATAAAAAACAATGTGACTAAATTGATAAATTGACCCTCCTATTTATACTCTTTTTCCTACTCTAATTAAGCATCAAAATTAAAGATGAATTAATTACTAGGAATGTGAGTTAATTCCTTTTGCTTGAAGAGTATTGGGTTGATTGAGTCAATTGAGTATACAAATATTGTAGAATATAATCAAATTGATTGATTATATCTATTTAATAAAATTCTAAATAATCAAAATCAAACTATTGATTTATGTTACTATTGTTAGTGTTGTAGATTTGATGTTGTCATTGATGTCAAGGTCAACATGGATGCCATTAATGTCAAGGTCAAAGTTGAGGACATGTATGGTGAAGTAGAATGTGACAAATAAATCTTCTGACAAGAAAAAATTTGAAGCCAACTTGGTAATTATTTTGAGTTTGATGACATGTCAAGGTCAAGATTAAGATACAAGGTAAGCATACTTTTGAGCATTAGTCTTAAGGAACATTGACATATCATTAGCATGTGTGTGAAGATGGTGGTTTGGTAAGATAGGTACACATAGGAATGAGTGGATGTTTAATAATTCTCAAGAATTCATGTAAATTTTAGAAACACTCAAGAAATTTTTAGGATAAACCTTCAGGGGTATGGCCTTAAGCCTAATCATGCAACCAGACTAGTCCTAGACTCTACCTAAACTAATGAGGAGTCTTGAGGTGTTATGAAGGATGAAAATCAATAGTAAAGAATTTTAGAAGATATTTTACACTATTTAAACATGTGTATAAGGTAGATAATATTTTTTAGGATTATTTAAGGCTAGTTCATGTCTTTTTCATTTGCATGAAGAGACATAATGAGAAGGTGTATGTTTGGTAGCATGATAAGGTGAACAATATAAGGATTATGAGAATAATGCTAATATTATGTGATCATGGTATGAGTTTTTATGACATGACTATCAGGTGATAATAGTAGTTGAAGAGGTTTAAACATGTTTTCAAGGTCTAAAGTGTGACTATCAGTTCAAGGCCTAATATGCAAAAGAGACCTAGTATGGCCTAATAAGAGGTAAAGTTTAGTTTTCAAGGTGCCATATATCATGAGATAATTTTAAGAGGATTTGGATGTTTTTTAAAGTGTGTTGATGAATTTTTATGTCATAGACTAAAGGAGAAAGCATGAAAAGTGTTTTTGATTTTTTTATGTGTATAAAATGAGGTGTTATAGACTCGAGAAGGATTTACTTATGCTCATTTAAATGTGAAAAATTTGAATGAGATATTAATAATTTAATGAAAATTAGGGGAGGTTACTAGATCAATTTTTTTTGTTGGTTTTGAATTTGATGAGCAATCCTTTATGAACAATCTATAAGAATGGAAACTAATTTTTAGTGCCTTAAAACCCTAACTATGACCCAATATGGAATATCTTGTTTTAAATGGATTATAATGGTTTTAATGACCTATTATGGTTATTGGGACATGTATAATACTATACCAATTATCTCTATGTGGTATTGGTCTATTATAAGAGTGAGTGGAAATTATAGAAAACCCCTTATTTCTTAGATTTTTGATGTAGTAGGTAGGGTTAACAAGGTAAAAGTATGAAAATGATTATATTATGATGTTTTAAAAATTTTTATTTATGATAATTTAATTTTTTTATGATTTTATATAATTCAAATATTTTAAAATAGTCTTGGATGTTAGCCTATCACTAAAAAGGCCTAGTGAGGAAGATAATGAGAAAACTAGATAGAAGTGGGAATGAGATTAGGGATGGGTTGAAGTGGATTAGGGATGGATAAAAATTCATGGGATTATTTTTAAATTCCCATAAAAAATTTAAATAATGGATATAAGTTTTGAATAATATTTCATAGGTAAAAAAATTGATCTCAATCTAACTTGTCTAACACAGTGAGGTCTATGTACAATGAAGCCATGAGATTGGTTTGTAAATCTAATATTGATATTGAAAATGTTAATATATTTGTTTAAATATGTTATAATATTTATTAATTACAATATAAACCATTTTTATGTTCATTAAAATGTTTATATATGTGTTTTAAGTCTTTCTTTTCATGACTTGTTTTGGATCATTCAGACAATTTTATATGTGTTAGTGAGTTTGATGTTCCTAAGTAATTATGCATAGGTTTAAAGAAAATAATTCATATTAATTTTTTATATAGGTCTCATAGGTTAATTTTAATTAATTTTTCTTCATTATAAATTCCTACGAAGGTGTGAAAATTCAAAGGTTCTTATTGGGTGTTTGAGGCTTATTTGTAGTTCTAAGTGAGTATATGGAAGTGGTCTATTTGATGTATTTACTCTATATGGTGAAGTATAATATAAATTGTGATGATCATAAGGTCATTTATTTTATATAAATATGATTTTTTTCATATTTTTATGTGTAAAATTTGAGTTTACACTTCAGATATTCAAAGCAGACTTTCTAGCATTGAGAAGGGCTAATTGTGAGTAGGCCTAATGGTGTGGTTCAAGAAGGGAAATGAGATAAATGGTGGTGGATACATAATTTAAGATTAAAAATGGTATAATAAAAGTGTGCGTGAATTTTTCATCCATTTTTGGAGGCTCAAGTTGTTCCAAGGTGGTCAAGGTGAAATGTGTGCTTTAAGAAGGCCTAATTGTATTTGGTATCTATTAGGCCTAATGGTGGTTTTGGTCCTTATGAGTGATGACCAAACTATGTAATGATTTATTAACTTTTGAAAAAAAAATTGATATATTAAAAGGGTGATACAATTATGGAAAGGTTTATGTCCAACCAAGGCATGTGAAATCAAGAGTCAAGTATAAGAAGAAGGTTTAATATGCCTAATTTGAGTAGTTATAATATTGAGGGAATGAACAAATTATATAGTGGCTTAAAAACCAGGTATAGGGATTTAAAAACATTTTATTGGTTTATTTAATATGTCATAAAGTTATTAAAGTGTTTATATGGGTACTGATCAAGGTCATATGACCTAATTCTACCAAGAAAAGGGCTAATTGAATGAAGAGGCCTTATAGGATATTTGAAAGAGATATAAGAGTGTGAAGAATAAAATAAGGGGATAATAATTATTTGAGTGAGAAATAAGCATCCAAAGGTGATAAAAGGTTATGAGTTTCTATCTTTGTGCTGAGTCACCTACGGGGTTGGTGCCTCCTTACAAGTTGGTGCTTGTTAAAGGACTGGTTGAGTTGGTGCTCCTTGTGGGGTTGATACCTAAATAAATATTGATTAATTTATTATAGGAATATATTTTAGGCTATGTTGTAATGGGTTTTATCCCCCATGAGTTTTTGAAACATATCTCTTATTTTCTTATGTTGTATTCTTCTGTAGATACTTCTTTATGCATTGGTGAATGTATGTATATGAATGAATGATTTACATATGATAAGTTAATTATAATGATTGTTTTAAGGGAACTAATTCACCCCCTCTTATTATTTATAGTTACAACACAAACAAGTTGATGGATTCTTATAGGTAAGAAGTAACTATAAAACTATGTAAATTTGGAAGACTTAGTTTATTATAGGGTTATAGTTTTATAGAACAAAAAAATTATGAATAATGGGACTAAAATTTAGGAAAAAATGACTAAGTTGGTAATAATGAAATTGATAATTTAATAATGTAGAATTTTTTATTTTTTATTATGTCATCTAGATGAAGATTTTTAACCTTATAATAGATTTGAATGGGTTGACTAAATCCAAAAACATGTATATAGAAAAATCAAACTAAGTCAATCAAATTGATCTAGTTGTCTATAGTTGAAGATGACCCACATAATCTAAATAGAGTCGATCAAATCATGTGTGTGTTAAACCTATGCACAAAATGTTAGGCTAAGTCAATATATTATATCTAATAATATCAAAATGAAATAAATAATATGAAAATAAATGAAAGTGTGAAATAAAACTTGTAAGGATTAGTTCACATTGGATTCACCATAATGTATACAAGGGAAAGTGAAGTTTATCTATAAATTAATCCTAGTTCAAAGAAGATAAATCAATCTAACCATTCCACTTATTGGTAGATTTACATAATTGGGATCATGATCAATATGGATCCACTAGACATAACTAAGGGTTTTATTACCATACCATATCAATAGAGAGGGTTCCAAATCCTCTAGTCATCAATACCACATAATAACCATATCTAGGTCTTATTGTTTAAAACAAACTAAAGTAAATATAAGTTTGAGAATATTAATGCTAGAAACTAACCACTTTGTCAAGTCTAGTTTCCACATGGACAACAATATGGTTTCCTATTATTACATATGTGTTTTATGTTGATTCATTATTAATTTAGTTTTATATTATTAACATTATAAGAAAACTAATTATGGGTTGACATCTATGTGTTCTAAAGATGTCTTTAGAAGGTTATGCATGATAATGGCTTGTAGGCTATATATCCTTTTAATTTATAATATAATGAATTCAAATTCAACATAATTTACATTATATGGTATCTTTCCTTTTATCATACTAATAAATATTTTAAAATTGCTTTATGTTTAGGTTAGATGCATAGATAATTATGATGATCATTTCCATCAATATGAAGAATTATGATGCAGACTTAAATTGAATAGTGAAGCTACTTTATCTATGTATTATTATATTAATTATGGAATTATGAGTATAAGAGTACATAGTATGTTTAATTTATTCCTTTAAATATTTTTTAGTATTCTAATAGATCTACTAGCTATGAAAGTATATCCTTAGGAGTTGGATACCTATGATTTCAATATAGACATGAAAAACCCTATTTGGCTATAAGATCATTTATTTTTCCCCTTAGATCATAGGGCTATCCTTATAAATAGCTTGTTCTATTCAAACTAAAGAACATTACTAAAAATGGTGTGGTGAGCATGGAACTCATTATCCAAGGAGATGCTATGATGGATACCTAGCCAAAGAGGGGTAGAAAGTTGGTTAGAAAAAAATATTTTTAATTTTGTAGAAGAAGAAGCATAAAAAATAGGGTGTATTATGAGATAAATCATACAAGAAAATATTTATGGTGAAATATATGAAATAATTTGGTGTGAATTTTTTGAGCTATGAACCACATGGTTGGCTATTTTAGAATTTCATTATTTTCAATTTGGATCTATCAATGTTATTATATGGATTGAAGAGAAGATATTCTAGTTACAAAATCTAGATACCAATTGGACGTGTGCAATAAATCATTGGGTAACTTTTACCATTAGGGTATACTCTACATAATTTTAATTATAAGGGTATATATATTTTGAAATGATAAAATATCTATTTGTTATGGGGATTATAGTTAAATTTTTTAAGGACTTATTTTGTGATCAAGATGTTGGATGTAGATAAATCGATGGTTCTTATTCATTTTAGTATAGATTAGTAACTCAGGAATCATGGGGGTAGGTGTGATTTAAAGGTGAATGGAAAATATGTGAGAAGGTAGATATTGAACCTAAATTCATAATGAAGAACCAAGAGGATAAGAATCATAAGAAGACTCTAGAATTAGAAAGAGAGATATGACAATAGAAAATATGGAATGAATAGAGGAAGATGCAATAAGTTATGATTAGGAGGAATGGTAGAATAGAATATCATAGTGAGAATAGAGGAAAATAAGAAGAGATAGGTGATGACATAAGGAGTAAGGAGCATAGGTAGAGTGAAGAGAAAGATATTAAGAATGAGGAAGAGAATAGGAGGGAAAAAATTATGTAGAGTTATACCAAGTAGTTATAATCTCATATACTTATAAAGTAATATTCACTAAAAGAGAAGAAGGTTTGTCATATAATCATAGATATAACATAAGTTCAAGTTTTGAGAAACTCATCTTTAAAAATACTGATCATTCACCATGGGATCACACATCCCCCACACATATTTTGTTCAAAATTATAGAAGTTCCTATACTACCTTGGAATATAAATAATGGAAAGGTCTTGTTGTAGATGAAATTCATAGGAGAACTACTAAAATATAAGATGAAGTGCATTGAGATGTTTCTTATAGTTTTTTCTAAAAATAGGAAGGAGAACATAAAATCATTGTTATTGATAGAGATAGATCCATTGATTATTATTCAATATAAAAAGTTCATAAACCTAATTTTTATATCATAATAATAGGAAGATAATTAAGACACATCTAACACTATTATGTCATCAATATAAATAGTAGAAACATAATAGGTGATACCACCATGGAAATCATCACCAAGTCTATAAAAGTTATAGATGCCACCTACACAACAAATAATTATGATATGAGTAGGAAATATCAATATGGAAGCATATTTTGGGTCTTTGATTCATCTATATTAGTACGATGGGTTTACAAACCCAAAATAGTACCTACTCACCTATGCCATGAAGTGGCAGGCTAAATGGATTACTAATGAAGGGGTAATGAAGTGTGATTTGATTAGATGTTTTAGCATTCATGCACTAGAATTCATATTCCATAAAAATACCAATGCAATAACACTACAAGAGGTAAATAACATGTTATTTATAGAGTTTAATATTAATAAATTTTCTAGATAAACTATTCAGGATTTGATATAGATTTGGTAGGGAGAAAAGAGTCTATAAATGACTATGATCATATATTTTTTAACATTATGAAAAAATAGAGTTTGTCCTAGAAGATAAATATCAATCAACATGGTTTTTAGAAGTATTGAGGACAAGAATATGGTTTTCCATTACACAGACCTAGTTTGACTCTAAGGTAGATACTCAAGTAATTGTGATAAGGGTCAAATAAATTGAATATTATGGTGATGCTAAAACCTCAACATCATTTCTAGAGAGTAATTTTTAAACACTCTTGAAAAATATGGATCAATTTAAAAGAGAAGTAAATAAACATAAATTAGGCTTATGGTGCATAGAGTGTGACTAGGAAGGACACTATAGGAATGAGTGTCTTATAACAAAAATATAATTATAAAAAGTTTGTAGAGTAGTGGGACACACAACCTCTCATTTTCATATCATCCAATAATATGTGAAACATCTAAAATATATTTATTTTAATTTATGTAAATATCACAATAAAAATGGTAAAATTTATAGATATCTTTAGGAAATCAATGAAGATATTTAAAAGAATATTTTTGAAATCACTACACATAAATCAACTATTAAGACCTAGATAATTCCTAGTCTAGAAATTATCATGATATGAATAGTACATAAAGTGTATCAAAAAGTACATAAATTGGTATCAAAGCCTCCACCATATAAACCATAAGGTACATCAAAATTGGTATCACCTTATCATATGTGGACACCTTTGGTCACACAATATCAACTTTTTACCTCTAAGAATCCTATGATTCCCTAGGCACAATGGACAAGTTGGTCACCATTGATTCCATAATACCAATATGGTGGATATGATGGCCTCCAAAAATAAGAAGGGTAGACTACCCTAGAAGCTCTTGGAAACTTTGGGCCTTAACAATCAAGATTTTGGGGATTGTAAAACACTAGGGGTGGGTTTATAAGAGGTAGAGGAGGATATCAATGTGGTGCATAAGGATGAAGGGTAAGTAATCCTTAGAGGGGTCCAATATAATGTTATTTATGTGGAAAATTTAACCATATATAAATTAATTTTATTTTGAACCCACAACAATAATCCTATTGTACTTATTGTAGGACTTCAGAACAACATGACGCATAGGATTGTATGGTCTTAAAAAGATAATGCATGGAGAAGGGCATACACAATGTGAATATGGTTATCACTCAATCTTGATAATATGCTATCTTGTAAGATGCTACATGCCAACAACATGTAGAATAAGGACTAAAACCATTAGAGATGCTAAATTATTATAGGATAAGTAAATTTCAACTAGATAAGTACCCTAAACCCATTATAAAAAAGGTTAATGCACAAATCTACGTAGATTTTGAAAATAATTCAATAATAAGAGACTATAGAATATCATTTTATGGGTATTGATACATAGATATATGGATAGATAGTATTAATCTTGAGTAAATGTGGTGTTGTCACTTCTTCGATAAACCTCACAAAGTTACTCAGTGTCTTACATAATGAAGAAATTTTTTATAACATCACCAACCTACTAAATAATCTCTTACAATGTGCAAATAAAGGTCAAAAACAAATTGATTAATTTTTTGGGTATGTTAAGACTAAAAACCTTGGGATATTGATCCTATAAGGGATATTTAGGTTTTATGGTATGAGACAACTAATTCAATATTTTATATTTGTAGCACCATCAATATGATTCCCATATCTATGTGGGTTAGACCTATATTAATTAGCCTTATGGATTATAGATGAGTTGAGCCCATCAGTAACTTGAAAGATGTGTAAATAAATGTTTCAAAGCTAAGGTTTTGTGGTGATTTCAAATTCATTGATATGAAGAGAGATGAAACTCGCTATCCTATGTTGATAGGTAAAAAATTAGTATATGATGGTCAGATGAGATCATCAACACAATAATAAATTATTTGGAGGCCCATTAGGGATATAATATTATATTAATTCTTTTAAATAAGATTGGGCATAAGCCTTAATACATTAATAAGGATACATGCTAACCATATTTTATCACATATATTAGTTGGATGAAAGTGAAAGTAGAGAATAATCAATGGGCATTAAGATCTCACAATTATAGTTTTCTATATAATTAGTCTATTCTCAAAAACTCTCTATGCATATAGAGTAATTATCTCACAAACCAATGCTACATCATATAGAGATTATAGAGCTTTAAGTGGAAGATGCATGATATATGATCATAAGATCCCCCACTTAATTAGATATAGACTTCTTGTATCATTCAAGTCACACAAATATAGATTACATATAACCCACTTTGAAAAGCATTCTACCATAGGATATAGCTTCATCAGTTAGTGGAGACTCAGATAAGCACATTATCAATTGGTACAAAAGAGATCATGAGGTATATCCTATATACATGATCTATGCCATGGAGTGTTAAACACCTCAATAATTACCTCACAAACCAATGCTACATCATATAGAGATTATAGAGCCTGAAGTGGAAGATGCACGATATATGATCATAAGATCCCCCACTTAATCAGATATAGACTTCTTTTATCATTCAAGTCACACAAATATAGATTACATATAACTCACTTTGAAAAGCATTCTACCATAGGATATAGCTTCATCAGTTAGTGGAGACTCAGATAAGCACATTATCAATTGGTACAAAAGAGATCATGAGGTATATCCTATATCCATGATCTATGCCATGGAGTGTTAAACACCTCAATAATTTGACACTAAGGATGTTGGCTAATTTTTCATATGATTCCAATATAATGTATTAGATACTAATCTAAGGGTGAGTTCTCTCAATGATTATCTAAATGGAGTTAATAAAAATTGATGGTTAGTTCACCATGATGAGAATCTAAATTGGGATACGTGTTAAATACTATTGGAAGGATTTCAGTTGTGAGATGTCATTAGAAAATATTATCTTAAGTTCACAAAAGGATATTGTCGAGAACTTCATATCTTATGTGTGTTGAAACTTTAAGGTTAGAAAATGTGGCTCCAATATATTGAGTACATGTTTTCAGATATATACTAGCTATTCTCCCAATATCTTGGTACATAAATTAGGAATGTATGTGGGAGATAAAACATTTGTCTGAAGTTAAAAGTGATTTTATTTAGACATTAATATTTGAGGATGAAAACCCTTTTATAAACATGACATTTCACAAAGTAAAAACTTGTTTATGTCATGGACAGGTTGTAGACTCAAATAATGGAGATGAATATTCTTGATAGGAAAGCACTGTCTATGATCTAGACAATACCTTACATAGGTACAAAGTATAAAAGGGTAAAGAGCCAATATTTATTGAAACATTTCATAGGATACAAGATCAATATGAGTGGACATATGGCACATATGATGATGATGAGGAGTACATGGACTTAACTGATTTATTTGATCCCAAACATGAAGAACAACCATTTCTAATACTTGTCATAGATAAATCAGAGGAAGAAAATATATGACATTTAAATATACCAAAATGATAATATCAAAAAATATTATGTGACTCCATCCCTAAATAAGAACACAATATTTATCATGAACCACTGAAGGAATATGTGGGAAACATAGGAATGGAGACTATTCATAAGTTGGCACATATTGGAGACTATTATTCCCATGAAAACATTTCAGAAGTGATGTAGCTCTTAAGATACTATAAATATGTGTCCCCTATAAATATATCATAGGTTAAGAGAGTGGATCATTCCTTAGGAAAAATGTAAATTAGATAAATGAGTGAACCATGCCTATTAATAAAAGACCATGTTGGTAAAATCTAAATATAAAGCTGAAAGTGAATGTAAGGATAAACCACATGCAAAAAGATGGTATTATATTTCCTATGGATAAATTTAATTGGGTTATCCCCATGATTGTACACCCAAATAAGACTCATGAAATAAAAATTTATGATGACTATCACATTTTAAATGAGGCATGTGTGAACAACCCATTTCCTATCCCATTCATTGATGAAGTTTTATAAGTATATTAATTTATATATGGCTTTAGTGGATATAATCAAATCCTAATCACAGTAGAAGATGGATCCAAGACCACTTTAGAAACAAATTGGGGTTCCTTTACATACAATGTAATGTCATTTAGTTTGAGTAATAAACTTATAATTTTATCTAGAGCAGTAGTCACTTCATTTAAGGATTTCATCCATGAATTTATAGAGGTTTATTTGGATGATTGGGTAGTATTTTTTTTATTTATAAATTATTTATCTAAAATATTATTGATGTTGGAGAGATGTAGAGAACTGTGCATAGTGCTCAATATAAATAAATGTTTGTTTTTTACACCCTTTTGGGTTTTTTCAGGTCATGTAGTTTGCATTAAGGGTATACTAGTAGATTAAGCTAAGATATTATCATTATGATAATTCCACCTCCTACAAGTTCAATGGAGGTGAGATATTTTATTGGTCATATAAGATATTACATGAAGTTCATCAAGGGGTACATAACTATATCTACCCATTTGGAGAAGTTTTTGAGGAAAGGAACTTAGTTACTATTGATAAACACATTTCAAGAAACATTATTCAATCTAAAATAGTGATTAATGAATTTGCCAATTTTGATTTTTCCAAAGTAGAGTAATCCATTTCATGTGCATGTGGATACATCTGTACTCATAGTTGGAGATGTATTAACACATACAAGTGAAGGTGGTTTGGATCATCCAATCCATTTCACAAGTATAAAATTATCTACTACTAAGAAAAAATATACTAAAATAGAGTGAGAGGCCTTGGAAATAGTATAAGGATTAAAAAAAATTTGACATTATTTATTGGCCATGCCCTTTGATTTGTTTATTAATCATCAGGCTCTGTGATACCTTGTCAGTTACCCTTATTGGGAGGATGCATATCATGGTGTTTATTGCTCTTACAAAAGATTAATTTTAGGATAAATGTCAAAAAAAAATGAGATAATGTGGGTCCAAACCATTTACATTGACTCAAAAATAGGGAAGACCCAAAAGAAGTCCAGGATAAGTTTCTTGATGCACACCTATTTTGAGTGACTATGATTCTAGAATAATTGGAGGAAATCTCACAATTTTTAGAATAGGGGACATTTACAAAGCACTATACATAAAAAGATAAGAAATATTTATTTATAAGGGACCTTCCATACACAATTATTTATGGATTTATTTACCATCTAGGAAGGGATTAGGTGCTACATAGATTTTCTCTAGAACATAAACAACCTTAGATACTAGAAGAGGCACATCAAGGGATAATTGGATGCCACTTCACAAGAGATGCCAGATCAATAATTTTTTTATAGAGTGGGTTATGGTGTCCCTATTTAGTTTAGGATGCTCATAGATTTGTGAAACATTATGATGTATGTCAATGGATGAGTAAACCAAAACAGAGATATGAAATACCTCTCCAGCCTATGTTTGTATGATAACCTTTTAACCAATGGGAAATAGATTTTATAGGGCTTATCAATCTACTAGTAAGCATAACCATGTAAGGCACATAATCAATAAAATAAAATAATTTACCAAATGGGTAAAGGATACAATGATGACCAATTATGGTGTGAAAGATACCATAAAGTTATTGTATGAAAACATCATTACCAGATTTGGTTTCCTGATCAAATTGGTAAGTTATTAAGGTATGCATTTTATGAATAAAATGATAAAATTTATCACAAATTAATTCTTAATAGTGCACCACAAAATTACATCATATCATACCCAGGTAAATGGTCAAGCTAAGGATGAGAATAAGATCCTTAAATAGATAATCACTAAGGTCAATGATGTTAAGTGAGATGATTGGGAGGATAAAAATCCTGAAGTGATTTGGGTTTATCACACATATCAAAAATGTGTGATCGGGTTTACCCAATTATAGTTGGTCTATGTTTTAGAAATAATTATGCCCATGGAATATGTTATACCTAGTTTGCAAATCATAATCACTATGTGCATGGGTGACTAAGATCTTTGATAAATAGGTTATTGTATCTCAATCATATAAATGAGGATAGATGTAGGCCATCCTATAAATTAGAGGTTAATAACTGTATCCATAAATCTTAGCATGATAATAATCTATGTAAAAATTATTGGAGTTCATAAACAACTCAAAACCAATAGGATCTCTCCTGCAAACCATTACTAAAACATTAGAAATATTTGTAGGGAATAAACAATAAGAATTTGCTCAATATTCTCTTAATGTATATTCAAAATATCATAATGGGTCTCCACAAAGACCAATTCAAAAGTAGATGGGAGTCCTTATTAAATAAGTAAGGTTTTTTCATGCAATAAATTTTTTTTACATGAATAACCATAAAATAGGAGTGTCTATTTTTTATTGCATACTTAATAAATATGTGCACAAAATGGAATAACATCTCTAACAATAAAATAACTCCTGAATCAATCTTACATGCTTTACACCAACACCATTCTTTAATCATAGAATAGGGAGTGAAAAAAAGGAAAACAAAGAGATTAAATGGGTCCCAACAACTAGGCTTGATTAAGTACCCATGTACAAATTGTAGTGAAATACAAAGTGTCCCTATGATAACCAATCCATCTTAATAGACAACATGGATGATCAATCAATGTAACCACCAAGTCAAATAGTAATTAATATTCTATACAAGGCTAACTCTATAAAAAAAAATTTATCTCAAAACATTGGGAAAAATAGTCACCAAGGATGAGATATATCACCTTAAGGTACCCAAAAAATAGTAACAACAAAAAAAGTCAAGAGAGATAAAAACATATGATGCAAGTTTCCCCAATAAATCAAATGACTCAATACTCAAACATAATGCTGAAGAGGTGCACTAGATAGAATGAAAGACATCAAATAAAAATGCACTTAGTCGACTCAAAAGTCTCAATAGAACTCAAAACTACATGAGTGGTTTAGATCCATTTCTTGATCACAAAAAAAATTGATACTAAAATGCACCAGAATAACACTTACAAAAAGAGACTATCAAAGGTGTCGATAGTGAAAAATAGTTGACCAATTGAATTTGATATACTACTAGAAGATGTAGTACACTAAGGGTTAGCAGGGAATATGGCAACCAAAGAAGTATGATCTACACCATACCACCCCCCCCATACTATTGATTGGATGGAGTGAAGTAATTTTTTTTGTATGAGTGCACTAAATACACTACACAAACATTAAAATGATAAAAATGTATTCACTAGAATAACTTATCCTTAGAATCAAATAAAGCTCCATAATAAATTTGAAGGAGAGTATCAACTGTTTAAAAAGTGTCAAAAAATAGAATAAATATCTCTCGTGAAACTGGCCCTGGTGGTGATGTGATAGTCAATAACTATAGAGTAAGTGCTCAAAATGTATCATAAAAACATAAATAAAAAGACTCCATGACTCTTAGTGTGACAACAAATAAATATCCCATACAACAAAAATACTAGATGGTGAATAAAACCTAGAATGTAATCAATATGTATAAGATGCCATCAAGAACAAGAGATTTTCTCCTAAAACAAGGGAGTGATGTGTGACAAAAAACTATACTCAAGAATGTAGGACATTAGGATCTACTAAAAATGAATCAATGAGTACAAAAGGGTCATAAAAATACAATGCACACTAAAAAAATGGAATGTCAAATTCTGTCGATAATGCATCCATGAGTACAAAGTGTGATGACAAGAACAAAAATTATAGCCAAGAGGGTATAGGCACAAAAATAATGACCTCCACAAAATTAAGGTAAAAAAGGAGTGAGAACAAATTTGTTTTATATGTGAGGGGATCTGGGCTCTTATTAGTCCAAACCTCACCATCTATCTTTGTCAATTGAGATAGAAGTTAAAAATATGATGGACCCTTTAACAATTGCTTTCCCCATTATAATAATGTATTTGTATTAAAAAATAATATAAAAAATCTTCATTTAAAATAATGAGCACATACACTGTCCATAATGTCCCACTTGAAATAAAATGAACCTTCCCTTTACAAAATATTTTCTCCACCTTTAAATTAAAAAATGCACCCCACCAAATAAGAAATTCCCACTAGGTTAAAAATGCTTCCATTAAATGGCCCCTTTTTATAAATATTTCCTTGATGAAAAACATAAATAGTGAACTAGGGCTCAAATTCCTAACCATCAGTCTGAGAAAGTTTTATCAAACTAAATTATAACCAATTCAAGTACGAATCGATTTGAATATAATAACACACAAATTGTTATTAAAACTTTCAAAAAAATGTGGATTTTTTAAAAAACACAATATTAAATTGATTATGTCATGTGATATATGATAGGTGGAGGGGACTCAATGAAGAACAAGTTGTCAACGACTTGAGATACCACATTGATATCATGGCAAATGCCAATAATATACATGATAGGAAATGTTCACACTAGAATTTTGCAAGCGGTGGTCTATGCAGGTGGAGATAGGAAACACAACAAGCCAAAGAAATTTTGATTTAGAATTGAAACCTCTTTGTATTCATTCTAGGAAAAAGGATATGAGAGGATCTATAAAGATGCTCAAGTTATGTGTTGATAATAGACTAACCAAAGAGGATGATTTTGGTAGTGACAAGTCATTAAACAACTAGTCAGTAATTGAATAGTGTCAACAATTATTGGTGTCAAATCTTGGTGGAAAGAGGTCTAACGTGGAAAATGAAAATGCTTCATGGTAATGAAAATGCACAATGAAGATAATGTTGATCATGATTGGTAAGGAACAACAACTCAGGTTGTGTACATGCCATTAAAAAAAAACTTACAATGCCTTCAATGTTGGCTGATTCATATATCAAATATGATCGAATCAAATCTAATATAAACCAAATAAAATGATATGCCAAATATTTAAATTCATATCCCAATAATGAAAAACTTGGATTGCCAATGGAATTTACCACCACCAAGCTATCATGAAGTGTATTGGAGTTTGGATATATCATGGGAAATGACCTTTAACATGCACAATATGGTATTCATTGGGCAATTGACTATTTTCTTAAAGCTAGTGATCATCTAGGAGTTATATACATGTAGGTAGCATATCCTAATAAGGATCACTAGTGTTGGGAAAGACCCAAAGACATGAAAACCCAACGTAGTATATAACATATCAAATATTAACGCCCAAGATTGGATGTTACCACAAAAATTGATGTAGTGCTTGTAGTTACCTCCCTCATCTTTAACAAGATAGATGATTCTTAAAATTGTAAACAAAATGATCCATTAAATAATAAAAAACCATAGAGCCATAACAAAGGCTCAAAAATTGATTTTATATAATAAAAATACAATGAATCAAATTCCAAATAACACATGGGATTTCAATAATGTTAAGACACTGAGTAATGGCTATAAAAGTTACTTTGATACCATATCAAAGTTTATAAAGAAATCAAAACTAGAAAGATCTCTCTTGAAAACCATTACCATAGAATTTGAGATATTTTTAGGGAATAAACAATAAATAATTTTCACAATAGTCTCTCAACATATATTCACAATTTTAGAGTAGGTCTCCATAATGACTAAGTCAAAAGTACATCAGAGTGCATATTAAATAAGCAAGGTAGGTTGTTTTGTGCAACAAAATATTGCTGCATGAATAACCATAAAATAGGAGTGTCTATTTACTATTTTGAACTCAATAAATATTTTCAAAAAATATAATAGCATCTTCAATAATAAAATGACTCATAAATCAAGCTTACACACTTTACTCCAACAAAAAAGATTTCCATGTAGATCAAATAGTTTTGTTATATGATAGTCAATCTATGGCCTTCCCTGTGAAACTCCAAATCAGATGGAAAGATCCATATATCATTCATGAGTTAACACATCTAGGGACCATAGTTTTAAATTATTTAAAATTTACCATTATACCTGAAGGGTAAATGTATGTAGGCTAAAACCTTATCACCAATAAGCTATATGACAAAGCATCATTAGGTGTTAAATCATACCACTATAGAATAAGATTTGATTCATTATGTTATGTGGATTGGGATTGGTTATTTCATGTTGGGTGATTAGATTGGAAGTTTTTATGGTAGTTTTATTATTTTAAACCTGAGATCATAGTAGGTGGGAAACACTAATAACATGAACCCAGTTGATATAAGGTCAATCAAGTCAAATGGATCATGCATGTCATAATTTAATTTTGAAAAAGATATGGTTATGGAATCTTTTTCAGATAATGCCTAATAGTTATTTTATGGGATTAATGAAAAATATAAGGAGAGGGGTCAACATCAAAAAAAATAATAATGTACAATAGGTGAATGGATATACAACTAGTCACATCACTCATTCAACAAATCATAAAAATACTGACTAAACAGAAAGCGCACCAACTTAGATGTATAAGATCTTACTATTTAATTGACTTTAAGAGGGATATCATAATGATAAAACATATTTAAATAATTGAGATCTGAAATAGTATGTAAAGAGTTATAAATTTTATATAACATTATTCACATTGCCATTCTATAATTAGAAATTATTGAGCACACAAGCATTGAAATTGCTAATAACCTTTCATGTTTCATGGTTTACATAATGAATGAGATGGATACCTATGATACTTCTCATGTGAGTTGAGGAATCACTATTTTTATCTACTCAAAATTACACTCTTATGAAGATTGTTCAAGCCTTCATAATTTAGAGTGACATGGAGATAATCTTAGGATGTGGGTGGCCTAACAAGTGGATTTAATATCTATATTATAGGGATACATCCCCTTGATATATCAGTTAAGATCTCTACACTACACTATTATATTACAAGGGAAAAGAGAGGAAGATAGCATGAAAGGAAATCTACCTAAAGGGTGATACACCAAAATGTCTCCTTCACCCACCTGTCTAAAATGCACTAAGAAGCTAAATTATGACATAAACTTGATTTCATTACTCAAATGAAGGATATTAAAACAAAAATATTTTAAATAAATTCCATTAGCTATATGCATGATCTAAGTAAGTTAATTAATAGGTCTATCAAGGAAATTAATGAAGGATTACACTTTCCATACATATAAGACTATTCAATCACGTTATGTAACCTATAAGGATGATTAACCACCTATAAATATGTAAATAAGAATAGAAAAACATAAGGAAGCATTCACTATCATTAGAATTCATCTACAATCCATAAGAATACACTAGTCACAAGCATTGAGAAGGCCAAAATTTAGTCTTATTTATTCTAAAGATCCAAGCACAAGTGTTTTTATAATCATGACTCTACCAAAACTTAGGTTAAGGATTATTACACATGCCAAAACCAATAATACTTAAATATAAATTAGTAAATGATAGAGAGAGAAAGAGAGAGACAAAAGCCTAAAAACAAGGGATGACTCATCCACCTAGTCTTCCTTTAACTTCTACGTAGTAATTATTATATTCTCTATTTCCTCTCTTGGAAAATGGTGTAGAGGTAAAGCTTGTTGATTAATGTTTGAATAATTATTAGCATTGATTCTTGGGGTTTTAACCATTCATGTGGCTATATCCTTACTTCTATTCACTATAGCCTTGATGAAGAATTCAACTTCCTTGAGAATATGCCTTTAATTCACATTAGAGTCATAAATTAACTCCTTTAATCTTCCCATTTATGATGTTTCTCCACTTAGTTTGGGATTTTATAATTCAACATAAAGCTTGTTTGACTTTGTCATCATGCTTGGTATAGGAGAGAGGAAAGGTCTCTTCAAGGAGTTTGAAGACTACTTCAACCCTTTTTTTCTTCTTGTAACTAGCCTCTAACTTTTTCTTGTCCTCTAAGTAGTTTATAAAGTGAAAAAAACTTTTAAAATATTATTGAAGAGTTTTTTATGGATTGTCTTGGTGATTTAACAATTTGAAATCCTCTTGAAATATGGCGTAGAAAGCTAAAGACATGGATTTGGTACCAAAAAGGTAATATTCATCCATGGATGGCCTCTCCTCATGATATTAGTTCTGAAACAAGACACTTTAATCTTCTAAGCACTCCAAAATACCTAGTTTTGCACCTTTAACATGCATTTTTCTCAATTCTTTATAGCCTTCAAAATAAGTAAAATTCCTTGTGAAGAATAATGTATGAAGGATATTTGGATAATGAGAAAATATTTGAGGAACCATTATCCACTTATATATTCTTTCAAAATTTTAGGACCTAGAACCAAGTGAAAGTACACTTTTTCTACCATTCTCTCTCCTCAATTAGGTCTAATTATACCTCCTCACCTAGAAACTAAGTTTTTGTTTCATAATTATTCCACACATGTGAAACCAAATGAAATAATTTGATTAAATTTACCTATCCTATCACCAAACTCCATGCCAAATTTTAGGTCCTGAGAGTGAGTTAAAGTGTGAGAACCATGAAATGGTCTCAAAACCTAGTCTCTTTTTAAGAATGTTTAAGACTGCCTTGAAAAAATATGTTTGTTTAAACCCTTAAAGGATTAATTATATGTATTTTTCAGATTTAATAGGTTTAATACATACCAAATAACATCTTATAATATTTTTCAAGTGTTCAACTATTCAAAATCTTTCAAAATAATAAAAAAACCTTGAAAAATATGGCATTTAATGTAATTTATACAATTTTAGGTACAGATGAAGTACATGGTGAGAATATAATTTGAGTATATAACACTATTAAATATTTTATTATATTAAACCAAGTCATCTTATTTTATTTGGATACCAATCTTCAACATCACATTCTTACTAGGGTTTTAGGAGGGTTAAAAATAGTTTTTATTTTTAACAATCATCCATAAACCCTGGGCCCTTAATCTCTGAATCAATGCCACAAATCTCAATTATAAAACACTCTTAAAATATTACCTATATTGAGTTCCACATTAATACTTTTTATATAGTTATAATTGCAATAACTTTCTCTTTGGTTATCAACTATTCCATTGGAGATGGGTTTTCACTCTTAGGCATTGTTCATGCAAGTTGAATACTTGAAATAACAACCAAATCTAGAAGTTTTCAGTTTATGGACCCTATTATAATCTATAAAATTAACTTTATTCCATGCATAGGATCATGGTATTAAGACATAATAGAATATTGGTATTTAGATAAGAGTCATGCATGAAGACAACTTGAAGAGGCCTTAAAGACAAAATTGACACTTTTATTGCCTTATCCTACCTTTGGATGGTCTTTCAGGGTCTATGAAATCATTATAAACTTGATTAATTCTTAATATATTCATTTAATTTTCATTATAACATCCTCTCCATGACTGTTCATATAGGTTTGTGCTTTTGGACTTAGGCTCTATAATCCTAAAAAAACTTGTAGGCTTATTACCCTTTATGACTAACTATGAGGACTATATAGAGGTTGTATTGGAATTATTACATAATTAAAATGTGAGTTACTTCCCTCAATATATCTATATATATCTCAAAACAAGTAGTCTCTTTGCTTTAGGCAGTTAGGTCTATTGGTGGTGGACTAGTTGTGTGTGTAGGGTATGAAATTTATCTTGACCAATCTCTTTGGTCATTTTTCATGTTTTCCTTTGATCTTCAATGAACTCATTCACTTTTTTATCCACCTAATATATACTCTAATTCTTCCTTTGCATATGATGCCCTCTCACAGACCTTGAAATCAACCTATTTATCTTACAACTTGCAAGTGCTCATTCTTGGGGTTCAACTACATTTTTGGGATTAAAACCTATTTACAAGAGATTGGACACTTTAATAACCTCTATAATAATGTTTTAATTTCATAACCCTTCATTAAGTCTCTATAAATTTAAAAATCACTATATCTTCATTTGTATACCCCTGTTAGCTTATACCTTCTAAGGCATGGTTGTAGGCGGCCTTTTAGAGAAGAGTTTGACATGAAGCTATAAATTAATCTTATAAACTATATCATGTCACCTTGAAAGTAATAATACTTCATGGGACATTATCTCTCACTCTCCTACAAAGTATAATGGTCTTTTCATATCATTTTACAAATTTTACTTCTACCTTCATACACAGGCTTGTATATGAGTATTAATCTTGTAGGCTCTCTCATCCTAACCTCTATTATCTTTCACATATTTGTGGTGTGCATTGGTATATGAATCTATCATTATTATATGGAATCATGTTTTAACATCTTTCTTTTTGTGATGGTCATTAGCCTTTAGTCTAAAATGAGGACCTATAGGTGTGTAACTTGTAGGTTTTCATTTTGTTTGGGTGACTATTATAGAATATTCTCTTGAGTATTTTTCCACCTTTAAATTTTTATATGCACTAATTTTTAATCCTATATATTCTACCTCAATATATTTTAGCTTTTAACAAAACACTATACAACCTCAATTTTTATCATTTGCATGTGCATGCCTATATGATGTTAGTTCAAGTTTGTATGGCTATAAGTATCCATCAAGTTGTATTGAGAATTGGTTTTTGAACCATATATATTCATTGGTAATTAACTTATTCAAGGTTATTATGTAATTTAAACACATTATTTATCCCTTTAGACATCATTTCAAATAAGGATTATTCCATATTGTGGGTAAAAAAGATCTGTAGGTCTACATCTTAATTTAAAAACCCATATATAAGGTATGTCTTGACCTTTTTAGACTCATTAATAATTATTTAATAATTTTTAATTACTTATTTATTATTTTAATATCATTATATGCCATTGATGATGCAAAATTGAACCTTTACAAGCCACTTTGTAGGCAGTATTAATAACATAGTCTAAGAGATTAAGAGCACCAGATGTTGCTTGGATAAAATGAGGTTAAAATGGGAATGGAAAACACTTTATGTATCATTTAATAGAGTGATATGTTGTTTTAAACCTTATTTCATCCCTTCAAATGTTGAAAATCCTAACACAAATAGGAAACCATGACGACCACCTTTGTAAATTAAGTCAAAGATGAGATTTTTTGTCAAATTAAGTGCACACATGTCAAATTTAACTTGGAAAAATGTAAAATATGAATTTATGAACCCCTAATATCATATTATATTTATCATATATGAGCTTGTGGAGTTGACTAGCAATTTTAGACCATCCTATCTTCTTAATAATTGTTCACAAAGAAAAAGGGATGGCTATGATGACCAATAACACAAATTTAAATATTAATATTACCATATCCTTTGTAAAAAATATTAGGACCCAAATCTCTCTCCTTTGTTTCTACCATCCACTTGAAAACTGACTTTGCAAGGTAGACAATGGTATGATGGAGGTTTATAAGCATGTTTTACACTTTCAAGACCAATAAAATATTTAAAATCATGTAAATTACCTACATAGTACTAATATACACTTTGAATTTGTTTTCACTTGCAAGTAAATACCCCAAGTCTATATAACCTCATAAAACTACCTTTTTGGAGCAAAACATGAACTGTTCTGACATGTGGACCATTATTTTTAATTATTTATAACATTAGTACATTTAAAAATAATTTTAAATATTTTAAAAGTGTAATTCTATGTTTATTACATCTTGACAATATTACAAATGGATTTAAATCCCTTAAAAGCATCTTCAAGTGCAAAGAAAGCTAGTGTATATTAGATGATCTCATATAGAGAAAATATATCAATCCAAGACCTTATAGGAATTAAAATTAATTCCCCACCATCTAATTTAATTATCCATGAAATGATAGTGACTTTTTAAGGTTTTATTTGGCCACAATACAAACCTAGGTTTCTCCAAAACCCTTAAACTTTTCTAAATTACCTTAATTTCATCAAATAATATTAGTAAGATTTAAACTAGGTGACCAATTAAAGGAATGACTTGATAGGTTATGTACCATCTTGACACATCATTACACACCCATAGGACCCACTAAACTGACCTTGAAGTCATTGGAATGCTTGTTAAATACATTACCTTAAACAATTCTAACAAGTCCTTTCAAACATCACTTGAAGATTATGAAAGCATGTAATGGGCTATGGATAAGTTTAACATGCATGACAAGAAAAATTTCAAATTATATGGGTAATAGTTTGACATATAAGGTTAAAAATGCCAAAATTTTAGTGACTCAATTGGGAACCATGCCTTATATGATTATAAAATAGTAACTTTGAAACTCTTTTGAGCTTATGAAATCTCTCTCACATTCTAGAATAACATTACCAGACCTTGACAACTGACTGCAAACTCTTGAATAATATAATATGAATAATTAACCTCTAAATGAATATAAAACAAGAATAAAACACACAATAGGAAAAAGTAACAAAAAGACACACACCACACTTGTGCTAAAAAACACTTAGGGAACACAACAAACATAAGCAAACTACTATGTACAAATTAATATGCCAAGATTTATGCTTTTGGATCAAAAAAGTAAATTTCCTATATCTTCCGCTCCATGAAGTGAATAATGGTACATTAAATATGTCTCTTGAACATGGTTATTTATAGGTAATGTTTATTTCTTACGAAACATTTGGAATGTATTCAAAACTCAACCAACTTTCTTTAGGTTGCATCATAGTTATCACTAAACATGTTTAGAGACCCAATGTCTTGAGGAAGTTCAAAATAGTGATACCATACTTCAACTAGTTATTTTAGATCTAAAAATTTGTTGAGGTATCCTTCTTTATGTCTTATAGAGAGAACCACTTCTTCAATATCCTCAACGTGATCTATAGGATATTTTGGCCCTTTAATAACTTCAAACTTATTAGAAATTCTAGCATACTACTGTCACATGTCTTCACAATTCTTTTTATTAGCATCTTGAACATAAAATAAAATTAATCGCTTCCTTACATTCCACCTAATTAGCCAAAATATTATCAAGAAATTAAAGGTCTTTTATAATATCATGATGCAACTGTAATTCTACCTCATCAGGCTCATTAATATCAATAACTTCTTCAATTAAATCCTCTTGATCAACATCATCTTCATAAATAATTAAACTAGGTCAAGAACCTCTATTGGAGCTACCACTAGATTAAGTATTACTTCTTCATGAAGATAAAATTTCTTTCACATTTGAATTACTATAAGGGGAATCTAATTGAATCTCTACTATATAAAGCTCCTCAAAATCATCAATATGTTCTAAAAACAAATCTTATTGATCTTATATGACCTCTTTGTCATGGTCCTCATTTACACTAGATAAAAGCTCTTAAAACATGTCAACATCTCCTATACCTTTTCATACAACCACATCATCATGTCTGAAAGTAAAACTACCTTTTATCTCACCAAAGGGAATACCAATGAATATTTATTCTTCATTCACACTTGAATTTTCTTCTTCAGATTATATTTTAAACTCATTTACATATGCAACTTCTTCCTCTGTCCTCCATAGAATAGGCTCCTCTTCAAGAAGGGAGATGGTGGGAGGATAATGGATATGCTCATAAGTTTTATTGGGTACCAAGGGAGTAATCTTGTAACTTGAATATTTGGGGATGGTATACCCTTCTAGGAATGTTTGGAGAGAGAGTAATTTGAGTTGGGATATGAATACTTAATTTTCTTCCTCACTCTCATGACTCACTCTATAAATTTCAGATGTAACTCGAGTTTTAGCCTCTTCAACAATCACTCCTTCCTTTTGAATGTTTTCTTGAATTGGATTCCATAAGGGAACAACTAGAGGTTCTTAGGGTAGAGTATATGAATCTTGAATAAACATAAAGTCTTCTTCCTTGACTTAAATATTCTTATCTAGGTACTCTTCCTATTTTTTTTCCCAAGACTTCACTAATTGGGTCCAAGTTGGGACTTTAAAACTAGTAGGTTCTCTTGGAGGCTAAATTTTGTCTCTTGGAGGCTCCATTTGAGGATGGTCAATGAATTCATGAGGACAAGGATCATAATAAGGCTGATATGAGATATAATAAGGTTCTTGAAGAGGGATGGGAGGAGATTCATTCATAAGGGTTGGGATGGTGTAGCCAGGAATAATAGCCTAATAAGGCATCCAAGATGAAGTGAACTTGGTTATTTAAGGAGTACTAGGTGTAGATTGAAGGAAACTTGTAACACAAGAAGGTTGACCAGGGGTAGGAGATGATGTTTGAGGTTGTTTGGGTTAGATATCTTGATTGTCCCACCTCATTAATCTATCTACCCACCATTAGATTAAGGTGATCATTTCATACAAATCATTAGTTATAACATACTAATTTTCTCTCCAACTACTACCCACTTATCCAAAAACATCTTTACTAACTTCCTCATCTTCTTTATGAGGTGAAAAGGAATCACATCTAATTCTCTATCCTATTTTATCATCACCCCTTTAGACTTTAGCATATTTATCTTGAATGTCAAGAAGGATATAGTAGTGGAAACATAATTTTCAGTTGGAAAAAGAGTAAGAGGAGGTGAGAATGATTGTTACAAGTCTTGGTAAGGTTTTTGATGTATATAATTAGGGTCATATGAAGGTTGATAATGATCACTATAAAATTAATATGAACCATCATAATATTGGTAATATTGATCATAAGACTAATAAAAATCATGATAAAGCTGATAAGGATCATGAAAAGGCTGGTATGGTTCATTATAAGTTTGATAAGAAAGTATAACATTCAAATTATCTTCATACATAGCCATCAAACTTCATTAAGATAGTGAATTGAAAACACAACTTATTTGAACCAGTGCCTAGACTAATATAACCAGCTAGTGGAACTTGAAGATGCCATTGATGTTTTTAATTCCTCCAAATGATAATCTATATAATAAAAAAACATATAATCCTTCTACTACATTGGAATCTAGTACCACTAGGTATACAAAAACCTATTATCTACTAAAAATTTCACCCTTGTACAGGTTGTTCAAGCCTTCACAATTTTGAGTAACTAGAGATAATCCTTGGTTATGGGTGGCTTATAATGTGAATTAAATATCTATATTATAGGTATATCTCCCTTTGATGTATCATTTGGGCTATCTACACAACACTACTAACTTGCAAGGGAAAAGATAGGAATATAACATGAACATAAATGTATCTAAGGGGGTGATACACCAAAATGTCTCCTTCACCAACCTATCTAAAATACACTAAGATTATAAATTATGACATGAACCTAATTGCAATACTCAAATGTAGGATATCCAAACATAAGTGTTTCACATATAGGCCATTATCTTGATGCATGATCTAAGGTATTTGATTAATAGGTATCTCGGGGACACTAATAAAGGATTACATTTACCATACATATAAGGATATTCAATCACACTATGTAACCTATAAAGATTATTAACCGCCTACAACTAGGTAAATATGAATGTACAAATTCAAGGAAGCATTTACTATCACTAACATTCATATACAAACCATAAGCATACACTAGTCATAAACATTGAGGAGGCCAAAATTCAATATTATTCATTCCACAGAGCCAAGTACAAGTGTTTTTCTTAGTATGAATCTACCAAAACTCAGGTTAAGGATTATTAAAAATTCTAAAACTAGGCATCCTTAAAGAGAAAGTGAGAAAGGAGGGAGAGAGAGACAAAAGCCTAAAAACTAGGGATGACTCATCCACCTAGTCTTCCTTTAACTCCATTATAGTACTTATTAAATTCTCTCTTTCCTCTATTATAAAAAGGTGTAGAGGTAAATTTAATCTTTTTGATGAATATTTGAATAAGTATTAACATTTATTCTTGGGGTTTGAACCATTCATGTGGTTATATCCTTAATTGCATTCACTATATCCTTGATAAAAAAATTCAAACTCCTAAAAAATAAGCCTTAAAGTCACATTAGAGTCCTCAATTTTCCCCTTTAATATTCCCATTTATTATGTTTCTACACTTAATTAGGGTTGTTAGAATTCTTTTAAAGCTTGTTTGACTTTGTCCTCATGCTTGGCGTAGGAGAGAGGAAAAGTCTCCTCAAGGTGGTTAAATGTTCATTCAAACCTTTGAAAAATTATTGTAACCAAACTCTAAATTTTTTTGTCCTAAGTGGCTTAGAAGGTGAAAATTAACCTTTAAAATCTTATTGAACTATTTTTATGCATTGATTTGGTGATTTGATCATTTTAACTCCTCTTGGAATATGGCATAGAAAGGTGAAGACTCATTTTTTCTTCCAAGAAGGAAATATTAATCCATGGATGGCCATTATTCATGATATTATATATAAAACAAGACACTTTAATCCATAAAACACTCTAAAAGACTTGGTTTTACACCTTTAGCATGCATTTTTCTCAATTCCTTATAACCCACAAAATAGGTAAACCTCCTTGTGAATAATAATTTATGAAGGTTATTTTGAAATTTATCACATATTTGAGGACCCAATATCCCATTATAGGTCCATGTCATGTTTCAAGTCCTAAAACTAAGTGTAAGTACACTTTTTCTACCATTCTCTCTCCTTAATTAGGACTAATTATGCCTCCTAGCCTAGAAACTAAGTTTTTTCTCTAGAATTATTCAAAATATGTGAAAATATAAAAGATAATTTGATTTAATTTACCTATATTGTCACCAAAATCCATGAAAATTTTGAGGTCTTGAGAGTGAGAACTATGATATGATCTCAAAAACTTAGTCTCCTTTTATGCATGTTTAAGACTGCCTTGAAAAATGAGGTTTGTTTGATCACTTATAAGATATAATTTATGTATTTTTGGGATTAAATAGGATTAATACATCAAAAATTACCTATTAATTTTGTTTTCAAGTGTTTAACTATTCAAAATCTTTAAAACCACCAAAAATCCTTGAAAAATAAGGCATTTAATGCAACATGTACAATTACAAGTACAAATTAAGTACATGGTGAGGACATAATTAGAGTATATAATAATTTTTAAGAGGTTATAGGATTAAAAAAATTCATATCATGTGATTAAGAGACAAATCTTACACATTGGGTTCTTACTAGGGTTTTAAGAGGGCTTAAACTAGTTTTAGTTCCGAACGATTACTCATAAACCCTAGGCCCTTAATATCTGAACCAATACCATAAATATAAATTAGAAAAAAACTAATAAAATTTCCCAAAGATTTTAATTCTCCATGCATCATGTCCATATAGTTATAAGTGCAATTAGTTGCTATTTGGTTCTCAACTAGGCCATTGGAGAGGGGTTTATACTCTTAGGCATTGTTCATGCAAGTTGAAAGCCTAAAATAACAACCAATTATATAATTTTTAGTGGAGGTACCCTATTATCATATATAAAAGTCACTTTATTCCATGCATAGGGTCATGGTCTCACCAAGTAAGAGAAGACTAGTTTTTAAATAATAATCATGCATGACAGGAACTCAAAAATGTCTTAAAGGCTAAATTGGTACTTTTATTGCCTTAACCCACATTTGGATGGTATTTTATGGTCTATTTAAACATTATAAACATTAAAACTTCCTCGCACCTTCATTTCATTTTAATTATGCCATCCTATCCGTGAATGTTCATATAGGTCTATGTTTTTGGACTTAGGCTCTATAAGCCTAAACAACCTTATAGGCTTGTTACCCTTTCTCACTAAATATGAGGACTATATATAGATTGTATTTTAATTATAACATCAAGACAATTTGAGTTAATTACCTCTATAGACCTCTATATCTTTCAAAACAAGAATTCTCTTTGCTTTGGGTAGTTAGGCGTATAGGTGGTGGACTAGATGTGTGTGAAGGGTATGAACTTTGTCTTAACCAATCTCTTTGGTCATTTTTCATGTTTCCATTTGATATTAAAGTGACCTCAATAAATTATTTGTCCACCTGACCTAGACTCCAATGCTTCCTTTTGCACTCTACCCTCTCATAGACCTTGAAACTAGTTTGTGTACCTTACAACCTTTAAGTGGCCATTATTGGGATTTGACTATATTTTTGGGCTTAGAACCTATCTAAAAGTCATTTGATAATTTAATAAACTATATAAAACTTATGGGAGTTCATAACCCCTCACATACTCTCTTTATCTTTATTAAACACTAGATCTTCATTTATATACACATTTTAGCTTATACATTCTAAGGCATGGCTATAGGTGATCTTTTAGAGAAAAGTTTGACATGAACTTATAAATTGATATTATCAAATATATCATGGCACATTGAAATTAATCACACTTCATAAGATGTTCTTCTTCATTGTCATAAAAATTCTAATGGTCTTTTCATAACATTTTATAACTTTTACTTCTTCCTTCATACATAGACCTATAGAAGACCAAGAGAAATATTTAAGGTGTTTTCAACTATAAAATAATTCACCAAGTATATAAAACCTCATAAAAGTGCCTTTTTGGAGAAAAATTTGAACTATTCTAACATGTGGACCATTAATTTGACTTATAAAATTAATAAGTTGAAAATGTTAGGTTGTGGAGCTAAAAGCTTCAATGTTATGCAAATGGAGGAGGTTGTTGAGTGTCATAGTAACTGACGTCAGTCAGGCCAACCGACATCGGTCAGGGGTAGACCAGAAGCTGCTGACATCAGTCATGGATTGGATGATGTCAGTCATCTCTAGATAGATAGAGACCGACGTCGGTCATCTGTGCGTACTGGTCTAATTTTAGATGGACAGTCAGTTTGCATGTAAAGACTAATTTTAGTCTTGAGTCTATGTTTCTAATTATTGTAATTGGGAAGTCTAATTATTATTTGTATGGGATCTATTTAAGAGACCCATGGGGCTATATTATAGGTGTGAAGGATCATAAGGACTTGCAAAGGTAAGGACAAGGGTTCTTCTAATTGTGAAGGATCAAAAGGACTTGTCAAGGATAAGAACAAGGGTTCTTCCAAGTGTGTAAGATCAGTTGATCTATAGGTAGAAAGATCAAGGGAGATCTACATAGTAAGTAAGGTTAGCTAATCTGTAGTTTTGTGTGTGCAAGGTTAAAGGAGATCTATGGGGTAGCAAGATCAAGGAGATATACAACACAACAAGGAGCAAGATCAGGGAGATCTACTTGGAGTACTTGGAGTACTTGGTGGACTGGCAGTAGGCAACAACAACCATTGGGTTGATTATCACTGACTGGTGGAAATAATAACTCTGTGTTTGAGTTGATTGTTGTTCATAATTGAGAGAGAGAGAAATATTGAGGGAGAATTATTGTATGACCAAGAGGTGTGCGAAGAGTGTGATTTATTCATTGTATTTCCTTCTGGAAGAGTCTTAATACAAGATTGTATTATCTCTCATATTCTGTGTTGTTTCTAAATTCTAGTTACATATTACTTCTGGTTAAATTCTATGTTTATTTGCTTATACAAAGGTAATCAAGTGTACTCTTAAGGGAGCAGGATCATAACAATTGGTATCAGAGCATGGTTCACTAACAAGTGGTATCAGAGCTTGTATGCTCTAGATCCTAAAAATTGGTATCAGAGCTTTATTGTTTTAGATCTTGACAATTGGTATAAGAGCTTGCATGTTCTAGATCTTGTTAATTGGTATCAGAGCCTGGTTCAGAGTAGGTTAGTGTTTGTTAATTACAGGTCACTCTCAAGGGTTTTTGTTTGAGTGGGAGTAAAGCAATGACAGAAGAAAGTAAGCTAAGAATGGAGAAATTCAATGGCAAGAATAATCAATTATGGAATTATGGAAAGAAAGGGCAGGTAAAGAAAGATTGCTAGTTGGTAGAAGATTAGCATGAAAGAAATTAAAAGCAAATGATATAGGTATTATTGCATGGGATGCTCTTATATGTTCCTTGGATAAAGTAGAATCTTGGGTTTTAAATTTTGTTGCCTCTTTCCATGCAACCCCAAATAGATTATTTTTCCATGATTATGTCCATGGAGAATTTGGAAAGATTTATTTAGGGGTTGGTGAGCCTTTTCAATTTTTTGGCAAAGGGGAAGTGCATCTAAAATTATAGATGGGTAACACATGGGTGTTGAAGGATGTAATTCATGTCATAGTCTTGAAGAGGAGTCTAATTTCTATAGGAAAGTTGGGTGATGAGGGTTGCATAATAACTCTCACAAAAGAATCTTAGAAAGTTTCCAAGGGTGCACTTGAATTAGCATGTGGTCATAAAATAGGTACTCTTTATCTATCGACTTATATTATTGATTCTCCTTCTAGTTTATCTACTTCAGATGTATATGCAAAGATGTGGCTCTGTAGGATTGGTCACATGAGTGAGAAGGGAATGCATGTTCTTAAGAGGAAATTTGATGTCTTTGACAAACTTAAGAACTGGAAAGCCTTGGTTTTCATGGAGAAGATGATGGATAGAGATCAGCTCAAGAGGCTAAATAATTTTGAGTAGGGTAGTGTTGATTTGGACAAGGTTATGATCCAAAATGAGCTTAGAGGTAAAAATCATCACTCACAAGAGAACACAGTTACCGACATCGGTCAGGTGAGAACTAACATCAAACAGGTAGGAATTGACGTCAGTCATGTGCAGACCAAAGTCAGTGATGTCAGGTAGGTAGACATCAACGTCAGTCAGGGAACCAACATCGGCAATCAGGTCGGTCACATGGAACCGACATCAATCAGGTGTAGACTAAGAGGTGACCGAGATCGGTCACTATCAGAATGAATTTTGGGTGGACAGCAAGTTGTCAAAGAGTCTCAAATGCCCATGTGGAGGACTAAAAGGGTAAGTAAGCCTCAAATTCATTATTTTCCTTCTTTACACTACTTTTTGCTCACTGATGGTCAAGAACTAGGAAGTTTTGAAGGGGCAATGCAGGTAGAATCCAGGAAATAGTGGGACCATGGCATGAATGAGGAAATTGATTCCTTGGTAAAGAACTAAATGGGAGATTTGGTAGAGTTGCCAGCCGAGATGAAAGCACTAAAAGATGAATGGATTCCTAGGTTAAAGAAAGGAGAGAATGGACACGTGAGACAAAAGGCTAGGTTATATGGTCTTGAGCAAGCTGCAGGACAATGATGTTTAAGGTTTGATAGGTGTATGACAAAGCATGGCTTTAGTCAATGTCAAGGTGACCATTGTGTCTATTTTACCAAGTTGGATAATATTAGCTACATTATCCTATTACTGTATGTAGTGTATAGGCTTGTTGTAGGGTCACACATGCAGGGAGTTGCTGAGCTAAGGGTAAAATTAGTTTAGAGGTTTGCCATGAAGGATTAGGAAGTAGCAAAGAAATTCTTTGGCATGAGTATTTCTAGAGACAAGGAAATTCACAAGTTGATTTTGTCTCCAGAGGATTATGTGAATAAGATAGTGGAGAGGTTCAATATGCAGGATGCAGAACCAGTTAGCACACTTATGGTTGGACAGTTCACAAAATAGTGTCGTAAATCACATGATGAGGTTGAGTACATGAGTACTAGACCTGATATTACCCAAAAAATGGGAGTTGTCAGCAAGTTTATGGCCAATCCAAGGAAGGAACACTGGAAAGCAATTCAGTGGATTCTCAAGTATTTGAGAGGGACCAGCAGTAGGTATTCATGCTATGCAGGGTCAAGCACTTCCTTACATGGGTATGTAGATTTGGATATGGTAGGTTACTTGGATGATAGGAGAAGAACCACAAGATATGTGTTTACTATTGGTGGTATGACAGTTAGCTAGATTTCATAGATGTAGAAGGTTGTTGCAGTGACAGAGGCTAGCAAGGATAAGAACCCTGTGGAAATGTTAACAAAGCTAGGAACAAAGGAGAAGTTGAATCTTCATTCAACTTCTGTTGGTCTTCAAGATTAAAATTGAAGAGGGATAAAAATAAAAAATAAAATTAGATGATGTACAGGTACATGTACAGGTGCAGCTATTTATCTCCAAGTGGGAGATTGTTAGGCTGTGGAGCTAAAAGTTTCACTATTATGAAAATGGAGGAGGTTGGTGAGTGTCGTAGTAACTGATGTTGATTAGGCCAACTGACATTAGTCAAGGGTAGACTGGAAGCTGCTAACATTAGTCATGGATTGGTCGATGTCAGTCATCTCTAGATAGATAGAGACTGACGTCGGTTGTATGTGCATACTAGTCTAACTTTAGATAGACAGTCAGTTTGCATGTAAAGACTAATTTTAGTCTTGAGTTTGCATTTTTAATTATTGTAATTAGGAAGTCTAATTATTGTTTTAATGGGATCTATTTAAGAGACCCATGGGGCTATATTGTAAGGTGTGAAGGATCATAAGGACTTACAAAGGCAAGGATAAGGGTTCTTCCAAGTGTGAAGGATCAAAAGGACTTATCAAGGACAAGAACAAGGGTTCTTCTAGATGTGTAAGATCAATTGATCTACAGGTATCAAGATCAGGGGAGATCTACATGGTAAGTAAGGTTAGTTGATCTGTAGGTGTGTGTGTGTGCAAGGTGAAAGGAGATCTACGGGGTAGTAAGATCAAGAAGATCTGCAATACAACAAGGAGCAAGATCAGGGAGATCTAGTTGGAGTGCTTGGAGTACTTGGTGGACTGGTAGTAGGCAACAACAACAATTGGGTTGATTGTCACTAACTGGTGGAAACAACAACTCTATGTTTGAGTTGATTATTGTTTGTAATTGAGAGAGAGAGAACTCTAGAGGGAGAATTACTGTACACCTAAGAGGTGTGGGAAGAGTGTGATTTCTTCATTGTATTTCCTTCTAGAAAAGTGTTAATACAAGATTATATTGTCTCTCATATTCTGTGTTATTTCTGAATTCTAATTACATATTACTTTTGGTTAAATTCCGTGTTTAGTTTCTTATACAAAGGTAATCAATTGTACTCTTAAGGGAGCAGGGTCCTAACAATTGGTATCAGAGCATGGTTCACTGACAAGTGGTATCAGAGCTTGTGTGCTCTAGATCCTATCAATTGGTATCAGAGCTTTGCTATTTTAGATCCTGACAATTGTTATCAGAGCTTGTCTATTCTAGATCTTGTCAATTGGTATTAGAGCTTGGTTCAGATCAGGTTAGTGTTTGTTGATTACAGGTCACTCTCAGGGGTTTTTGATTGAGTGGGAGTAAAGGAATGGTAGAAGAAAGTAAGCTAATAATGGAGAAATTTAATGGCAAGAATAATCAATTATGGAATTATGGAAAGAAAGGGCACGTAAAGAAAAATTGTTGGTTGGTAGAAGATCAACATGAAGGAAATAAAGAAGCAAATGATGCAGGTATTGTTGTACAGGATACTCTTATATGTTCTTTGAATAAAGTAGAATCTTGGGTTTTAGATGATATTGCCTCTTTCCATGCAACCCCAAATAGATTATTTTTCCATGATTATGTCCATGGAGACTTTGGAAGGATTTATTTAGGGGTTGGTGAGCCTTGTCAAATTGTTGGCAAAGGGGAAGTGTGGCTGAAATTGTAGACGGGCAACATATGGGTGTTGAAGGATGCCATGCATGTCCCAGTCCTGAAGAGGAGTCTAATGTCTGTAGGAAAGTTAGGTGATGAGGGTTGCACAATAACTCTCATAGTGGAATCTTGGAAAGTTTCCAAGGGTGCACTTGAATTAACATGTGGTAAGAAAGCAGGTAGTCTTTATCTATCTACTTGTATTACTGATTCTCCTTCTAGTTTATCTACTTTAGATGTGGATGCAAAGATGTGGCTCTATAGGCTTGGTCACATGAGTGAGAAGGGAATGCATGTTCTTAAGAGGAAATATGATGTCTTTGACAAACTTAAGAACTGGAAAGCCTTAGTTTTCATGGAGAAGATGATGGATAGATATCAGCTCAAGAGGCTAAATAATTTTGAGTAGGGCAGTGTTGATTTGGACAAGGTTATGATCCAAAATGAGCTCACAGGTAAAAATCATCACTCACAGCAAAACACAGTTACCAATGCCAATCAGGTGAGAATCAACGTTGAATAGGCATGAACCAACGTCGATCATGTGCATAACAAATTAGGTGATGTACCAACGTTGGTCAGGGAACCAATGTTGGTATTCAGGTCGGTCACAAGGAACTGACATCGATTGGGTGTATACTGAGAGGTGACTAAGATCGGTCACTGTCAAAATGAATTTTAGGTGGACAAGAAGTTATCAAGGAGTCTCAAACACCTATGTGGAGGACTGAAAGGGTAAGTAAGCCTCAAATTTGTTATTCCCCTTCTTTACACTACGTGTTGCTCACTGATGGTCAAGAACCAGGAAGTTTTGAAGAGGTAATGCAAGTAGAATCCAGGAAATAGTGTGAGCATGGCATGAATGAGGAAATTGATTCCTTGGGAAAGAACCAAATGGGAGATTTGGTAGAGTTGCCAGCCAAGATGAAAGCACTGAAAGATGAATGGATTCCTAAGTTAAAGAAAGGAGAGAATGGACAGGTGAGACAGAAGGCCAGGTTATATGGTCTTGAGCAAGCTACAGGACAATGGTGTTTAAGGTTTGACAAGTGTATGACAAAACATGGCTTTAGTCAATGTCAATGTGATTATTGTGTTTATTTTACAAGGTTGGATAATATTAGCTACATTATCCTGTTACTGTATATAGTGTATAGGCTTGTTGTAGGGTCACACATGTAGGGAGTTGCTAAGCTAAGGGTAAAATTAGTTCAGAAGTTTGCCATGAAGGATTTGGAAGTAGTAAAGAAATTATTTGGCATGAGTATATATAGAGGTAGGGAAAGTCATAGGTTCATTTTGTCTCCAAAAGATTATGTGAATAAGGTAGTGGAAAGGTTCAATATAAAGGATGCAAAACCGGTTATCACACCTATGGTTGGACAGTTCATAGAACAGTGTCCTAAATCACATGATGATGTTGAGTAAATAAATACTAGACCTAATATTGCCCAAGTAGTGGGAGTTGTCATCAAGTTTATGGCCAATCCAAGGAAGGAGCACTGGAAAGTAGTTCAGTGGATTCTCAAGTATCTGAGAGGGACTAGTAGCAGGTATTCATGATATGCAAGTTTAAGCACTTCTCTACATGGGTATGTAGATTCAGATATGGCAAGTTACTTGGATGAAAGTAGAAGCACCATAGGATATGTGTTCACTATTGGTGGTATGGTGGTTAGCTAGATTTTAGAGATGCAAAAGGTTGTTGCAGTCACAGAGGCTAGCAAGGATAAGAACCCTATGGAAATGTTAACAAAGCTAGGAACAAAGGAGAAGTTGAATCTTCCTTCAACTTCTGTTGGTCTTCAAGATTAAACTTGAAGAGGGATACAAGCCAGAAAACAAAATTAGATGATGTACAGGTACAGGTATAGGTGCAGCTGTTTATCTCCAAGTGGGAGATTGTTAGGTTGTGGAGCTAAAAGCTTCACTATTATGAAAATGGAAGAGGTTGCTAAGTGTCATAGTAACTGACGTCAATCAGGCCAACCAATATCGGTCAGGGGTAGACTAGAAGCTACCAACATCGGTCATGGATCGGTGAACATTGGTCATCTCTAGATAGACAGAGACCGACGTCGGTCGTCTATGCGTACTAGTCTAATTTTAGATAGATAGTCAGTTTGCATGTAAAGACTAATTTTAGTCTTGAGTCTATGTTTATAATTATTGTAATTGGGATGTCTAATTATTTTTTGTATGGGATGTATTTAAGAGATCCATGGGGCTGTATTGTAAGGTGTGAAGGATCATAAGGAATTGCAAAGGAAAGGACAAGGGTTCTTCTAAGTGTGAAGGATCAAAAGGACTTGTCAAAGACAACAACAAGGGTTCTTCCAAGTGTGTAATATCAGTTGATCTGTAGGTAGCAAGATCAAGGGAGATCTACAGGGTAAATAAAGTCAGTTGATCTTCAGGTGTGGGTGTGCAAGGTCAAATGAGATCTGCGGGGTAACAAGATCAAGGAGATCTACAACACAATAAGGAGCGAGATCAGGGAGATCTACTTGGAGTGCTTGGAGTACATGGTGGACTGGTAATAGGCAATAACAACCATTGGGTTGATTGCCACAGACTGGTGGAAACAACTATGTGTTTGAGTTGATTGTTGTTTGTAATTGAGAGAGAGAGAGAGAACTCTTGAGGGAGAATTATTGTACACCTAAGGGGTGTGGGAAGAGTTTTATTTCTTCATTATATTTCCTTCTAGAAGAGTGTTAATACAAGATTATATTATCTCTCATATTTTGTGTTATTTCTGAATTCAAGTTACATATTACTTCTGGTTAAATTCTGTGTTTAGTTCCTTATACAAACATAATCAAGTGTACTCTTAAGGGATCAGGAACGTAACAATTGGTATCAGAGCATGGTTCATTGACAAGTGGTATCAGAGCTTGTGTGCTCTAGATCCTAATAATTGGTATCAGAGCTTTGCTATTTTAGATCCTGACAATTGGTATCAGAGCTTGTGTGTTCTAGATCCTATCAATTGGTATCAGAGCCTGGTTTGGAGCAGGTTAGTGTTTATTGATTACAGGTCACTCTCAGGGGTTTTTGATTGAGTGGGAGTAAAGCAATGGCAGAAGAAAGTAAGCTAAGAATGGAGAAACTTAATGGCAAGAATAATCAGTTATGGAATTATGGAAAGAAAGGGTAGGTAAAGAAAGATTGTTAGTTGGTAGAAGATCAGCTTGAAGGAAATAAAGAAGCAAATGATGTAAGTATTATTGCACGAGATGCTCTTATATGTTCTTTGGATAAAGTAGAATCTTGGGTTTTAGATTATATTGCCTCTTTCCATGCAACCCCAAATAGAGTATTTTTCCATGATTATGTCCATGGAGACTTTGGAAAGATTTATTTAGGGGTTGGTGAGCCTTATCAAATTGTTGGCAAAGGGGAAGTGCAGCTAAAATTGCAGACGGGCAACACATGGGTGTTGAAGGATGTCATGCATGTCCCAGTCCTAAAGAGGAGTCTAATTTTTGAAAGAAAGTTGGGTGATGAGGGTTGCACAATAACACTCACAGTGGAATCTTGGAAAGTTTTCAAGGGTGCACTTGAATTAGCATGTGGTAAGAAAGCAGGTACTCTTTATCTATCTACTTGTATTACTGGTTCTACTTCTAGTTTATCTACTTTAGATGTAGATGCAAAGATGTGGCTCTATAGGATTGGTCACATGAGTGAGAAGGGAATGCATGTTCTTAAGAGGAAATTTGATGTCTTTGACAAACTTAAGAACTGGAAAGCCTAGGTTTTCATGGAGAAGATGATGGACATAGATCATTTCAAGAGGCTGAATAATTTTTAGTAGGGAAGTGTTGGTTTGGACAAGGTTATGATCCAAAATGAGCTCACGGGGAAAGGTCATCACTCACAATAAAACAAAGTTACCAACATTAGTTAGGTGAGAACCAACATTGAATAGGTAGGAACTAATGTCAATCATGTGTAGACCAAATTTGGTGATGTCAGACAGGTAGACACTGACGTCGGTCAAGGAACTGATGTCGGCAGTTAGGTCAGTCACATGGAACCGACATTGGTCAGGTGTAGACTGAGAGGTGACCAAGATCGGTCACTATCAAAAATGATTTTTGGGTGGATAGCAAGTTGTCAAGGAGTCTCAAATGCCCATGTGGAGGACTAAAAGGGTAAGTAAGACTCAAATTTGTTATTCCCCTTCTTTACACTACTTGTTACTCATTGGTGGTCAAGAACTAGGAATTTTTGAAGAGGCAATGTAGGTAGAATCCAGGAAATAGTGGGAGCATGGCATGAATGAGGAAATTGATTCCTTGGGAAAGAACCAAATGAGAGATTTGGTAGAGTTGCTAGCTGGGATGAAATCATTGAAAGATGAATGGATTCCTAGGTTAAAGAAAGGAGAGAATGGATAGGTGAGATAGAAGGCCAGGTTATATGGTCTTGAGCAAGCTACAGGACAATGGTGTTAAGGTTTGACAGGTGTATGACAAAGCATGGCTTTAGGATGGATAATATTAGCTACATTATTACAATGTCAATGTGACCATAGAGGTTTGCCATGAAGGATTTGGAAGTAGCAAAGAAATTCTTTGGCATGAGTATTTTTAGAGACAGGGAAAGTCACAAGTTGATTTTGTCTCTAGAGGATTATGTGAATAAGGTAGTGGAGAGGTTCAATATGCAGGGTGCAGAACCGGTTAGCACACCTATGGTTGGATAGTTCATAGAATAGTGTCTTAAATCAAATGATGAGGTTGAGTACATAAGTACTAGACTTGATATTGCCCAAGCAGTGGGAGTTGTCAGTAAGTTTATGGCCAATCTAGGGAAAGAACACTAGAAATCAGTTCAGTGGATTATCAGGTATTTGAGAAGGACTAGCAATAGGTATTCATGCTATGTGGGGTCAAGCACTTCTCTACATGGGTATGTAGATTTGGATATGGCAGGTTACATGGATGATAGGAGAAGCACCACAGGATATGTGTTCACTATTGATGGTATGGCAGTTAGTTGGATTTTAGAGATGCAGAAGGTTATTACAGTCACAGAGGCTAGCAAGGATAAGAACCCTATGGAAATGTTAACAAAGTTAGGAACAAAGGAGAATTTGAATCTTCATTCAACTTCTGTAGGTTCTTCAAAATTAAACTTGAAGAGGGATACAAGCCAAAAAACAAAATTAGATGATGTACAGGTATAGGTATAGGTGTAGATGTTTATCTCCAAGTGGGAGATTTTTAGGTTGTGGAGCTAAATGCTTCACTATTATACAAATGGAGGAGGTTTCTGAGTGTCATAGTAACCGACGTCAATTAGGCCAACTAACGTCAGTCAGGGGTAGATCGAAAGCTGCTGACATCGGTCATGGATCGGCTGACATCGGTCATCTCCAGACAGATAGAGACTGATGTTGGTCGTATGTGCGTACTAGTCCAATTTTAGATGGACAATCAGTTTGCATGTAAAGACTAATTTTAGTCTTGAGTCTGTGTTTCTAATTATTGTAATTAGGAAGTCTAATTATTGTTTGTATGGGATATATTTAAGAGACCCATGGGGCTATATTTTAAGGTGTGAAGGATCATAAGGACTTGCAAAGGCAAGGACAAGGGTTCTTCCAAGTGTAAAGGATCAAAACGACTTGTTAATACGAGAACAAGGGTTCTTCTAGGTGTGTAAGATCAGTTGATCTGCAAGTAGCAAGATCAGAGAGATCTACATGGTAAGTAAGGTCAGTTGATCTACAGGTGTGTGTGTGTGGAAGGTCAAAGGAGATCTATGGGGTAGAAAGATCAAGGAGATTTGACAACACAACAAGGAGCAATATCAGGGAGATCTACTTGTAGTACTTAGAGTACCTAGTGGACTAGCAGTAGGCAACAACAACCATTGGGTTGATTGTCACTAACTGGTTGAAACAACAACTCTGTGTTTGAGTTGATTGTTGTTTGTAATTGAGAGATAGATAACTCTTAAGGGAGAATTACTGTACACCCAAGAGGTGTGGGAAGAGTGTGATTTATTCATTGTATTTCCTTTTGGAAGAGTGTTAATACAAGATTGTATTGTCTCTTATATTCTGTGCTATTTTTGAATTCTAGTTACATATTACTTCTGGTTAAATTCTGTGTTTAGTTGCTTATACAAACATAATCAAGTGTACTCTTAAGGGAGTGGGATCCTAAAAATTGGTATCAGAGCATGGTTCACTAACAATTTTTATGAGAGCTTTTGTGCTCTAGATCTAAACAATTGGTATCAGAGCTTTGTTGTTCTAGATCCTGATAATTGGTATCAGAGATTGTGTGTTCTAGATCTTGTCAATTGGTATCAGAACCTAGATCAGAGCATGTTTGTGTTTGTTGATAATAGGTCACTCTTAGGGGTTTCTAATTGAGTGGGAGTTAAGTAATGGTAGAATAAAGTAAGCTAAGAATGGAGAAATTCAATGGCAAGAATAATCAATTATGAAATTGTGGAAAGAAAGGGTAGGTAAAGAAAGATTGTTGGTTGGAAGAAGATCAGCATGAAGGAAATAAATAAGGAAATGATGCAGGTATTGTTGCACGAGATGCTCTTATATGTTCCTTGGATAAATTAGAATCTTGGGTTTTAGATTCTATTGCCTCTTTCCATGTAACCCCAAATAGAGTATTTTTCCATGATTATGTCTATGGAGACTTTGGAAAGATTTATTTAGGGGTTGGTGAGCCTTGTCAAATTGTTGGCAAAGGGGAAGTGCGGCTAAAATTGCAGATGGGCAACACATGGGTGTTGAAGGATGTCATGCATGTCCTAATCTTGAAGAAGAGTCTAATTTCTGTAGGAAAGTTGGGTGATGAGGGTTACACAATAACTCTCACAGTGGAATATTGGAAAGTTTCCAAGGGTGCACTTGAATTAACATGTGGTAAGAAAGTAGATACTCTTTATCTATCTACTTGTATTACTAATTCTCCTTCAATTTTATCTACTTCAGATGTAGATGCAAAGATGTGGCTCTATAGGCTTGGTCACATGAGTGAGAAGGGAATGCATGTTCTTAAGAGGAAATCTACTTTCTTTGACAAACTTAAGAACTAGAAATCCTTAGTTTTCATGGAGAAGATAATAGACAGAGATCAGCTCAAGAGGCTGAATAATTCTAAGCAAGGCAGTGTTGATTTGGACAAGGTTATGATCCAAAATGAGCTTGCAGGTAAAAATCATCACTCACAAGAAAACATAGTTATCAACGTTAGTCAGGTAAGAACCAACGTCAAACAGGCAGGAACCGATGTCAGTCATGTGCAGACCAAAGTTGGTGATGTTAGGCAAGTAGACACTGATGTCGGTTAGGGAACTGACATTGACAGTCAGGTCGGTCACATGAAACTGACATCAGTTAGGTGTAGATTGAGAGGTGACTGAGATCAGTCACTGTCAGATTGAATTTTTGGTAGATAGCAAGTTGACAAGGAGTCTCAAACACCCATGTGGAGGACCGAAAGGGTAAGTAAGCCTCAAATTTATTATTATTCTTCTTTACACTACTTATTGCTCACTGATGGTCAAGAACTAGGAAGTTTTGAAGAGGCAATGTAGGTAGAATTCAGTAAACAGTGAGAGCATGGCATGAATGAAGAAATTCATTCTTTGGGAAAGAACCAAATGGGAGATTTGGTAGAGTTGCTATCTAGGATGAAAGCACTGAAAGATGAATGGATTCCTAGGTTAAAGAAAGGAGAAAATGGACAAGTGAGATAGAAGGCCAGGTTATATGGTCTTGAGCAAGCTACATGAAAATGGTGTTTAAGGTTTGACAAGTGTATGACAAAGCATGGCTTTAGTCAATGTCAATGTGACCATTGTGTTTATTTTACCAAGTTGGAATTTATTAGCTACATTATCATGTTATTTTATGTAGTGTATATGCTTGTTACAGGGTCATACATGCAGGGAGTTGCTGAGCTAAGGGTAAAATTAGTTTACAGGTTTTCCATGAAGGATTTGGAAGCAACAAAGAAATTCTTTGGCATGAGTATTTTTAGAGATAGGGAAAGTCACATGTTGATTTTGTCTCTAGAGGATTATGTGAATAAGGTAGTGGAGAGGTTCAATATGCAGGATGCAAAACCGGTTAGCACACCTATGGTTGGACATTTCACAAAATAGTGTCCTAAATCACATGATGAGGTTGAGTACATGAGTACTAGACTTGATATTGCCAAAGCAGTGGGAGTTGTCAACAAGATTATGGCCAACCCAGGGATGGAGCACTGGAAAGCAGTTCATTGGATTCTCAGGTATCTTAGAGGGACCAACAGTAGGTATTCATGTTATGCAGGGTTAAGCACTTCTCTACATGGGTATGTAGATTTAGATATGGTAGGTTACATGGATGATAGGAGAAGCACCATAGGATATGTGTTCACTATTAGTGGTACAGTGGTTAGCTAGATTTCAGAGATGAAGAAGGTTGTTGTAGTCACAGAGGCTAGCAAGGATAAGAACCCTATGGAAATGTTAACAAAGTTTGGAACAAAGGAGAAGTTGAATCTTCATTCAACTTTTGTTGGTCTTCAAGATTAAACTTGAAGAGGGATACAAGATAGGAAACAAAATTAGATGATATACAGGTATAGGTATAGGTGTAGCTATTTATCTCCAAGTGGGAGATTGTTAGGTTGTGGAGCTAAAAGATTCACTATTATGAAAATGGAGGTGGTTGCTGAGTGTCATAGTAATCAACATCGATCAGGCCAACTGACGTTGGTTAGGGGTAGACCAGAAGCTATCAACATCGGTCATGGACCGGCCGATGTCGGTCATCTCTAGATAGACAGAGACCAACATCGATCATCTGTGCGTACTGGTCTAATTTTAGATGGATAGTTAGTTTGCATGTAAAGACTAATTTTAGTCTTGACTCTACATTTCTAATTATTATATTTGGGAAGTCTAATTATTGTTTATATGGGATTTATTTAAGAGACCCATGGGGCTATATTCCAAGGTGTGAAGGATCATAAGGACTTGCAAAGGCAAGGACAAGGGTTCTTCCAATTGTGAAGGATCAAAAGGACTTGTCAAGGACAAGAACAAGGGTTCTCCCAAGTGTGTAAGATCAGTTGATTTGCATGTAGCAAGATCAGGGGAGATCTACATGGTAAGTAAGGTTAGTTGATCTGTAGGTGTGTGTGTGCAAGGTCAAAGGAGATCAATGGGGTAGCAAGATCAAGGAGATCTATAACACAATAAGGAACAAGATTAGGGAGATGTACTTAGAGTATTGGGATTACTTGGTGGACTGGTAGTAGGCAACAACAACCATTGGGTTGATTGTCACTGACTGGTGGAAACAACAACACTGTGTTTGAGTTGATTGTTGTTTGTAATTGAGAGAGAGACAACTCTTGAGGGAGAATTAATGTACACCCAAGAGGTGTGGTAAGAGTGTGATTTCTTCATTGTATTTCCTTTTGGAAGAGTGTTAATACAATATTTTATTGTCTCTCATATTCTTTGATGTTTCCAAATTCTAGTTACATATTATTTTTGGTTAAATTCCATGTTTAGTTGCTTATACAAAGGTAATCAAGTGTACTCTTAAGGGAGTAGGATCCTAATAGAAAATTGATTTTAAAGATTTGAAATGTGCAATGTTATGTGTATTTCATCTTGACACTCTTGTAAATGAACTTAAATCCCTTAAAAGCATCTTCACATGCAAATAGAAATAGTGTATATTAGATGATATCATGCAAAGAAAATATATCAATCCAAACCTGATAAGAGTTCAAATAAATTATTAACCATCTTATTTAATGATCCATGCAAGGATAGTACCTTGAAAAGGTTTTATTTGGCCACAATGTAATCCTAGGTTTCTCAAAAAACCTTAAAATTTGCTAAATTACCTTAATTTCATCAAACAAGATTAGCAAGATTTAAAACAAGTGACCAATGAAAGGAATTACATGATAGGCTATGTAATATATTAACACATCATTACATACCGCTATGACCCACTAGAATGACCTTGAAGGCATTGGAATACTTGGAAAAGACATTACCTTAAATAATGCTAACAAGACGTATTGTGGCATCAATTTTTAACCTTTTAAAGGGTTCTTCAAGATCTCTCCAATTGAGCCTCAACATGGGAATAACCCTAGGTTATGGGTATCCTATGATGGGGTTGGACCTCTAGAGAAGGTTGGATTCCTCTTGGTGGATCACCTATACTAATTTTTTTACTGAAAAAGGGTTAGAAAGGGGGAAAGGTCTCCTTAAAAAGTTAAATAGGTGATACACCAAATTTAAATGAGTCTCTTATATGCATGAAATAAACACTAAGGAAGCATAAGATAATACTAGCTTAGACAATCTCATAAAACTAGATAGTTGCATAAGTGTTTCATAAGCTAGGTTTAGGAAGAAATGAATGAAGGCAAAGATGAGTTATAATACTCACTGAGAGCTTGCATCAATGACCAAAAGAATAATAACTTAGACTTGCAACTAACTTTAAGACACCTTAGAAATGATCAAGAAAGAAGGACCATGGGCATAGAAGATTCTCCTTCATAATGACATTATTCACAAGGTTTGCTAAACACAATTCAAAGGGGAGAGATAGGTAAAGAAAATTTTAATTACTTTAAAAGGTATTCCATACAAATTTTGACAAGGTCTAACCTTATAAAATGAGATTATCTACTCTTCCAAAATCAAGAGAATTTTTTTATCACAAGTGAGAGAGATTTTATTATAAAAATTGAGAGAGAGATTAAAAATGGAAATAATGGTCAATATAGGAGAACAAGGAGAGAGAAGAGGGATCATGAGTATATAAATCATTAATTGAGCCACCACCTTTTGATGAATTCTCCACTAGATTTTGATCAAATTAGCATCAGTTCTCTATTGATAAGTGAACTTTTTATTTATCCCAATATCCCTTGAATCATCTCATTGGTTGAGAAAAATGCACTAGAAGATAATAGTTTGCTAAAGGTGGTGAGTCATGATCATGCCATGAATAAAAAAACCCTCAGAGACCTTAAAATTTAATAAATTATCTAGCTACTTTCTCTAACCACCAGATATCCATCTTGGTACTCTAAGCCATCTTTCACTTGACTTGCTTATGAAGACAAAATCTTCATATCTTGAATCTAATAGAGCCATCACCATGTCTACATTGAGAGGTTGTAGGTACCTACTTGTTAAGGATGTGGCCATATTGATTATGAGACACTTGTTCATAAACATTTATATCTTCCATTAATTCAATATCTAAGCATACATCTTACTATATATTAAAAACCAATCGATTTATTGGTTTTCCTATAGATAATGCCCCTGAGGAGATTACAAACTACACAACATCATTCTTAAACTATATTAGGTATAAATAGACCTATTATACCTCTAAAACTTGTGGAATACAATGAATTATTATACATGACATTTAAAACACAATAAAATTGAGTCTACATGTTTTGGATCCTCCAATAAAGGTCTCATTTGAGCTTTAATACCATCCTTTGAAATATATGCCCTGGTTCAACCTCAATTGTATTTGAGCTCCACTCGATGTCTCATGTCTTTAAATTTTAATATTAACCATTGATCATATTTTTTACACACCTTTAGATATGATTTCTTGGATTTTACATGCACCATTGATTAACTTCTATATGAATGGATGTGAACCATAGATATTGTACCAATTTAATATGGTTGAGATACTTATCACCTATGCATTTGTCTTTGAGATTCACTAACCTTTTGACCCATCGCTCATCATTAGATCTACTTTGTATAATGGATCATGTAATATTAATCTATTTTATCCCACTAACATCATTATTTTTTACACACCACTATATTTGGTCTGAGATCCCATGATATTTCCACTTGTCATCCATGTGTTCATCTTAGGATACACTAACCTTTTGACTTGATGCTCACCATTGATCTTAGGTGCATGATCAAATTTACTCCATTAGATATTTCGGACCCACTTCAATATCAATTTAATTCTCTACATTATATCCTCTTTGATTTAACACTAACCATTAATCTTGGAACAATTGAATTCAAATGACTATTTTATGAGGCCCAAATTTTGTTTGTGTGTACGTCCCACTCTGTAAGTTCAACTTTGGAAGTTTATAACTTGAGATAGAGAACTCATTAAGACATGAAATTTATATAAGATATTTATGGGACCAAAATCATCATGTCCATTCATTATTTTGGCTCTATTCAACCTCCCAAGTGCATTTGTTAAATGTAAAATCAAGCTGGCCTATCTATTTCATGTGATGTGCTTGTGATGGTCTAGTTATTCTGGAGTTGTGCAAGAAATTTTTATCTCTTTCAAAGGATAAAATGGACTTATAAGACTTTTTGAAACCTAATTTATGCCCTTGAATGGTTGAAACACCATGATAACCTTCTGGTCCTTTTCACCTTTTCACCTTAGACATGTTTCAAGACATACTTCTCAAAGATCAATAAAACACACTTTAAGATTGATTAAAGTGTTTAAAAATATTTGTAAGTGATATTTAATCTTATTATTCATTATTTTTTCACCCACTCAATTATGATCTCTATTAAACTTGATACTTCATCTTGGATCGTCCAAAAATTGATCTACCTAGGTAAATTTTTATATGTGGGCCAAAATTGGCCAACATTTTTGGTGACATCCTAGGATTGCATGCCTGCTATGGAAATACTAGTAGCCTTAAACTAATCCATTAGGCATATAGAGTCTTAAGTATTATCTCTTAGATATCATGAAACTAACACAAGGCTACCTCTTTTCTTGAAAACCTCCTCTTGAAATAACAAGGACCAAAAAGAAACAAAATAATAATAAATGTGCCCAAGGCACTTATTAAAATGGAAACACACAAATAGAAGAAATTTGATCAAATAACTTATAAAAAAGCATATAAAACTACTCTAATATGTTTCAATGTCATACAATAGCTTCAAACTCTTCAAATAAAAAGGTTTTAAATGAATTCTATTGATTGGGATGGGTCATACCTCTCCATAGTAGTTGGGCAAGCTAAAAGGTATATAATGTTTGCATCCATGAATCAAATAGGGACCACTCCATAAGCTATCAAACTTGGTGGGTTTTTTTGGTTTGGCCTTATCTAAGTCCCACCTAAGGACTAATTACCCTTCCTTGAAGTCCCTTGTTATATCTCTCTTGTCAAAGGCTTTCTTGACATGAGCTTGATGTGACTATAATGGCTTCATTGCAAGGTCCCTAGTTTCTTCAAGCTCCATGAGCTCTATCATCCTCATATTCATATTCTCAATCTCTATCAACTCAAGCTGATGTGCTAAATCTAATGTAAGTAGTTCAAGAGAAATGGGTAATTTGTCTTCCCTTACATATATAAGGACATATGGATAATTTCAAATCATAGCTTTGAGAGTCACTCTATCAACCCATAAGACTATCCTTAGATTTATATGCCACACTCTTTGATTCTCTTTCATGATCCTCTTGATAATCCTTATCAAGTTCTTATTTATAGACTTTACCAATCAATTTCCTTGGGGTTACTAATTTGAGTATGTGATAAGGTAGATGGATAGCTTAAGTGCCCATTCACTTCTCTTCATACCAACAAATGATAATACATTATCTGAAACTATAGTAGCCAGGACACCAAACCTAGTTACTATATTGTCATAGAAGTCTAATACTATTATCTCATTAACTTCTTTCAATGAAATTACTTTCACCCACCAAGTGAATTAGTTAGTTACAGTGAGTACCCATTTATACCCTACACTTGAAGGTGGATTTATCAATCCTATGATGTCTAACCCCCATTACATGAAGGCATATTTGACCTGAACTGGCTCGAGTGGAAGAATAACTAATCTTTATTTGCCTAAAAATAGAGCACATTTAAAACATTTCTTAACCCATCCATAGGCATATTTGAAAAGGCTAGGCTAGTAATAACCATCTCTCATAACCTTTGTTGTTATTGTTCTTCGAGTAAAATTGCCTCCTACAAGTCCATCATGAAACTACTCCAAGAGCTTTGTTACTTGATTATCATATAGTCACATAAGCAGTACTCCATTGAGGCCCCTTCTAAATAAAATCCTATTAATCAATGTATACAATATGGACTAAATTCTAAAATACCTTTTTTTTTCTTTGTCCAAACCTTGAGGGCATTCTCCTATCATCAGGAAATGTGTCATGTCTTGGAGCTAGATTTTATGAAGTGGAGGTGCATTTATCTATGAGTGGTCTTATATTACTAAAATAACTTACTTGTATTCTTGAAGGTCATCCACCATATGATCACATAAGTAGTTGCCTTTTATCATATTGGTGACATTGATCTCAACATCATACTTCAAGACCTTGATAATCTAGCTTGATCTTTTCTCATTCAAGTCCTTGTTGAGGATAAATTCCCTCACTCCAAGATGAGACACCATAAGATGAAACTTATTATTAGAGAGCATTGGTTTGAAATTTTTTAGGTTCCTCAAAGCTACAAGAACTTGATTTTCAATAAAAGTGTACTTTACCTCATATCCTTCAATCCCTTGACTAAAAAAGGAATATGGTTTCTCAAGTCCTTCACCATTCTTCTACAACAACATAGATGATATGTTGTCAATGTTGGAAAATGTGTAAAATATGAAATATTTTGAGAAGTCAGGATTCATGATCAAGTGTGCTTGGGTAATGGCTTATTTTTTGGCTTCAAATTCTTCCTTACCTTTCTTTGACCAAGAAAACACTTGGCTCTTCTTCATCATAGTGGTGATGGGTTTGAATGGGTTTGAAAATCTAGGTATAAACCTTCTCATAAAGTTTATTTTACCAAGGAAGGTCTGGATTCCTTTCTTGTGCTTGGGTAAAGATAAGGCCATGATGCCACTTATTCTATCAGGGTTAATGGATAATCTATCCTTTGAAATTATGTGACCCAAAAATTTTCCTTAATAAAAAACAAACACATATTTATTGAGATTTAAAGAGATCTCATAATCTTTACATCTTTATAATATTAACCTTAGATGGTCCATGTGCTCACTAGCCTTCTTAGAGAAATATGTGATGTCATCTAAGTATACCAACACCATTTTATTCAACAACAATTTAAAATCCATGTCCATAGCTCTTTGGAAAGTTTCCCTTGCATTTGACAATCCAAAAGTCATCTTCTAGTAAGCATATGTGATCCACTTTGTGGTGAAGGTGATCTTATATTGATATTCTTCTCTCACCAACATGTGGTTGTAACCTGAATACCCATCCAAAAGGGAGAAGTGTTCTAAAACAACTACTTAATAAGTTACTCCATGGATGACAAAGGATAGTGATCCTTTAAAGATACCCTATTTAGATCTTCAAAGTCAACACACAATCTAATCTCCCCATTATTCTTCCTCATAGGTAACAAATTGACTACCCATGAGGAGTGATTAATTGGAAAGATGATCTTTTATTCAATTAGTTTAGTCAATTCTTTCCTCATAAGCTCTTCAATTTTGGGGTTTATAGGCCTCTTATTCTACTTGATAGTCTTGACATTAATCTCCAATTCTATAGTATATTCGGATAAATTGGGATAAAAACCTCTCAAGTCACTATAATCCTAAGTAAATATGTCCATATATTCATTACAAATCTCTCTAAAATCATGCCTTTCAGCTTGTGGAGCTTGTCCTTGAAGATAAATACTCTTTGATAGTTCTCTTCACTTGTTGGCATCACTGCCTTGTCTTTTCTCATTTGATCTCCCTCATGGAAAATACCCTAAAGGGTGACAATCCATTTAGGAAGATTATTATAGCTCAAATGAAAAATTTGATCCTAATACTGATGTTGAAACCTTCCCTAGTTTATGGAAGAGAACTCTACTTCTTACTACAAAAAATAAACAATTTGTTTGTCATTATCAAAGACCTACCAATGATCTTCATTATCTGGCACTGAATGTCTTACCACCACTTTGACATGTGGATATACCTTAGTATTTTTTAACTCATTGAGGATATCAAATTGAGCTCCCATAGATGCTAACCTATCATCATGTCCATTCTGGTTCTTTAGCATTGCTTAGATGTTAAAGGCCTAAAAATACTCAATTAGGTCCCACACTCTATGTTTTTAAGACTTAATCAAAGGATTATTAGTGATATTTTGGCCTCTCACCTAGTGCACTATTAGCTAACTATCTCCATAAACTTACAACTACTTGATCTATCTCTTACTAGCCAGTTAAAGGTTATGGATAAGACCCTCATATTCTACTACATTACAAGAGCAACTAAACTAAAACCTATAAGAAGAGAAATAATTTTTATTAGAGGGTGATATTATCAGAGAACATGAACCCAACCCATGTTTTCTCCTTGAACCATCAAAGACCAATTTCCATAAGTGACTAGGATTTTCTTTAGGTCCAATAAAAGATGGCATGGACTGATTCTCTTCATGTAAGCAGTGGACACTTATGTACCTCTCTTCAAATCCTTCAAAGAGATCAATCAAATTATTATCATTCCATAGTTCATCTAAGAACATGTCTGGTATCTCTTCAAGGTGAGTGTTTATTTCTTGACCAACCATATGTTCATCCTCATCAAGATTGGTGTAATTGAGGTTTATGTTGTCTAGTCTATAAGGCTCTATGTAGAATTATGTAATGGGGTCATCCTTAATATAAAATTTGGTCTTATGTCTTATTTTGAATTCCATTTATGACCAATCTATTATAAGATAACCTTCAATATCTATAGTTAATTATCTAGATAGGCATAGGGAAAAATGAGGAGGTACATCTATGATCAAGACATTTACAGCCACTGAGATACTAGGATAAGAATGCAAGGTCAAGTTGAGGCCTCTGATGATATCAAATGGATTGGTAGAATATTCATCTAGATGAAACACTCCTTTATATTAGGGCTCATATTTTAGACCAAGCTGGTATAGTATAGACTTTGGCATTAATGAGGTGTTATCCCCACTATCTACCAAGCAATTATGTACCAAAGAGTCACCAAAGATTATTAAAATATAGAAGAGAGGATGTTTGACCACTTTACCTAGTTTCCATTTACTATATCCTTTGGTTGCATTGGTGAGAACCACATTTTCTTTATTTAGTTCCTTTTCAGGAACCTTGATCTTTGATAATCCTTATTGAAGGATATCTATCTATTCAGGCATGGAGAGCATGTTCCACATTGACACACTCACATTGAAAATTTTCATCTATTCCACAATGTTGATGGGTATACCACAAACCTCTGGTTGTGCTTTGGGAGCCACAATTATACTTTAAGTTTGTGAGTTTTGGGGAACAAAGACATTTCCCTAAACCTTTGGAATAACAATAGGTCCAATTGGCTTTGATATTGAAGGATTAATGTAGGAATCTCTTTGACTACTCCCTGATTACCATCCATGTTCCTTCTTTTGAACCTTGTATTTGATACCACTCCTGATATTCCATCCATATATTCCACTCCATATATTCCTACTACTATTGATCAATGAAATATTGATTGAAATCAGTGGTTATAATAATGTATTGCCCAAAAGACTAATTCTAAGGTAAGGCACACTGAGCTTATTTAGCAACATTATCCTACATGGGGACCAAGTATTGTAAGTGCTTACAAAATTTGGATTATAGTTACTCTATCTATTATAGTTAGGCTACCTGTATCCATGTTTTTAACCTTGACCTTGGCCTTGGAAATTTCCTTTATAGGGTGGCCTATTTGCTTGATAATATTTCTATTGAGGCTAATATGAGGCTTGGTAAGGTATATTGAAAGATTTTTGCGTCTTAACATTCACTATTTCATTTCCCAAAGATTAAAGCAAGCTCTTAAGCTCTTGAAAGTTATTTTGTTCTTGGGAATCACTAGATTGACTAGTAGAAGTCTTTTCTTGCTTAGGTGAGGGTATAGTAGTAATTTTAGGCACAAGATAAATGACATCAAAGGGAATAATAAAAATAGGGGGTGGTCTGATCTTAGGGAACAAAGGCATTGGTGGTCTAGGTGTAAGCTTGCTAGCTTGCACTAAGCAATTTTTTGCTCTGATTACCACCTCATATGCATTTGACATGTGTTTCCTCCCATGAACTAGATCATCACTATAATTTCACTATTTAGGGCCTTCAAATAGTAAATAATGGAAAAGTTAGGGGTAGTAGAGAATGGGATCTTATCCCAAGTCTTTTAGAACCTTGTATTGAAGTCTTGTATGACTTCGTGAGGGGCTCTTTTAATTATGGTTAATTGATCTACATGTAATAAATGATCAATTTTATCTTCAAATATTTTACATGATGTATCTCCAAATTGATCCCATGATGTAATAAAGTTGGTATCAAGGCCTGTATACCAATCTAGGGATTTACCTTTGAAAGAGATGGCTAATAACCTAATTGCCATATTTTCCTCATTAATTCATGAATGTTGTAGAAGTTGGCTATATCCATGAGATGTTTAGAAGGGGTTGAAGCTTGGTATCTAGTAAAATAAGGGACACTTTTAAGAGTTTCTATTGGAATAAGATCATATTGAGGGAGGTCTAGAGTACTTTGGATATTAAAATCTATACATAGAAAAACTCTAGGGGTTGTCATGGTGATGAAAGGGTTTAACAAAGATCTTCTTATAGGGGTAGGCCTTGAAATTGACTTGAGAATACATTTGACTTTATAAAGGTGTGCATTAGCAAATCTTAATCTTTTTATTGAGTTTAAAGTCAATTCAATGAACTCAAATGGAATACTTTATAAGATGACCTTGTAGTCACCTTTGCAATGAGATGTAGTCACTACTCTAGTATTAGAATGTTGAATGTTCTTTTGGAGTCATCAAATGTTGTTGTTTAAGAGCTATAACTTCTAACAAATTTTCAAACCAACATCAAAATTTAACCAATATTATTTGAACTATGTCCCATTGGGCATGCCAAAAATTGTTATGGTATCAATTATCACCCTTAGAGAGGGTTCTTTAGGCTCTCTCCAATTGAGCCACAATATGGGAACAACCACAAGCTGTGGGTATCCTATGGTGGGGTTGGACCTCCAAATAAGGTCATCTTTATCTTGGTGGATAACCTATACTAATGTTTTCCCTAGGAAAAGGGTTAGCTAAGGGTAAAGGGATCCTAATAAAGTTAACTAGGTGATGCACCAAATTTAAATGAGGCTCTCATATGAATGAAATAAACACTATGAAAGCATAAGGTAATGATAGCTCACACAATCTCACAAAAATAGCTAGCTACACAATTTTTTCATAAGCTAGGTTTAGGAAGTAATGAATGAAGGCAAAGAGGAGTTATAAAACTCACTGAGAGCTTGTATCAATGATATAAATAACACTAACTTAGACTTACAACTAACTTGAAGAAACCTTAGAAGTGATCAAGAAAGAAATACAATGAGCATAGAGGATTCTCCTTCACAATTTCATCATGCACAAGATTTGCTAAACATAATTCAAAAGGGAGAGATAGGTAAAGAAAGTTATTATTTATTTAAGAGGTATTTCATACAAATTTTGATAGGGTCTAGCCTTATAAAATGAGAGTCTCTACTCTTCCAGAATCAAGAGAGAGTTCTTATCACAAGTGAGAGACATTTTCTTCTAAAAAATGAGAGAGCACTTACAAATGGAAAGAATGGGTAATATAGGAGAAAAGGGAGAGAGAAGAGGGAGAATGAGTACATAAATCATTAATTAAGCTACCACCTTTTTATGAATGCTCCACCACCTTTTTATCAAATTAGCACTAATTCTTTATTGACAAGCTAACTTTTTATTTGTCCTAATAAACCCCAAATATTCTCATTGGCTAAGAAAAATGCACTAGAAGACAATAATTTTTTGAAGGTGGTGAGTCATGATCCTACCATAAATAAAATAACTTAAAGAACCTAAAATGTAGTAAATTCTCTAGCTACTTTCTCTAACCACCAAATCTCCATCCTGGGATTTTATGCCATCTTCCACTTAACTTTCTTGTGAAGATAGAATCTTCATATCTTGAATCTGACAGAGCCATTGCCATGTCTACTTTGAGAGGCAAAAATTAGCTTTTTGTTGAGGATGTGGACATGTTAATTATGAGACACTTGTTGATAACCATTCATAACTAACCCTTCTTCAATATCTAAGCATAAGTATTAATATAGATTGAAAACCAATCCATTTATTGGTTTTCCTATAGCTAATGTCCATGAGGAGCTTATAGACTACACAACATCATTCCTAAGTTATATTAGGTCTAAATAAACCTATTCTATGTCTGAAACTTGTGGAATCTAAAGACTTATTATACATAATATTAAAAACACAATAAATCTAAGTATACATGTTTTGGATCCTCTAATAGAGGTCTCAATTGAGCTTTAATGGTATCTTTTGAAATATCTTCATGGTTTGACCTTGACCATGTTTAACCTATACTCAAAGTCTCATGTCTTTAACTTTTAATATTGACCCTCAATAAACTTGCTTGCATACCATTGGATCTTCTTTCTTAACTTATATGTACACCATTGATTCTTTTATATACAAATAGATGGGAACCATAGATATTTTTCTAGTTTAACATGGTTGAGCTACTTGTCACCCATGTATTTGTCTTTAACATTAACTAACTTTTTGACCCATCACTCACTGTTAGATCTACTTTGTATGATGGATCATGTATCATTGATCTTTTTGGGCTAGCTAACATCACCATTCACTCTACACCATTGTATTTTATCTAAGATCTCATGATATTTCCACTTGTCACCTATCCATTAATCTTAAGATATGTTAACCTTTTCACTTGATGCTCACCGTTCATCTTAGGTGCATGATCAAATGCACTCTGTTAGATATTTGGGACTCACTAACACTATCAGGTTACTAATCACTATTATATATTCTTTTATTCAATGTATACCATTGATCTTGGAACATTTGAATTCAAATGGCTATTTTATGAGGCCCAAATTTGATGTCTGCATGCATGTCCCACTTTGCAAGTTCAATTTTAGAAGCTTATATCTTAAGATAGAGAACTCATCAAGACATGAAATTTGTAGAGGATGTTTATGAGACCAAAATCATCATGTCCATATATTCCATTGGCTCTGGTCAACCTCCCAAGTGCATTTATTAAGTTTATAATCATGCTAAATCATCTATTTCTACATGACATATAGTGATGATCTGGTTCTTTTGGATTGTCTCTTTATAACTCGCAAATGGACTTCTAAGATTTTTTGTAACCTAATTCATTCCCCTAAATTCTTGAAATACCATGAGAACCTGCTGGTCCTTTTCACCTTAGACCTATTTCAAGACTTATTTCTTAAAGATCGATAAAACACACTTTAATCTTTCTTAAAGTATTTCAAAACCTTTATAAGTGACATTTGATCTTCTTATTCATTATTTGGTCACCCACTCAATCAACAACTCTGTTAAACTTGATACTTCATCCCAGAACCTATATAAATTTATCTACTTAGGCAAACTTATTTATGTGGGCCAATAAGACCATTTAAAAATCACTTGAAGACTATCAAAGCATGTAATGGGCTATGAACAAGTTTAAAAATTATGACAAGCAAAGTTTCAAATTATAAGGGTGATAGTTTGACCTAGGAGGTAAAACTTGTCAACAACTATCTCTCAAGAGGAGGATATCAGGATAGAAACTAATTTGAGACAAATAATGTTTACAAACCTAGATGTATATCCATCCATCAAGCTCATTGAAGAACAAATCTTACCACAATAACCATTATTAGAGCATAACCATTGGTATTTTCAGTAGTCCACTAAATTTATCACATGGGTGTAGAGAGGTTGACTTGATTATTAAAATTTAGGCAATTAAGAGATATTATGGATTTTTTTCTTCGCTAATATAATCAAGGGAAAATTATATTTCTATATACATTATTATCTACAATAATGAAGCTGATATACTGTGCATGACTAGAATATCAACCTAAACACAACCTCTAGATCATTAAAAATAAAAAATCCCACCTATCATACTTGAAATCCATGATATGTATGTATAAGGTCATTGATGGATCCCAATTAAAGACATCAAGGATGAACCAATATGTATTCTTATAGAATTTATCACCAACTACTTATATAAAATAATCAAGGTAACAAAAGAAGAAACCAAAATGGTTATGGTATTTAGATGGTCAACCTAAATGATGAATTTAATTGGATAGGGTTATTGGTATTGGAGGTCATATAAATATTTGAAAAGTTATGTTGTTTGTGAAACAAACTTTATAGTACTAGTTCCTATTTTTTTTTTCACGTAATGGAAGTCTCTTGAGGGCATTGTCCACCTAGATGTCGATTATTAGCCTAATGTCACATGACATAATCTAACCTAGAATTCATAAGAGTTAACTATTTTTCACATTAGTGATTGTTTAGCACATGGTGGGATGAACTCATCGAGTTGGTTGTTATAAAATCACACACCCTTCCATAGGTAATAAAATATTTAGGGTAATATGTAGTGGTGATCAAACTTACATATGGAATGGCCATCTGAGTTCATGAGTTTCCTTAAAACCTAGAGTGTACCTCTATCATTTTTTATTGACATGGCTACTCATAGCATGAGGTTGAACACTAAAATTAATTATCCACATGCAGATCAACCCCTTTAAAAATAATAATGTCAGGAGTTCCACTCACCACTACTACTAAAATTCTAAAAATTTCACCCTAAGATTATGGTAAATACAAGGCTCCCATAGAGCATAGGTCACCATCTCCACCTTATTAAAATACATGGAGCCATAAGACTTGGATAGATGATCCCCATGTTCCATGAATCATATCATAGTGTCAGTGATTTGATATCTAAATAGATGAGATATAATTCTACCAAAAAATTATGGCTAACATGGTTGATGTATTTTATGTGAAGGAAAAAGATGATTTATTCTTATATAAATCAATCCACACCCTCTAAATTTAGAATTAAGTACCCCAATAGTTGTGGGTTGAACTACCACCTTGTCCTCCATCTATCATTATTAACACCATTGACAAGGAGGTAAAATTATAGAAAATATAAGAGGCATTATCCACTAAAGGATGTTTTAGAAGTTCTTCCCAACCTCATTCCTTCAATCATCAACTTGAAATTCCTATAGGTTCCCTCACATGAAATAAGTAGACACTACAACATTACCACCATCAATTAGTAGTATAAGAAGATAATTCTGTCCCAACCATATCTTTGCATGAGAAATAAGTACATGTTCCAATTTCTCTAACATCTCCCCTAAAGTATACTACACTAGTACAATGGTCTAAATAGATTATTCTTCCATTTAGATAGTAGAAATAATAAGTGATGAGGACCAAGATATAGACATCTATTATTTATTCCTCCACTTTAGAGTCTAATGATCATATTATAAATATGGAAGAAGTGGCTTTGGATGTGTAGACATAGGTAGAGAAATGAGATACACATGAAGAATTATCAAGGGTAACTCAACACCACATTAGTCAAGAGGAGATAAGTCACACTAAGGGTGAGGCTAAATAAAAATTTAATGAAGCTTAGAGGGTTCAATAATCATAGAAATTAAAATCCCAAGAAGATGCAAAAAAATTACATAATAATCAAGCTATGTTAAAAGTAACTACCAAATAAAGGCCATAATAAGATTCAAAATCTTTAGATGAGGCCCAATATAAGGAGGATAATCACATTAAAGAGGCCATGGAGAAATAATATGCTATAGCCTAAGATGCCTAGATGAATAAATAACAAAAGGAGGAAGACCATAAAAATAAATAAGATAATGAGGTAGCGGTGCAAGCTACAACCATAGTTGGGGCCCAACACACCACATAAGAATCATAGTCTGAGACTACACATCCTTCAACATAAGCCATGATGACCTCCACAAACTAGACAATGGCCACACTAAATAAAACCATCCAAACTACACCTCCAAATGAAAAGGTTGCGGAGGCTCCACAAGACCACAAGATGGATGAGGTTTCTTAAGTACAAGGTACACCAATGGGAATTTAGAGTCTTATGAATTTAGATGTCCCTACACTATCCACATGTTAGACTATTTTTTCTTTCCCCTTGATCCCCTTCAGTGCATTCTATATAGTACCTTCCCAACTACCTTGGCTATGGTTATATAAATGATCGAATCATCTCTAGATGTTTCATATTTTTCTCTAGCCATGTAATTAGAAGAAGAATTTACATTATAGGAATCCATAACATAGACTACAGTATATTTAGAGAATAGGGTTGTACACTTAGGTACTGATAATTTTATGCTTCACTATCAAATCACCAATATGAACACTCTCATTTGAGATGCATGCCCCACACTTTATAATCATATTTTTCATGATGACTCTCTATCTACTTCAAATAAACTTTCATTGTTGGTTACATAACTTACTCTAGATAGGTAGAACATTTAATAATTAGCCACTCTCACCTCATAAGGGCAAGCCATTAAATAAAAAATTAGATTATTGTATGAGCTAATTAAAGCATATCAGTTTGATTGCAATTGTTCTAGGCCAAGCTACATAATATCCCATCATATGATCAATTGGAAACAATAGTTGGATACAATATAGAGAAATGCCCAACCTAATTTTACCACTACATCTACATCAGAGTCCACTTTATAGGATTAGTATACTACTATCCTTGGTTTGGATACTACTTTATAATATTTCTTCACATTCTGGGACTCAGTTATGAAATATTTTCAAATGTGGCAAAACTAAATGTAATACAAAAAAATTATTAGGGTCCAAGTATAATGTCATGCAAATAAAGTTATGCATTTCCATATAGACATATCTACAAATTTGTCTACTACTCATTCTACTTTAATTTCTATGGAAGATAGAAATATTCTCTAGTTTATCTATTCTTAATCTCTTTTGATAGACTTATTTCTCAAAAGTCAAGAGTTTTGGCTCACTTGGTAGTCCTATAAGACTGACTTGCCTAATCTATATAGTTTTTTGGAGCCATTAGTGGATGTTCCCCCATTAATACCCCTTAGTAAACTCCAATAGAAGCTCAAATAATAGAAGGATACCAAATAAGGTTTATCATAGCACACTCCACTTACATCCTAGTTACATTCTAGTTCTAAAACACTACATGTGCCTCCACCTTCTAGCTAGCTCAACATAGGTGAGACGATTTTGAAATTTTGATTTGTAGTTTTACTTTATGCTGGTTCATCATGCATTACACTACTAGTTTGGTTTAAAACCCACATGGGCAGCCTCTATGTTTAGCTTATCTATTGAAAACTTGAAAGGGTGTTATATTGTCTTACTACATAGTTAAAAAAAATATAAGGATGGCTAAGTAGTGCACATTAAGGTTAAAACTAGATTTGGTACCTTGTATGCTCTATAATTTTTATGCATCCAACCTAAATTTTTTTCCTCCATGATTCTATGACTTTTTCTCAAGATAACACAACATTTTAAGTCTGATAATCTATTATAAAGTGAAATATAGAACCTATCTACTTCATCAAGTGTAGTGTCCATATGTACAACATTATGGTTTCCTATTATTTCATAACTGTTTTGTGTCGATTCATGATTAATCTAATTTTTTATTATTAGTGTAATAATAAATCTGAATATGGGTTGGCATGTATGTGTGTTGAAGATGAATTTATAATGTTACACATAATAATGGCTTGTAAGATATATGTCCTTTAAATTTATAATAGAACAAGTTTGAATTTAGTGTTTTAAGGTAGATTTCCTTTTATTGTACTGAGAAAGATTGTTAAAGAGATTTACACTTAGGTTAAATGCATAGATAATTATAATGATGATTTCCATCAATATGAATATTTATGATATAGACTTAAATTGAATATTTAAGTTTATTTCTGATATGTATTATTTTGTTGATTATGGAATTCTAAGTATAAGAGTGCATAATATGTTTAATTCATTCATTTCAAGATTTTTTAGTATTTGACTAGATTTATTAAGTTTGAAAGTGTATCCTTAGGAGTTAGATATCTATGATTTCAATCTAGACATAAAAAACCCTATTTGGATATATGTTCTTGTAAGTTTTCCCTTATATTTTAGGGTTATCCCTAGAATTAACATGGTCTGGTGAAACGTAGGGAACTACTACTAACACTAATGCAGTGTTCACCAAAACATGCGGTAAAAATGAGGGATAATAAGGATAAACAATAAACATGTAAATAACTCTGCTCAAGTTAATTTAGAGGTACTAAGCATGGAGAGTAAATACATTCATAATCCATTACTTATGTAATGATATCTACCAAAATAGAGGAACAAGAGTTAGACATACTAACCTTCAATATGAAATCATTAAGGCTCAATATCTCCCTTGGACAATAGTGATTTTAAATAGGTTGTTATTGTTCTCAAGGATCACAAATATAGGTCAAATATAGGATATAAGACTTCTCTTATGCATCTAGAACATTTCCATAAGATAAGATTCTTATCCAATTGTAAATCCTAAGCAATGACTCCTCAAGTAGAATGGTGGAAGACCAAATCATAAAAAAGAGTAAATTAATGATTTTATATATTAGAAATGGGGTGAAATATGTGTTTATATTTTTGTATATAAACCTAACCACTTCTATAATTTTAACTAACACTATTGGCTAGTCAACCTCATTATTTAGGTAATAGAGAAGTTAGATTTCAAACTAAGTTAGTTAGACCAACTTAGTCTTGTAATGTGATCAATTCCTAGAATAGGGTCGATCCATTAAACTATTTTTGGAGGATGAAAAAAAGAGTTTTTATCATAGGTAGGGGATATTCAAGATGGTGAATTGTTTAGAGGAGTGTGTAAGGGAGGTCTCAAAGCTTATGGAAGTGTATAGGAGGAACTTGTGTTGGTTTTAAGTTGTAGGGAACAATAATCATGAAAATCACCAATGATATTCCCACACTTTTCATGGTTTACCCTTTAAGGCATGCACTCATAGATAATGAGAATTTATGGGTTATTATAAGAGAGAAAACATCAATAATTGATAAAGTTTAAAAATATTGTGTGTATACATATTCCATTTCTTGAATGTATGCAAAATAACCATAATTTATTTATCATATATTGGATTGATCCTATTTTTTCCCTCTAGTTCAAAAAATACCAAATATAAGTGGTCTAACTTCTTCCATGAGTGGATCTCCCATGCTATATCCTGATGCATCACATTCAATAATAAAAGTATTAAAAAAAATAAAGGTATCCAAAACTAGAGTGGTACACATAACTATTTTCAATCGTTTGAATTCATTGGTAGTTGTTTCCATCCACTAGTAGTATTTATTCCAAAAAAATGTGAGTGGAATTGTGATGCTACCATAATTTTTGGAAAATATGTGATATTAATCTATTAGTCTCATAAATGATCAAAGTTTTTTAAGGGTCCTAGGCATTTTCCACTCCATCATCACTTGGATATTTTTAAGATCACATTTCAGGGCTTCATGTGAAATAATATGACCTAATTAATCCACATCTCTAATTCCAAAAACACATTTGAAACTTTTTTCATAAATCTAATGCTATTCTATAACCAAAAGTACATGTTTCACATTCCCAATTATTGTTGTAAATGAGGATGTCATAAAAAACACCAATATAAAATTTATAAAAAATGGCATAAAAATAATATTCATCAAACTTTGAGATGTATATGGTGTATTTCTAAGACCAAAATTCATGACCATAAAATCATAATGGCCTTCATGAGTTTAAAAAGGTTTTTTAGGTATGCCCTCTTCACATATTCAAATTTGATGATACCTAGACAAAAGATATAATTTGGTAAAATAAACAACACCATTAAATTCATTTAGAAAATAATTAATTATTGGAATAAGAAACTTATATTTTATGGTCTATTTGTTAATTTTTATTTAGTATTGGCACATCCTCCAACTATCATATTTATTATGCACCATGACTACTAGAGAGGAATATTCACTTTGGCTATGTCTAATGATTCCTCCCTCCAACATCTCTTGTACCATAGTTTCAATTTAAATCTTGTGGAAATAGGGATACCTATAGGGTCTAATTTTGGGTTGTGTACTACATGGAATTAGTCTGATAGAATGACCATGTGCGCTACTTGGTGTAATTTCTTTTGGCATGGTACCAAAAATAACATAATAGTAATACATCACCATTTGTAAATAAGGATGGGTATATTCCTTAGTTAGTTGAACATCTATGGAAAAACATAACACAAAAATCATGTAGCACCTTTTTTGAGCATCTTTGTCATCTAGTGAGAAATAAACAATTATGAATATTTAGCACATAAACAACACAATTTAAATTTCCTACCTTATAAATGAAAGTGTATGAATAATTCCTACAAATTCATCTCAATTGTGCCCAAATTAGTGAGATATTACACTCCCAAAACAATGTTAGAACTAACCATGGGAAAAAAATGTAGGAGAATCTAAAAGGTAGTCTCCCATAGAAAGATAAATACTATTTCATTTTCTAAAATAATTTACTATACCACAATCTATAACCCTGACCTAAAATTATGGAGTTGGGTAAATGAAATGATTCAAATGAGTAGCCAACTTATTGTTGATGTATTTGTGTGTTCTCCCAGATTCAATCAACACATTCACTTTGTATTTCTTAAGGAATCCCACCACCATAACATTTTAAGGAGTAATAATACCTAGAAGTACATGACAAAAAATATTAGGTTAAAAATATTTAGATTCATCCTTAGGTTCTTACAAACCCACACCTAAAGCCTCATCATCTTCTTTATCCTCATTGGAACCTTCAATATAAAACAAATTATTTTAACACATCTACGTCCTTTGCCCCATTTCATATCACAATCAAAACATAACTCTTTTTAATGTTTCTCTTGAATTTACTAAGGGGTAAATATTTTAGGTTGAGGAAATGATGGGGGTTGGAAATTAAATTCATGGGTATTAGTGAAAGGTCTTAATTTGATAATATATTTTTCCTCTAAATGGACTAAACATGTGAACCTCCATTTGGATGCTATATTTGAGGCCACCTAATAATAGGTTAATCAAATTTACCTTCATGATGTCATCCACACATCATTGATGAATATAATCCTTCATAGTCCTTATTTGATGTAGTTTGGCTAGTTGATTAAACTAGTTTTCTACGACATTGTTGTGATAAAGGACCTATATATACTAAGAAAATTTATATAAGTGTAGTCATATAAAATGCAAAATTTTCTTATTTGATTATGGCTAAAGTCACCAAATCCATAGGTCCTACTAATTACTTGCACAACCCTTTTAGGCTTTTCTTTCATTGAGTGCTAGTCATCCACAGCCTTTCACACTTAACCCTTATAGACCTAGGTAGATTTTTTTGGCCCAAACACATCCCCATAGGTCTCATTCCCTCTAGAAAATAGTACCCAACTTGGACAAGAGCACCAAAACCTAGGGTGTCCTATTTTTGGCATTGTTGTCCAAGTGTAAATTTGGCTTTATAGTCATATTATCTCATATCTTTATCTTAATTCATGTCATCCGAATGCAAATTAATTTAACTCACAATCATTAATTTCCCTATAAAAGGCCATTAAAATTCCATTTAGAAGGGTTAGCACTCATATACAAGAGAGAAGAAAGAATAAAATAAAGTACATTCAATTACTTTTCCCTATTCTTTGCATATAACCTTCCAATATTATTATAAGCTTATTTAAACCCTTACACCAATCCCTAGCCATTCCATGTACATCTAGTTTTGAATCTAGTTTATTTTTCACACACAATTGCACCAAGAACTTCAATGGGACAACTACATTAGCTTGATCCCTCCTTAAAGTATTAGTATGTAGGAAACATGCCCACACATGGGGTGTGAAGTACATCCAGCATATCAATCACAAGTTATCATTAAAGTTTAATCACAAAGAGATCCTAAGGCTTCAAATATTAAAATAGATGCACACTGAGCTTCATAGAATTTTGATCTTTGATATTTCACTAATAGGGTAACACAGACTTGTTAAGTAGAACCCAAAAAGCTTAGATCATTTGAATAAAAGTGATAGAAAAGGACTATAGCACCAAAAACTAGGCTGTCCCACTTTAGATGATCCTATCCAATCCAAAAATGACCTTTAAGATCCTATTTTTGATAGTCTACCAAGCCTGCATAGAAGTTTCTAAACCCTGCAACATCTATCTCAGTCAGTTTCTATCTAAGTTTGATTTTCTCTCAATTATTACTATTTTTATAAAAGGTGAGAATATAATCTATTCACATAAATAAGTGGATTAACTATTGCACATTATTTATTGATTTACCCTACTCAAACCTATTTATTTAATTAGGAATAAAACTCCATTATTTTGAAAAATAATAAAACATTTGGTGAACTTGACTTACTTCAAATTTTTGCACAAAAACCCTAAAAACCCTAGGGTAAATTATTTTTAATTTTTTCCTCATAATTTCCTATTTTTTATATATTTAAAAATAAAAAACCTAAAAATTAATCGCAAAATTATCATATATTTTGTTAAAACCCTAGTTTGCACATACTATGTCATTTTTGCATACAAACACATTCCAAACACTAGGACAATATATATTGTTAAATTTTAGAAATATTTTTTAATTTTTTCCTAAATTTTTCAAGAAACATTCTACAAATTTTTAATAAATTAATATCAAAATTTTAAAATTATCATACTAATTTTTTTTTTAAAAATGATTCAAACATACCTAGTTGCATATACTAACACCTATTCGCTTCTTGAGATACCACCTTAAATCCATAAATAAATTTAAAAAATCTTGTTCATTTATTTACAAACTTTTCTTACATTTCTTGAAAATAATTAGGAAACCATAATGGGCCCTATCATATACATGAATGATGAAGTCTATCATATGTTAGTATAAAGTTTCATTCTTTGCATTTCAAGCCTATTTTTCATTATATGGGATTATGTTAACCAATTTATTCTTAAAAATGTTAGTATATCTCTTGTATCACCTCCCTTAGAGCCCCTACCATGTACCGAGTCATGTTGCATGGTCCATTTCACTCTTCCCCAAGTCACTACCCATCTCTAGATTGCCCAGTTGACACATTTTCTCCCTCCACCTCCTTGACCCATCAATTATATTAACTTTCCTCCCATAACTACTACTAATACTATATGTATAGTAGATAATGTGGTTAGAGCTATTACTCGACATATTTATGTGCATCTTCCACCTACCAAGGAGCCCTATCACCCTATTATTCCTACCCATCTCAGGCCTAACCCTCTTGCACAAGTATATTTTCATAACGCATATTCCATTATTGATCAATTAAGAAACACTCCATCTAAGATTTCCATGTTAAAAATACTTAAAAAAGATAATGTATTCAAGGACATTCTTTATCAGGCACTCACTCAAACTTATATGCCTATTGATTCAAAACCTTATTATTTTGCATCAGTGGTTAACACTTTAAAAACTATACAAGATATAATTTATTTTGATAGTGATGACATGCCTTAATAGATAGTTATTGATCAAATTTTTACACTATTCATATGAGTTCAAGTCAAAACTAGTGCAGTCAAAAAATTTCTTGTTGATAGTGGTTCTAGACTAAATATATGTAATATCACATTCTTACAGGCCATGGGAATAGATTTGGCATCCATAAAAAAATCATATAAGAACATTGAAGAGTTTGATGATATACTAAGATAGACAATGGGCACTATTACTTTAGATATCATGGTGGGACCAAGAACCCTCTTTATATAGTTCTAAGTCATGTTGGGTCCTCTCCAGTATAATATTTTACTCTGATGACCCTTGATATATACTATGGGGGCCATTCCTTCTAATCTTCATCGATGTATTAAATTTCTCCATGAGAGATATCTATATACATATCTAATAGATAAACAACCATTTAGATATTGTCAAACTAAAAAGTCATCTTTGACCATTTTACTCGATGGGACACTGTATCTCATAGTACAACCACGACCTCATAGCATTTCTCTTGTTCAGATACATACATATGATGTTTGAGAGATTAGCACTTCATGTACTCCACTTATAGTTTCACCTTCAGCTCTATATATTCCACCAGTCATAACAACTTTAGTCATTCTAGCTACTCCATCAGTCATAGTTTTGACACCTATTACACATCCACCATCACTGATAGAAGTACCAATAGTTCTAGTTGATTCCATAGTTACTCTACTAATTAAAAATACCTTTGAAGTAGTACCATCTTCTAATACTACAAATGATGAGACTCCTCTATCATAATTACTCCTTGTGGTGAATTATGTGTTACCATATGTACATGATTTTGATACAAATTCATAAGCTTCTTTAGATGATGATACGACACCCATACTCATAGATGACTATTTGTGTGGATTGAGATTTACACCAGTTGTCCTAAAAGAGTACCAAGATGACTATAGACCTCTCATGAAATATCCTAAAGCACTTTTAGCATATCAAACTATAGTCTTAGGATATACTCCACACTCATGGCCATAGTTAGATTACTTGGCACATATAGTTCACAGGATTACCTCTATGGATATAGAGCCTATTATTCAAATTTAGCTAGGAGACACATAAAATCAGCCATAATTTATGTTATAGATATTACTTAATCATGGATTGATCACATTACCTACAATATGACATAGAGCTATCAACAGATTATTAGACTAAGATGGTCGTCCATTTGGTACCTTTCATAGGATTACATGACATGATACAAACTCATGCACAACTTTATAGTAGATATTGAATAAAATACATGATAGAGGCATTATTTAGATTATAGCAACACCAACTCCACCACTTCCACTAAAGTCATCTACTAGTAGGGCTAAACATCCCATAATAGACCCAACATCTTCACCACTAAAAACCTTCAGTTCACCTTTGACCCAATGACACCATGAACATAACATTTATAGCATATGATGATACTTGTGATGATGATCTTGAGGCATTTGATGATGTATGTGACCCTTTCCTCCATTTCCATCCATAGTAGGCTCCTTCTTTGGATCCCTTCACCCTCTAGCCTAGTCTTTTATATTATCATGTACATATCACTTTATTTATATTCTTGTATATAGGCTCTTTTCAACATTGCTTGTATATAATCTCTTCTTATTGATTGTACATAGTTCAAAATTTCAAAAATACAAAAATAGTATAACATTTCAAAATTCCAAAAACATTCAAATATACCAAAAACACAAAAATTGTTCAATTGTATGCATCATCCATGTTTTACATTACTATTATGCTAGATTAAATTTGTTGTTTCATGATATTTTTTTGTTAATTTATCTACATTACCATGCTTCAATTGATCATCTATAAGTGTGTGTAGTAACATCCAGATCTTTGATTGCTTCACTCTACCCATTGAGGGGGCATTCTAATTCTACATTTGAGACACACATCGATATACATACCCACTAGGGACATATTCTACATGACTACACCATATAGGTTATATCATTCCTATAATACATAGTCTAAGTTATCATGCTGATGTAAATTACTTACTAGATTACACAAATTACCACATCAACACTCACTAGTATCTTGAAGTTGTGTACTTCCTAGCATATACCTAGTCTTTTACTAAACATTTCTTACATGCTTTAACTTTATTTGATAATTTAGATGTGTTTTTACCATTTCAATTTTTACATGCTTTAATTTCTTGCTTTGTGTAGCTAGATGTGATTGTATTTCTAATTCCACTTTTATTTCTTATGTGTGCCTTAGGACATTTACCAATGTCCTTTGCTTTTATTCATGTGTGTGTATATTTGGACATTTTCCAATGTCCCTTTCTTGTACTCTTATATGTACCTATGGCCATCATGCAAATATTTCTTCTTTCTATTTTATATGTATGTGGCATTTGAACATTTATTTTATGATTGCTTCTTAGTTTGAGTGACATTGCCCATTTCCCTTGTTTACATGGCCTCTTGGCCAAACTTGTATGATTCTTGATTCTTGCTCTATTTGTTTCTTTTATTGATTGAATTTTTTATTATTGCAATGCCATGATCCATATCATGCATTTTCCTTGCTTTCTTGGATGCCATGATGGACATCATGCTCCATCCCTCTAATTACAACTAACATCTAACATTTATAGTTCTAATTTAGTACATTGCACATGATTTTACATTATTATATCTATCTATCCATACCCATGTTGATCTAACAATGTCTCAATATAAAAATTTCTATAACTAGAGATATCTTGTCAAATGTCATTGCTATATCATGTATATATGGAACATAACACACTTATAGGCTCTTTTCTTCTAAGGGTAGTCATTATAGGTTCAATCATTTATACCCTCAGAAGAGGGGGAAGTAAATAGGTGTTTATCATAGAGATAAAATCTCATAATAGTTAAAACAATATCATTTAGATCACTTGATTCAAAATACAGAGGTCAAACCAATCATAATAAAACAAAAAAGTTATAATTCCAAATCAAAAACTAGTTTTAGTATAAGACAACAATACTAGAAGTGGATAGTAGTGCTAAAGACAAGGGTGTCCTCATTTTAGTGCTCTTGTTTAGGTAGAAAAATACCTAGGTTTTCTAGTAATAGGTAGAAATTTTTAGCTCAGCTATAGTTTTTGCACATCCAAATCAATCAGAATTAACAGTTTTATTAAGGAATTTAGATTTAGGGGGTATCATGCATGACATGATAGCTCTCACTTATAGTTTTAGATTAGGTAGTTAAAAACTTCTAGATCAAAATCCATGTTTTAGGCATAAATTATTGGGGGTAATGTGCATGGCACATTAGTCTTCTTTTGTTTTGTGAGTTTAGCTTATTACCTAGGCATTCTCAATAGTTGCATGCCTTAATCTATAGGTGGTTGACATCTTTTTCAAGTTAAAGTTTCACACAAGTTTAAATTCTTGAGTACCTAATTGATTGAGTTATCTTTCACATAATCCTAGTGCATTAGTTTTAGAGTGGCTTTCATATCGGTCTAATCTCCATCTTTTAGAATGGCCAAGAGTGGCCTAGTTTCTAGTATACATTTGACTATCCATGCCACATTGTTAGATTTTCAAAACATATATGAGCTCCATGATCCATCTCATATGACATATATTTTATATTGGTATCACTTCATAGATTCACTTCATGGGGAAATGATGGATCCAAATGGATAACCTTTTTATTCTTGAGCCATCTATTTAGAGGGATTAAACACATAATCTAGACATTGATTATCATATGCATGACTTGTAAATTCAATTAGTGTGCAATGATGGAGCCAAAGATATAGCCTTTGTATTATTGAGACAATTTCTAGGGAATTGATCACTTAGCTCCATTTATGATATAAATTTTGGTACAACATCATCCATCACAATCCAGCATTACTTAGCCTTACTCAGGATCACAACAGGTTTTGTATTGGTTCATGTACCTAGTGAGGTGTATTCATTCCTTTCTCTTCCTTTTTCTTTTACTAAAATTTTGTATGTTCTTGTTTTATATCACATATAATAATAAATGATCTAATATTTGTTTCATTTCATAGATTCACACTTGCACAATGTTCTCTCTATGCACTATCCAACATTACTCATCATCATGCAAGCTTCATTGGCTTCACCTTTGTAGGTAAGTTCAAGTATGCTTTTTATTTTTTTACTTTATCCTAGTATTTCACATTGTTACATAAATATAATAAAGCAAGGGTAGAGGGGGGAGATATAGTCATATAAAATGAAAAATTGGTTATTTGAGTATGGCTAAAGACACCTAATCCATAGGTCCTCTTACATGCTTATACAACCCTTTTAGGCTTTTCTTTCACTAATTCCCAATCATCCACAACCTTTCAAACTTAACCCTTATAGACCTAAGTATCTCTTTTAGGCACATATCTATCCCCCTATGTCTCATTCCCTCTAGATAATAGTGCCCAACTTGGATAGGAGTGCTAAAACTAAGGCTTTTATATTTTTGGAACTATTGTCCAACTGCAAAGTTGGCTCAAATGGTCATATTCTCCCATATCCTTATCCCAATTGTTGTTGTTGAAATGTGAATTAATTTAACCCATGATCATTTTTCCCTATAAAAGGCCATTAAAATTCCATTTAGAAGGTTTGGCACTCATTTACAAGAGAGAAGAAAGAATATAAGCAAGGGCATTTAAGAACTTTTCCCTATTCTCTACATACAACCTTCCAATATTATTCTAAGATTATTTAAACCATTACACTAGTCCCTTGCCATTCCAAGTAACCAAATTTTTCATATATTTACATTTTCATACATAATTGGACCAAGCACTTAAATAGGAGAACTACATTAGCTTGATCCCTCCTTAGAGTATTGGTATGTAGGCAATGTAACCACACACAGGGTATGAAGTATGTCTAATGTATCCTTTACACACTAACCTCTTATCTCCCTTTCCCAAGTTGTCATTTAAGTTCAATCACAAAGATATCTTAGGGATTTAAATATTAAAACATACACACAATGAGTTTCATAGACTTTTGGGATTTGATATTTCATTAATAAGGTAACACAAACCTACCAACAGAACCCAAAAAACTCAAATCACCTAGACAATATCATTAAAAAAGGACTATAACACTGAACAATAGGGTGTCCCACTTTTGACACTCCTCTCTAATCTATATATGAACCTTATGATAATATTTTTGATAGTCTCCCAAGCCTGCATATAAATTTTTAGACCCTATAACATCCATTTCAGTCAGTTTCCAGTTAAGTTTGATTTTCTCTCTATTATTACTATTTTTAGAAAAGTTAAAAATATAATTTGTTCACACACATTAGTGGCTTAATTATTGAACATTATTTACTAATTTACCCTACTCAGACCTATTTATTTAATTAGGAATAAAACTCCATTATTATAAAAAACAATAAAACAAGGTACCCTAAAGGCCCCCTTTTTTTTTGATCACACAATCATCTGTATGAATGGATCTACTAAAGTTTTAGATACAAAGGGGTCATGAACACCTTTTTCACACATGGATTCTAATGCAGATCAAATAATTTTTTATTTGATTGATATAAGTTAGTGTATGCTTGCCATAAAAATTACACAAGTCATCTTTTGGAAATAACTAATTTGGACTAGGATTAGATGTGTGATTGTTTGAATGGGGATAATAACATTGAGTGGTGGAGAATTATTTTTTGAATACTAAGTTGTATTATTAGATAATTTCCTAGATATAAGTGTCAATTTATCTTTTAAAACATTAAGTCCCATCTTACCAAAATAATGTCCCCTTTGACCACATCCAAATCATATTTCCACATCGTGCTTTATAAATATAATTTAAGTTGTTGAACTATCTTAGAAACTAATGGATTTGAAGTGCTAGACTCGATGTTGTCCTTTTGAGTAATTTTTAGAGTTTCTTTCCATTTCATTCATTAGTGAGTGTTAAAACTAGCCATGCACATATCCTAAGATGGAGGGTTTTAGCACCCAAAAAAGTGTATTTGTAGATTTTTTTAAAAAATTTATTTATTTATTATTATCTCATCAAGATGAATCCAAATACTATTAATGTGCACAAGGGTGAAAATTTTCATCCAAAAAAGTGTATCAATAGATTATACTATTTTGATCATCTAGTTGAGATGAATCTAATGATGACTAATTTGTACAAGGGTGAAATTTTTTCAAGACTTTTTTTAATACTATTTTTTTAAATAAACACTTTGAAAATTAAATTAGTGATCTAAAAATTAAATTCTTCCATAAACACAAGTTATGTTTTTTATCTTTTTACTCACAAGAGATCAATAACACCAAATTTGAAAAAAAATAATGATGTATAAACTTGCATAATGAAATATATAAGAGCATAATATGTAGATCCACAATAATAATTTATATAAGATCAAATTAATTGATAATTATAGTTGAGCCACTTCAAGGGGGAAACCTCTAAAATAATGTAAGAAGAGAAGAATTTATAATATGATCATTATTGACCAAATTTGACCCTATAGGTGAAATTGGGACCCATATAAGTAAAAACTTGATTTTTAGGTGTTTAATATGTATATTACTATGTAATAAGGTTTATTATAATTCATTTACTGTTGTTTAATTCCATATTAGCCTTGGTCTTGGTCTAATTAGTTAATATGTCATTTTGATTCATTTAGAAGCCATTTAGGGGTCATAAATGCAAGTGGCATGGTTTTAAAGGTGTCCAAGTTTCATATTGTCATTTAAAACATCCCATAGGTCAGATTTCCTATCAATAATGTTAGTTCATCTAAAACTTGTAGGTTATGTAACTAAAAATCAAGAAATCAATTGAAAAAGTAAAAATTTCGCACTTGTATGACCCATAAGGGAGCGTGACATGTGGGATAAGGTCATTATATGACTATTTATCTTATTTATATCCATTTAAATTATTTAAATACTCTATAAGTGTCATTTTCAAGCTAAAACCATTCTGCTCATTTTTCACCCTTCCATGCACACAACACTAGTCAACATGTTTGTACTTGGTACAATATATAAGAGAGTTTTTATGAAAAATGATCATAGGGATTTATTATAAAATCATTAAAATTAAATTCTATTTATTTTTATATATTAATGGTGACCTTTAATTTATTAACCATTCCTAAGAAGTTGACCTATCCAATTTGCTTGCTAATTTGTGCACTATATAGGTTTTACCTTGGTTTGGACAATTCCATACAATTAACTTGATTATGTTGTTTATATATGATTTTTAATTCCTCCTAAAATTATCCCCTTGTTTTTTTTCATGTTTTAAGGTGTTTGGATAAGTTAATTACATCAAATTTACAAGAGAAGCACTATTTTGTGTTGTAGGCAATTTTTTTTACTATTTTAAGATTCTCTAGGATTTGGTAGTGATTACAAGAGATTATAATAAGTTAATAATCATGTTTAAAATTTTATTTTTATATCCTTACATTCAAATCTCATCTTACAATGCATACTCCATGAGGGTGCAGTCATAAAACTTTATGCGGCCAGTTTGCTCAAAGACTATCATACACATTCAACTAGGTGAGCTATGTAAGGTTCTAAATCATGTCCATGGAGTTATGACTATGGTTGTTAAAGTTTTAATAGATTATAATTTTATTAAAAATCAATAAATCCTTCCAATTTTTATAATAATGACTATGATAGTCAATATAGTACTTCTACATAGTCTCCTACCATTAATGCACATATACAGGTGCTCTTATGGAGAAAATCATGTTTGGAAAGAGAATTTGAGATGAGAAGTGTAATTTTTAATTAAATTAGTATATTTTAAAGTTTTTATAAGATTTTAAAACTCATAAAATGTCATAAAATATGCACATTATCCACACTTCAACTTTGCTACCTATATATGAAAATGACCACCTACATGTGGCACTAACAGGTAGTTGAGGAGTCATCTTAGAGAGGATAGAACATGATTGAAACCTTATTTGAAGTCATGATATGTTATAAATATCATTTCAACTACATTTTATCATTAGGAAAGCAAACAATCTTTATATTTATGAGGAAAGTTAATTATTGTGCATTCAAGGAATAAGCCCTTAAAAGATGTAAACAAAGGTCCAGGCCCTTCTTTGAGGTTTATCATACAAATTTTCATTAAGTTATTAAACCAAAAAGTATAATTTTATTAAATATACCACATATGTCTATAAAATTTAAAAATAATAAAATTTTTTGAGTTGAGGAGAGTGGTTTTCAAAAACCCTCAAGTTGTTCTTTGAACACTGAAATTCCACAATATTATCTACAACAAGATGAGTTAATAATAGTTTTAGACCTAATCGGTGGATTTTATGATTAAGACTAGGTTATAATGTATTTTTTAAATAATTAATATATAATTTCCATGTAAAATCACCAATGAGGTACTATAATACTATTTTTCATTCACCAAGGATGAGTCAGTCTATATAAATGACATAGGCATAATCACCTACAACCAACCAAAGGTGAAAGTTTGAGAAGGTGTTTCTTTCTTGTGAACCTAAATAATAATAACCTTTTATCATTATGTGGAAATTTTTAATCATAATTACAATTATTAAGGGTTTATATATTGTTTCTTAGGCCTCATATACACCTATAGGTGTGCTAATTCCAAGATTGTTCACTTACAGTAGACTTTAACTCCTATACTTTCTATGAGAGAGGTTTAGGCATGGATATACATAAAATGTTCATGAAATATGATTTAAAATGAATATAAAAGAAAAAATATATCATGGGTCATTTTTTATAGGTTCTAAGGTTATTTTTATCCATAAAACCCCTACTGTGTCATACACATTCAATTACAGTCAACTGTAGTTGAAAGTGATCTAGTTGATGACTATTGTAGGTATTTAGCATGGAAAATGAATTGTATAATTATCTAAAATAGATATTATTTTTAATTAAAGGTTTAAAAATACTTTATACTAAGGTAATGAGCTCTAAAAATTGTGATTTACACCTACATGAAAGGGAAAAATGTAGACAGGGTCAACTTACCAGTGAGGCCCAACTGAGTAAGGATACGTTCCAAGGTAAAAAAATGAGTTATAATGATTTATGAATATTTTTAATGTTATTTACATGGTTAAATTGACATATAATATTCCTTTTATTCAATGAGGAAGAACATAAGACCTTTTCAAATGCAATACACAACATATATTCTAAACACTCCACACAGTCTACCTTCAAATAGTGTGCCTTGGAGATCCAATGAGTTTGGGGGTAAAATGAATTTAAAAAAGGATAAAAAATATTTTATAATGTATACATCACTTTTATAACCTCTCAAAAAATCAAAATATTTAAGTAAATAGGGGAAGTACCTTTTATTTTGTTTCAGATAGAGGGTACTTCCCTTTATGCACAAACTTGCAGTTTTGGAAAATGGAGACAAAAGGATGAGTTAGGACCTGTTTATAATTTTAAATAAGGTATATAAAGTTAAAAAACACATATTTAAAACATGAAAACATATCATAGAGGAAGGAATACCAACAATATGGTATAGACCCTCAAACTTACAGGCAAGCCTACTAGGCAAGATTTAGGACTAGAGTTCAAATGAGAGGTCAACTTCAATTATAGCATGTGATAAGATTTATAACAAGTTGTAACATGTATATAGGATGAATTTGGATATTTATTATCTATTTTAATTTAATTAAGTCACAAATAAATCCAATTTTGGCTTGAAACCACATCATGGCTTGTGTAAAGGAGAAAACAAGCTTGATAGGAGAGGTTTGGTTGCTCATAGTTTCTTTGATGATTTTCATGGATATATAATAGGTTTATAGGTGTTATCATGGGTCTTATAAAACCATTTTTGAATTATTTTTCCTATCCAATGTCAAATATTCATGAATAAAGCTTAAGGGAAAAAATTGCTTAAAACCCTTGCAAATCCTTGGATAAGGACATGATGAAGGAAATGAAGATGGAAAGATTATTTAATGGAATAGTTTGAATATAATTATGGTTGTATTTTATAGGGGAATATTTCAAGATACTCCCCATACTTTTGGACTATACAAAACTATATAGATGGAGTACAAAACATGGTATTTTAAAGTATTTTGTGAATTATGTAGGTTCTAGGACTTTGAAGAGATGAAACTAACTTTAGGAGAAGGATTGAGACTTGGGATAACCCCTAATGTAAATTTATACTTTATAAAAAATCCTAAGTGTTTAAACAATAGATTTCATCTTAGCCAACCAAAACTAGCATAGTGAACATGATAGTGAGAAGTGTGAAAACTCTAAGTGGAATTAATTTTAAGGTGTGCCTGATGCTTCTAAGGCTATAGAGGGTCTTGAAAAATGTGATTTACCCCATTTTATGTATTTTCATGAGAAACTAAAGACAAATTTGATGTCAAGTGTATAAGGAGTGTGAAAGAAGAACTTTTTTACTGTAGATGGTGATATCTCACTTTTAGAAGATTCTAGGTGATCAAGTCTATAACCAATGCATAGAGAGACATGTATGACAACATTCCATATCATTACAATCATTATACCTATCCTTAATAATTTTTTGGACATTAAAACAAATCTAAATCATGAGGGAAATTTTTTGAGCCATCAAAGGGAATTTCATGCCACATTTTAAGAGTTTCATGACTTGGGGTGACACTTGTGCTTCCTAAATTTTCATTATCAGTTTCATACTCTCTTCTCATGCAAAAGTAGATAATTTTATAATCTTGGCAAGTGTCCTTATGTCCTTGTTACCTTTGGAATTATTTCTTCTCTCCTCTCTCAAGTTCTACAAGAATTATCCATTTTTGACTTTTTATAATGTGTTCCACCTGACTATGGAGAAGCCTTGCTCATTTACATATCACGGATCAATAAATACTACTAATTTTTACCTCTTCCATGACTATTAATAGTGTGTTCACTTAAATGATTGATCTTTCTTATGTGATGAATATTGTTTCTTAGCATTGTTATCTCATGTTCTTACTTATTCATAGTTGGAAATCTTCTTCTTGAAGATCATGTGAAGTGTTTTCTGATGTGTCAAGGTTGATTGAGTTATTTTATTAAAAAAATTCCATTATAGGTCTTCTTGTTTATTCCTCCTAGCCTAAACATTCATCATAACCTCATAATGGAATATTGATGAGAGAAGATGTAGATTAGAGAAGTGTATGTTTGGTTAGTCCTTTGTTCTCATGTGCAACATGCAACTAATTGGTAGTCATCAACTAATTTGTTGTATCACCTCCTTTAAGATATTTTACTTTCAGTTTTATCTCCCTTCTACCTCACAGGCATTGGTTTAGTAGTGTTCTATAAGTGGTACATCAAGGGGGATAGCCCTATCTAGAGATTCAGCACATTTATAGGCTACCCACATCCTAGAGGTGTTTCAATTATTCCACTTGGATGAGGATAGCTGAGACATCTCCTCAAAGGGTGAAAATCTAAGTGATAATAATTTTTATCATGATTGGTGGGACTCTTATTCCAAAAAGTTGAAATATTTTTGGTGTTATCTTTCAACACATCGACCTTTAGAGGCATCTATCCAAGCATTAATGGTGACTCCAAAGTTATATCATCTAGTCAAGCAACCCAGGTTTTCCTTTTGAAGATTATTGATAATCATTCCTTTCATTCTTGCTTCTTAATGAAGTTTCATGGCTAAATTTGGTGTTGAGTATTATTTTACACAATTTGGTGAGGTTTATCAAGCTTATAGAATTCCGTATCATCCTTGTCATGATCCTTACTAGCTCTAATATGATTTTTACCAACATTCTCAATATAGTGCTCCTTTTAGACAACCTATTCACTTCTCAAATAAGTGTATTTCCACTTTCAAGAAAACTCTCTTGGGGTATGAAAAGTACATGATAGATATTGATAAACTAAAGGGATATGGTCAATATGTTCCTATTTATTAATTCATAATGTGAGAGATGCATTAGAGTTGGTTAAAAGAGATTGGGAACTTATTAAGAGGGTAAATTAGAAAAGGCTCCCAAGTGAGAGATAGATGTAGGTGTCTAGATTGCATCCTTGGAAGATAAGCTAAGAGTTTATGAAGAGAAACCTCATGAAGTCTATTATCCCTCATATCCACCTCCCTAAAATTGATATAAGTCCTACTTGACCCCTACTCATGATCCCAACCAAGTTTATCAAAGTCATCCTTTTCCAAATTAGCTAGAAGAGAATTAGAAAGACAAGCCTTGTTTTTAAAGCAAATCTTGATAGGCAGATTGAGTTAGCCAATAAGTTGATACAGTAGTCCATATCATAAATAAAGGAAGTGGAATATAAACCCTCATTACCATTTCCCATTACATTCACACCTTTCCTCAATATACCTATTGTGTTTCATGTAATCCCTCTTGTACTCTTTATCATCATGAAGATGCCTATCAAACTCAAGAGAGAATTTTCCAAGAGAACCTAGCTAAGTATATTAAAGAGTTAGAGTTGAGAATGAAATTATTGAGTCAATGTGTGATGGAACATTTAGAGCCAAAAGAAGATCTTATGCATAAACACATCCCATCTATCCTTCCTCAAGAGAGTTTTCAAGTCGGATCAAATTTCAATGAAGTGATTGTTAAGTGGAAGGAAGATAACCAAGATATTTTAGCCCAAGGTCTATCTCCCCTTCCTTAAGAACTCCCAAAAGGATCCCTTATAATTCATTCTCAATATAATTTTGAGTTCTATGTGCTACCTCCACCAACTATTTCATCTTATCCTCACACCATCACCCTTTTCCCTAATGGACCTATGGTATGGGAATCTAAAGAGGAGTAGTTGGTCGATAAAAATTCAAAACTTTTGCTTGAATAAAACATAGCTCCTTGGTATCCTCATTGGACTAAGTCATCTGATTAAAAGATGCCTAGTATTGGCATCATCAAGAGGGAGATGGAGATTAAAGATCTTACAGCCCTTGAGAAGAAAATTTAGGTTATGACATTTTAGATACAACTTGAGAGCCCTCAAGATGTCCTAAATTTTGAAGAAGAGGTGAGTCCTTATGTTGAGTCTCATTTTTGTGTTGATAATGAAGAATTCCTTCTTTGTGTCAAATAAGGAATCTTAGATGAAATACTTTAGTATTATAAAGAAGAGTATGAAGGAGATTCTCTTGTTTTTTTCCTTCATGATGTTGATCAAAGAGAAGATGAGGACTTGTAGTAGTAGTTTGAAAACATTTGCAATGAGTTTGAGTCTCTTAAGGGGTCTAAAAATTTCTTAGAGATAATTATAATTGATGGTAAACATGATGAAATTTTTTAAAATGTCATAGAAGAGCCAAATTAAAGTTAACTTTAGACTTTGAAGGTCAAAACAAACTTTTTTTGGCCTCAATCTTCCAAGGAATAAGAAACTACTCCTCTTGAAATCATACCTATAGAGAAGATGCAAGTTGATCATGAGATGAAGAGTGGGAAGCAATATGAGGTATGCGTACAAGGCCATGAGGAATAAATTTACATTAGGGACCTATTTTAATATGGTCTACTTGAGAGCAAAGCAAGTGAAGTGCCAAGAAATAGGTCTGATCCATCAAGTATCCAATCCAAAGAGAAACATGCTCGGCATTATGATTCATCTCATGAAGAAAGAGATGCAAGAAACTTTAATTTTTATCCTAGAAAGGGAGGTATGGTTAATTTTTATTTTTACATAGTGGCTTGTTTTTCTAATTTCCCTAAGTGCTTTGAGCACATGTCTATGTGTCTTGTTAGCTTTTTTTTTATTTTGTGTGTGTCCTTTATTTTGTGTGGTTGAGGTTGTCAAGTGGTCTTGTATTGATTAAATATTTTTTTCAATGGAAAAAGTCATATTTTTTTAAAAAAACTTCATATGACTCCCTAATCCCAATGGAATGATAGGATTATTGGTCTAGTTAGCATAGTAGGTATGCTACCCCTATGAATCACCAATTTGTTGGCCAAATTTGACCCTACAAGTCAGATTATGACCCCTATAGGTAAAAAATTGAATTTTAGGTGTTTTATGGGTCTAATATTATTTAATAATGTGTATTATATGTCATTTAATTCCATATTATCCTTGGTCTTGGTCTAATTAGTTAATATATCATTTTGAGTCATTTAGAAGCCATTTAGGGGCCATAAATGCAAGTGGCATGGTTTTCAAGGTGTCCAAGTGTCATAGTATCCTTTAAAACGTCCTATATGTTAGATTACCTATAAATAATGTTATTTCATCTAAAATTTGTAGGTTAACTAACTATAAATCAGGAAATCAACCTAAAAAGGAAGAATTTGGCATTTATACATCCCACAAGGGAGTGTGACACATGGGATAAGGTTATGAGATGACTATTCAGTTTCATCATATACATTTCCACACTTTAAATACTTTTGAATTGTATTTTTAAATCTAAAACCATTCTACTCTTTCTTCACCCTTTCATGCACACAAAACTAGTGAGTAGGTTTGTATTTGGTACGGTCAGCAAGAGAGGTTTTAGGAAAAATGATCCTAGGGATGTATTATAAAATAAATAAAATTCTATTTTATGTTTGTTTTTAGAATAATGGTGACCTATACTTTATGAACTTTTCCTAAGAAGTTGACCTATCCAATTTACTTGTTAATATGTTCACCCTACAGGTTTTGCCTTGGTTTGGACAAGTCTGTACAATTAACTTTATAATGTTATTTTTATATTATTTTCACTCCATAAAATTATCCCCATTCTTGGTTTCATGTTTCAATATATTTGTATAAGTCAAGTACATTAAAGTTATAAGAGAAGAACCATTTTGTGTTGCAGGCAAATTTTCACTATTTCCAAAATCTCCAAGCTTTATTAGTGATTATAGGGGATGCTAATAAGTTAATTATAAAATTTACATTGTTATTTGTATATCCTCCAATGATAATCTAATATTCCAAGCCATACTCCATGATGGTGCAATCATAAAACATCATGCACCCAATTTTCTCAAAGACTGTCGTACATAGTTAGCTAGGTTGTCTATGCAAGGTTCTAAATCATGTCCATGGAGTTATGACTATGGTTTTTAAAGTTTTAATACATTATCATGGTATTAAAAATAAATAAATCCTTCCATTTTTTATAATAATGATTGTGATAGTAAATACAGTACTTCTACATAGTCTCCTACCATTAATGCACATATAGAGGTGCTTTTATGGAGAAAATCACATTGGGAAATATATTTTGATATTATAAAGGTCACTAACAATTAAAGGAGTATATTTTAAATTTTATATAATACTTTAAAATTCATAAAAGGTCATAAAACATGCCCATTATCCACACTTTCAATTTGTTGCCTATATATGAAAATGACCACCTACAGGTGTCACTAGCAAAGATTTGAGGAGTCATTTTGGAGAGATTGGAAAATTAGTTAACACTTCATTGAATTTATTATATTTCAAAAATATCTTGGAAACTATGCTTGATCATTAGACAAGTAGGAAATATTTATAGTTATTAACAAAGTGAATGATTATGCATTCAGGGAATAAGCCATTGAAAGATGAAAATAGAGGTTCAATATCTTCCTTGAGGTCTATCATAAAAATTTGCATTGAGTTAAAAGACCTATAAGTATACTTATCTTAAATATCCCACATAGGTATATCAAATTTAAAAATAATAGAGGTGTTTTATTTGAGGAGAGGATTTTCAAAAACCCTCAAGTTACTCTTTGAACACTAAAATTCCATAGTGTTATCTACAATGAGATGAGTTAATAATAGTTTTAGGCATAATGAGTGTATTTGATGATTAATACTAGGTTAAAATGTCTTGTTTAAATAATTAACATATAATTTACATGAAAAATCATCAAGGAGGTTCTATAAAAGTGTTTTGCATTCACTAAGGATGAGTCAGTTCATACAAATGGCATATGCATAGTCACCTAGAGCTAACCAAAGTTGAATGTTTAAGAAGGTGTTTATTTATTGTGAACCTAAATCATAGTCACCTTGGAGCATGAATTGGAAATTTTTTTATCATAAGTACAATTATTATGGGTTGATATATTGTGTTTTAGGCCTCATATACACCTACAAGTGTGCCTAATTCCAAGATTGTTCACTTACAATAGACTTAACTCCTATACCTTCTATGAGAGAGGTTTAGGCATGTAGATACATAAAATGTTCAATAAGGATGATTTAAAATGACTATAAAAGACATAAATTGGATCATGGATCATTTTTTTTTATAGGTTTTAAGGTAATTTTTATCCATAAAACCCCTACTCTACCATACACATTCAACTATAGTCAACTGTAGTTGACAGTGATCTAGTTGATGACTATTATAGGTATTTAGTGAAGTAAAATTCATAGTATACATATATAAAATAAATATTATTTTGAATTAAAGGTTTAATAAAACCTTATACTAAGGTAATGAGCTCTAAAATGTGTGATTTACAGCTATAGGTAGGGGGAAAATGCAAATAGGGTCAGCCTACTAGTGAGGCCCAACTGAGTAAGGGTATGTTCCAAGGTGAAAACATGAGTTATAAGGGTTTATTAATATTTTTAATGTTTTAACCATGGTTAAATTTACATATCATATTCCTTTTAGGAAATTAGGAAGAACATAGGACCTTTTCAAATGAAATACACATCCTATACTCCAAACACTTCACATAGTCTACCTTCAAATAGGGTAACTTGGAGATTTAAGGAATTTTGGGGTCAAATGGATTGAAAAAATGATAAAAATTATTTAATATGGTATAAATAACCTGGATAACCCTCTCAAAAATTCAAACTATCTGAGTAAATAGGGGAAGTACTCTTTGTTTTGTCTCAGATAGAGGGTACTTCCCTTTATGCACAAACTAGTAGGTTTTTGGAGAATAGAGATAAAAGGATGAGTTAGGACCTGTTTATAATTTTAAACAAGGTTTATAAAGTTTAAAAACACATATTTAAATAATTTAAACATCTCAAAGATGGAGGAATCCCAATACGATGGTCTAAACCCTCAAACTTGTAGGGATGCCTACTAGGTAAGGTTTAGGACTAGAGTTCAAATGAGAGGTCAACTTAAATTTTAGCATGAGATAAGCTTTATAAAAAGTTTTAACATGTTTATAGGATTAATTTTTATATTTATTATATATTTTAGTGTATGTAAGTCACAATAAAATCCACTTTTAGCTTAAAACCACATCATGGCCTATGCAAAGGAGGAAACAAGCTCGATAGTAAAGGTTTGATTGCTCATATCTCCTTTGATTATTTTAATGGAGATAAAAGAGGTTTAAATGTTTTATTATGGGTCATAAAATACCATTTTTTTCATTTTTTCCCTATCCAACATCACATATTCATGAAAAAAGCTTAAGGGCAAAAATGGCTTAAAACCCTTGCAAACCCTTGGATAAAGACCCGGTGAAGGAAATGAAGATGGAAATATGATATAATGGAATAATTTACCTATAATAATAATTTTATGTTTTATGGGACTCTATTAGTCTACTCCACATAATTTTTTACTATACATGACTATATGAATGGAGTAAAAAATAGGGTATTTTTGACTATTTTTTGCATTGTGTATGTTCTAATGACTTTCAAGAGATGAAAACAAATTTAAGAGAATTATTGGGAATTTTTATAACCCATAGTTTACATTTAATAATTTATAATAACTATTAAGTATTAAAATAGTATCTCTCATCTTAGCAAGTCAAAATTGGCATAGTGAACATGATAGTGAGACATGTAAAAACTCTAAGTGAAAGTGATTTTAAGGTGTGACTAATTTATTTAAGGAAATTGAGGATATTTATACATGTAATTGACCCAATTTTATATATTTTCATAATAAAATAAATCCAAATTTGAGGCCAAGTATACAAGGTGTGTGAAATAAGAGTTTTCTTTGACTACAGATGGTGATAACTCACTTTCAAAAGATTCTAGGTGATCAAGACTACAAATAATGCATGGAGAGACATATGTGAAATAATTACCTTTTATTTTAATTGTTATACCTATCCCTAATAATTTTTAGGATGTTCAAATGGGGATAAATCATGGAGGTATTTTTTGAGCCAGTAAAGGGAATTTCATGCCACATTTCAAGAGTTTTATGACTTGGGGTGACACTTGTGATTCCTAACTTTACATGATAAATTTAAAAATATATTCTCATGAAAAATTAACTCATTTTATTATCTTTATAAGTTTATTTGTGACTTTTTTACTTCTTTCTTCTCTCCTCTCTTAAGTTCTATAAGAACTAGTCATTTTAGCCTTTGTAAAATATGCTCCACTTGAGTATGACAAAGCCCTGCTCATTTGCATACCATGGATCAATAAATACTACTTATTTTTACCTATTATATGACTAATAATATTTTTTTCACTTTAATGATTAATATTTATTATGTGATGACTATTTTTTCGTTAGCATTGTTATCTCATTTTCTCAGCTTTTTGTAGTTAGAAAGATTCTTCTTAAAGGTCATGTGAAGTGTTTTATGATGTGTCAATCTTGAGTGAGATAGTATATAAAAATAGTGCCATTATAGGTCCATTTTATATTCCTCTTATCATAAACATTCATCACAACCTCATAACTAAATATTGATGTGAGAAGATGCAAATTGGAGAAGTGTATATTTGGTTAGTCTCTTGTTCTCATGTGTAACATGAAACTAGTCAGTAGTCATTAGCTAATTTGGTGTATCACATATTTTAGGATAGTTTACTTTCATTTTTATCTCCCTTTTCCATCACAATCATAGGTTTAGTAGTGGTATAAAAGTGTTACATCAAGGGAGTTATCCCTATCTAGGGATTCACATCATTCTTAGGCTACCCACAACCTATAGGTGTTTCAATTGTGCCACTTGGATGAGGAGAGATGAGAAATCTCCTCCAAGGGTGAAAATTCAAGTACAAAAATAATAAACTACTAATCACTATCTCCTATAAATAATTTACTAGCCATGGTTATTCCATATCTTGAACTTACTAAGAACATAGAGAGATGTGACAAAATAATATAAGATGTATGTAATCCATAAGTCAACCACACATATCCCTAGACATACCATAGTTTAAGGGCATAAAAATAACATTAAATAATCTCTAAAGGATTAAAAAAGGTAAAAAAAACACACTCAAGGTAACTTATCACAAAACACCTTAACATCCCAAGGTGGGTGTGTTCTTACTTAGATCACTATCACATAATAACACAAATAAGGGTTAAATGTGACAAGGAACCCACATTCCATTAATATGCCATGAACAAAATATTATTAATGTCTAGCCCATGCTGATTTAATAATATTTTTATTTAAAGAATGTATCTAATAGTTTCCAAGGTTAATATGGGAGCAAACAACCTTACTTTACAAAACAATTAAATATGGTCACTAGCTAATAACAAATATACAGTTGAGCTTACCAAAAACTTGGAAATAGAAGGGTACACATATGTGATTATAAATCATATATAAATCATGCTAACATGAGTCTTATAAAGGTCACATATTCTAAGAATACCCAAAATTATTTGGTTGTAACTTCCATTCTAGGAAAGTGTCATAAGGGTTAATTTTCTATGTTTGTGCCCACTCATCAAAGCACATACATATCTATGGTGATCCATTGAAAGGTAAAATCAAGGATGGATATTTTTCACCCATTCCTAAATGAGTGTTAGATAAAAATTTAAAGTGTTAAACCTTAATTTATTAGACTCAATCCTAAGTTAGTAATTACCCCTTGTAGGTAACACCATGACCAAAAGTTAGCCCAAATAAACAAAGATACTAACAAGGGATTACAAGGAACATCCAAACATATAGATAAGTATGTGTGTTTAGACTCATAATTTAGAGTAAAACACACAAACCTCACTCAAAGATTATTTTCAATAACAAATGCTAAAATGACCCTTTTTGATCTAAAAAGGTGTGACTAGAGCCTTATATAGATAATACTTTATGGATCAAAGCCCATCATAAATTCATAATAATTATTTTAAAATATTAAAATACATGGTAGCCACTAATTTACTTATAAATACAAAATATGCACTTAAACAAAATTTCATGACCAATGATGTTTCATATTGTTATCGAATACATCAAATCCAAGATATATAAATTGGGTATAGAAACACCCTTGTTTTAATTTATAACCAGAAAAAAATTGTAGCTGAAAATCCTTATAAGGCCCCATTTTTCATACTACTCATCTTTGGGAAATATGATTATGATATTATGACTTGTTTGTTTAAATTATTAAATTATTTGGTTAAGTCACACCCAACTAAGGTGTGCAAGGATCTTCATGAAGGCTCTCATGTATTGGGAACCATGATAGAGAACTATTATCAATCATGTTTTGATTACTTACTTTTGATATAATGATACTTAAATTTATTTATGCAATGTATAATTATGAAATTTGATCATGTTTATGAGATATATTGACTTAAATCATGTTACATCATTGCTTTTAAGCTTATGATAAAGAAACTATTTATACATTAAACCATATGAAATTATCTATGTGTATGTTGATATTCCATTAATGATTAGATATGATTGAAATTGGATTGTTTTTATTAAATTTTATTGCTTCAAATATTAGGTTAGAGGAATTTGTTGTGTGTATTAAGTGTGCAAGAATAGGAAAAGGGCCAATGAAGGAAAGAGACTATGCCAATCATGATTATATAAATAATCAATATCAAACCTTATTAAATCAATGATAAGTATTTGGTTTCTTAGTCTGCACCTAGTAGATGTAGTGTTTTATTTGGTGGCAAGCCTTTAATCCTAGTTGTTGAGACTTATTTTTTCTTGAGCTAAAGATCTTATAGCCAACATATAGAATTTCTAGTGTTTGATTAGAATATCTTCCTTTGATTTCCTTAATAATAAGATCAAGTGTAAAAATAGGTAAGGGAGTCCTGAAAGCAAACACAAGGGCACACGACGCCATCATGGTCATTAATGGAACATGGGAAATAATGTCCCTTAATGAGGCATGGGTTGGTAAGTGGATAGTTGTTAGCTGATTTGAAGATGTATATATATATATAGGAGTCAAACTCCCTTAGTTGAGGATTTTTTTTAATAATTTAGAAGGGAGTTAGACTTAGAATATGAGAAGGAGAAATAGTAGATATGAACAACTAGTTAGGAGAGTCAAGTCTAAACAACATGAATATAGTTCCCAGGTGGTCTAAAGGTCTATAGGTGGGCCTCCTTATAACCTATGTTTTTCTACTATTCATTTAAAATGAAATTATTATATTCTTTGATTTTTATTTTTGATTTTAGTGGAATAATACCACTTAGTTTATTCTTCCCATTTTATTGTTTGCCCATGTTTGAACATTGGATACCATGTAATGCATTCCCATTTGAGGGCTTTAGAGAGGTTGTTTCTTAGTTTGAATGAAATGATTATAGTTCCTTATTCTCTTTCTTACTTAATGGAGAATGAGATGAATTGGTTTATACTACATATCATATTTTCTTTCCATGATGTAGTTATATTCCCAATTTAATGCCTAGTAGAGGTTGTGTTCCTCTTCACTTGAATTGGATGTTTCAGATTTTTCTTAAAGTGTATTAATTTTTTTGTGGCATAGTGTAGTGGTTGTCTATGAGCAACATCTTCATGATGGAAGAATGGAAATCCTTCCTATATTGGGCATGGTGGTAGATGCTTCAACCTCATGTTAATGTCATAGTGTAAGTTATGAATCCCTCTGGTGATGAGATAGGATGGTAGATTATTTAACCCTCCCATGACTATTGGAAAAAAGCAATAGAGTGAGATATCCTCTTGCTACTCTAATATTTTGGTACGCCTTGTTATTCTATTATCCCTTGCTTTCTATTTTATATTTATGAATTCTTAGCTTCACTTGAATGATCATTTAAATGTTTGTTTGTTTGTATTTAAGACTAAGAGTCTCTTTGGGTAACAACCATGAATAAGATTGTAGGTGTTTCATGGTCATTCCCTTATGTTAAAATACCATTACCTAAATATTTGTACTTGCCTTTACCAAGTGATAAAAACAAGCTCAGAGTTGGGAGTATCCATCTTGAGGGTGTCTAGAGTAGTATTTTGATGATGATAAAAGGTTGGGTGGTGAGTCTTCCTTCATATGGAAAAAATATTCTTGGTAGAGGATGAGGATGACCATTAAAGACTGACTAGTTCTCCATTAATGAATCAAGCACTAAGTTTTGCCATTTAATATGTAATAAAATACATGAATACACATATATTACTAATGTTTTAACAAATAGACAACTTATAATATTATTATTTAAAATTATGTTTGGATAATATTCCAATGATGGAACAAGATATTCATTTTAATCTATTTATTAAAACCACAGTGTTAATCTAAGATGTAATCATTATAAATTCTTAATCTATAGGATCTTGGGAAGAGTCATGTATGTATAAAAATCTAGCCATTGAGGCAATTTAAAATAAATAAACAAATTGATTCCCTTGATCATATATTTATCATGAGTGATTGGTATGTTAATCATTGTGAATTTTTATTTATCTGAATGAGAAGAGTTAATGGGATTAAAATTATTAGAAATAAGTGGAGCTTAGATAAATATATATGAGATTGTTATTGGGAATAATAATTCAACTTGTTGAGATGAATTAGACATAGACATTTTCTAGTACTATTATTCCAATCATGAATAAAGATTTATGTTGGATTTATGTTTAACCCCTTTGTAAAATGAATCATGTTTGGCTATGACCATTTTTATTATGACCATTGGGAAGGAGTTCTTCTGTAAATATAACTCTTAGGACTTGTGTCTTGTTTGATAAAAGACCATGAGTTATTTGATTAAATTTTTGTTGAGAATAATGTCTTTATTATTCATGTATCTCTCCTTTTCAAATATATCTTAGTTTAATTCATATCTACATCTAGCATATGTAAGGATGAGTAGAACACAATTACTAAGCTATGGATTTTTATTTAGAATAACAACAAAAATAGTTCATTGAACCTTTGATGTTGTTTTATATTAGATATATGTCTTATGAAAGAATACCCTAAGCTTGTATAGTTGAGTCATTGCCTATTTTATGCCTACCCAACAAATAGGGTGTTTAATAAAACCAAACAAGTTTTATTAAGATTAGGTTAGTAGGTTAGTGTCTCTAAGGATTATTTCTTTGGGTTTGGGGCCCTTTTTAATTTATTTTTGTCTTTGTCAATTCTTATGAATTTGACAAAAGGTTCAGAAGAATCCACATGTTTCCATCCCACTAACGTAGGAGTGTTATTAGCATGGTTAGATGTATATTCAGTGTTAAGATACCAAGTGATCATGATGTTTCCACATAGAATCATCCCAAAAACCTACAACCCTAGAGAGGACTGTGTAGAGTGCAAAGCCTCTAGGATAGTGGTTGAGTAGGATGTTTCCTTATGGCATCATATCGGTAACCCATAAACCCATAGATGAATGAATGCACGAGGTGATCAAAAGTCCTAAATCATGGAGGGATTAGTCACTAGGGGATAGTGCCCTGATACCTCCTTGGTTTTAATGATGTATGAAACTACCAAGTGGTAGCATTAGATACAGTGGGACTTTAGGATTGAGTAGACCTAAGGTACACACATGGAATCTATTGACTTAAGAAACTATTGAGTAGGAAGCTGATGGCCATTTTCACATCATTAATGTATGCCCTCTTTAGGATAAGCTTATGAAATAATATTTAGTTATAATCAAATGAATCAAAATTGTGGGATTCTAAAAGTTTGTCTTGAGTTTCTTAGAGTATCATGGAAATTTTAAGTAATGTTTTATGCAATTGAATGGATATTGGTAGTTATCCATGATCACAAGTGTTATTTTTAGTTTTCTATTGAGTTGTTCCTATATTTTAGGATTAAAAATATGATTGACATTTTGGTATTAGAGCTCGAGTTATAATACTAGGAGATCTAGGTAATTTATCTATTTTATCTTACTAGTTTACACATGTTTTTTGATGTCTTTCTTATTGTCATGTAAGATGATAAGAGGATGTCAACCATATTATATGGTGATAATTATTTTGGTGAGGATGAGCCACCCATTTAGTAAGGACTAAATGAATTTGGACCAAAACTCCTTTTATCCATGCAATAAATACAATATGTTTTATATAAGAGATTGCCAACAACACCACTTGAGGTAGAGAGTCACTCTTCATAGCATTCATGGGATGAACAAAGTTTATTTGAGAGAGAAAGAGAGGTATAGGATTTTTCACCATCACCATTTTAAGGATAATAAAGGTTAATTTCATTTCTATGGTGAGTGATGAGAGAGAAAAGATTTAGACCATCCTGATAAACCTGTGCTTGGATATTTAATAAAGTATTTTATTTGGTTGCATCCTCCTACATTTGATGGGACTCAAGAAAGATTTTTAGTATAAGATCGATATGAAAGGGTGAAAGTATTTTTCAACTTATATTATTATGAATATAATTGGAAAACCTATTTTGGCACCTATATTGTTAGAGAACCAACCAAGATGTAGTGGGAAGGTGAGGATTAAAAACTCTAGTTGATAGTATCATCCCTCATTTGGGAGTTGTTTGAGGAGCATTTTAGAGCATGCTAATATTATCACTCAAACTTGCAACCTTGTGATGGTTACTCAAGCCTTGAAATTTTTGAGTAACATGGAGACACTCCTAGGCTATGGGAGGCCTAATAGCTGGATTAAATCTCTTGATTATAGGGCTATCTGCACTTGTATCAGTTATACTCTCTACATTACACTACTATCTTTCAAGAGAAAATAGAGGAAGATAATATGAAATAAAATTTACCGAAGGAGGTGATAAACTAAAATATCTCCTTCACAAATCTAATATGTACTAAGAAGATGAATTATGACATGAAATTTATTTCACTAGTCAAATAAAGAGTCTCCAAACATAAGTGTTTCACATAGAGGCTATTAGCTTTATGCATCATCAAAGGTAGTTGATCAATAGGTTTCTCAAGGACAATAATGAAGGATTACACTTTCCATATATACAGGGATATTAAATCACACTATGTAACCTGTAAGGATGATTAAACACCTAAAAATAGGTAAATAAGAGTGAATAAATGTAAGGAAGCTTTTACTAACTGACATTTATCTACAAACCATAAAGCACACACTAGTTACAAGTATTGAAGAGGATAAAATTCAGTATTATTAAATTCAAAGATCCAAGTATAAGTGTTTTTATAATCACAAATTCACCAAAACTCAGGTTAAGGATCCTTAAAAATTCCAAAACCATGCATATTTAAAGATAAAGTGAGAAAAAAGAGAGAGAGACCATGTATCCAAAAACTAGGGATGAATCATCCACTTTGTCATCCTTCAACTCCTATGTAGTACCTCCTAGATTTTTTTTATTTTTATTATTTTAAAAATGGCATATAGTTATAGGTAAGCCTATTTAAAATGCTTGAATAAGTCTTAGGCTTGTTATTAGAGTTTGACACATACATGCACCTATGTTTTGTTTGCATACACCTATATCCTTATTTTCAGGGTTTTCTAGATGAAAAAGTATTTTACATAAAAATATGTCTTCAATTCCTATCAATTCTTCAATTGAATACTTCTCTTCACTCATTTATTATGTCTCTCCATATTTATGGGGCTTTTTTGAAGCTACTTAATGTTCTTTTGAATTTTTCTTCTTGACTTGGAGTAGGAGAGAAGAAAGGTCTCTTTAAGGTTGTTTAAGACTCCTTCAACCATTTGAATCATTCTTGAAAACTAAATATTGACTTCTTATTACTTACCAAGTGTAAATGAACATAATTGGTTGGCCTAACAAGATTTATTGAATACTTTAATGCATTGATTGGGTTGGTTTGACCACTTGAACTCCTCCAACTTGGCATAGAAGGTGAAAACTTGAATTTTCATTAAATAGAATAATATTCCTCTATTTATGGAATCTATATATCATATCAAACTTGAAACAAGCCACTTTAAGCCATCAAACACTCCAAAAGATTTGATTTTTCACTTATACCTTGCATTTTCTCCCAATTTCTTATAACCCTCAAAACAAGTAAACCTCCTTGTGTAGAATAATTTATAAAGTATATTAGAAACATAAATATATTTTTGAGTAGTTAGTATCACCTTACATATCCATGTCAAATTTCATGACTTAAAAGTGAGTGTAAGTACACTTTTTATATTGTTCTCTTCCCCCAATTAGGCCTCAATTAAGCATCTAAACCTAAAAGAATGATATTTTTCTCCAAAGGCCATCCACACATGAAAAAACTCAAAAAATGTTTTATTAACTTTACCCATAATTTGACCATTCTCCATGTCAAATTTTAAAGTTTGGAACCTTGTGTAGGTGGGTAAACCATGAAATGACCATTGTCAAGCTCCTTCTTCAATGGCACCTCCAAATTGACTTTCAATTAGAGGTTGGAATAAAGACTTCCAAGGACATATAAATCAGTTTTTGGACTTAAAGGTGTATAATACAACCCAATACAAAATATACAATGTTTATTTTGTGTTTAATTTCTCAAAATCCATGAATTCTACCTCAAAACCATGAAAAACACACCATCTAGTATTATTCTTATAGTTTTAGGTACAACAAATTTACATGATGAGAACATTTAGTGAGTCTATAATGTTTTGTGATAGGTTAAAAGGTCAGAAATATTCATTTTATGCAAAATTTCACCTTATCTCTCTAGTCAAGCTCCTTGAAGGGTTTAAATAGCTTATTAGTGGCTCAAATTCTTAACAATTATTTATAAAGGCTAGGGCCTTTCATGAAATTACTCCACCAAAGATTATAAGGTTATATGGGTAATTAAATGCCCACAATATTATTCCCAACCATTCATATTTTCATTTAATATTTGAGCAAAAGTTTTTTCCTCTTAGGCTAGCAAGAATGCATCTGTGAGGTCTAGAGGAGAAACGGAGCTATAAATGGCACATTGAGGTTTGATTATAAGTTATAACATGTCAAGGAGGTATGAAAAATCCTTGGTTACCTTGTATAATTATATTAATAATTATTTATTCCCTCAATATCCTCTACAATATTTTTGACTAAGGCTTAGGATTTTTAATCAAAACCATGTTCTTGACCCTAGCTACTACATTGGGTCCTTTTCAATATAGTTAAGACCTTCTCAGAGTTATGTCAACCTTGTAAATATGTATCACACTCCATTATACCCATTTACATCCTAAATTATCTCTAATAAATCGATTTTACCACTTAGACATTATGCTCAATCAACCCTCATGGTACATAGACCAACTATAGGTGTCTTTATGGGTTTTTTAGCCTTCAATGGAGAAGGTGAATAGTATGAAGGATTTGAATAGGTATGCACATCCTTGTGAAAGTTTTTACACTTCAAATTATTTCTCTTATAAATCTTTATTAATGTATTTAGTACTTAAACTTGACTGTGTTGACTATGTTTACTCTTTTTCCCACTTTTGAAGGTTTGAGATGAGCTTGTAGTAATTATTAGATATTTTATACAATGTTTTAACTAAATTTAAGATTCAAAACTTCAAATATCTTTAAAAATATTTAAGCTTCAATCATTATTATACATAGGCCTCATCTCCAACTTCCTAGAAACATGGCTGACTCTGTTGTCAGGATCTTGCTCCACCAATAGAGCACATATGATTACTTCTTATATTAGCAACTAAACACAAAATTTAACCAGAATCAATAAGTAACTAGAAATATGAAACAACACAGGAATATGAGAGACAATACACAATTGTATTAATAATCACTGAGAAGAATATATAATAAAGAAGATGCCACTTCTTCTTCCACCTCAAAGGCTCGCCACACCTCAAGACATTCTTCCCTCTCTCTCTCGGTCCCAACAATCAACTCCAATATAGAATTGATGTTCACCTCTCCAACTAGTCAGTAACACACTGCCAGTATGTCAAGTACACAATCATACTCCAAGTAGATCCCCTGCTCTCTGCTGATACCTACAAATCACTAAACCTTACTCACCATTGTAGATCTCCAAAAGAAGCCATGCTCACCTGTTGACCAAGATCATAAAAATATGAAGAACCCTTCTGATTCTCCAAACCAACACCCACCTTGGTACTATGGCACTAGGAGGAACACACCATTGCTCTCACTCTCTCAAAAGGAGCTTATTTGCTTTCTTACTCTCTAGCACACTAATTTACAATACAGCCCATGAGTCCATATATAGATCTCATGCTTACAATAATTAGACTATCTTAATTAAAATAATTAGATGCACAACTCAAGACTATGACTGGCCTTTAACATGCAAACTAACAGTCCAAAAATAGACTCTCTAGAATCAACATGCAAACTGCATGTTCACATATAGGCTGCCGACGTCGGCACCTTCTTGACCGATGTCAGTCGACTGGTAATTGACATCGATTGCTTCTTCACTGCTATCTAACTGAGGTCAGCTGATCAGATCAATGTTGATTGCCCTATAACTCATTCTGTAACTCTCTGCAACCTTTGCAAGCTCTGTAACTTCTCCTGTTTGCATCCTAGTGAAGCTTTTAGCTCCACAACCTAACAATCTCCCACTTGGAGACAAAAAACTACACCTATACTTGTACCTATACACCATCTAAATTATTCCCTAGCTTGTATCCCTCTTCAAGATCAATCCTGAAGACCAACCACCACACAACCTGTGATGCTACACCTGTCATCCAAGTAACCTGCCACATCCGAACCTACATATCCATGTAGTGAAGACCTTGACCCTGTATTATAAGAATCCTTACTTTTGATCCCTCTCAGATACCTGAGAATCCACTGAACTGCCCTCCAGTACTCCTTCCCTAAATTGGCTCCATACTTTCTGACAACTCCCACTACTTGGGAAAACTTAGGTCTACACTAGACCTCATGTGATTTCAAACTCTGTTCTAAGCTAAGCTTAAACTATCCAGCCCTTGGTGTGCTTTCTGATTCTACATCATGAACCCCACCAACACCATCTTCACACCAACTCCCACTAGAGACAAAATCTCCATGTCTCTTATGCCAAAGAATTTTGCTACTCCAAATTCTCCATGACATACCTCTGAACTAACCTTACCTTTAGCTCAGTAAAACCCTGTATGTACAAACCTGCTAGCAAATCACCCACATATAGTAACAGAATAATGTTGCAATCATTATCCACCTGGTAAAGAAAAACACAATAGTTACACTGATGTTGACTAAAGCCATGCTTAGTCATCCCCCTGTCAAACCTATACCACTATCCTGTAGCTACCTCAAGACCATATACCTTGGCCTTCCATCTCACGTATCCATCCACTCTCTTCTTTAACTTAGGAATCCATTCCATTTTATAGTGCTTTCTTCCAGCTGACAACTCCACCAATAGATACCTACTTGGTTCTTCTCCAAGGACTCACACTCCTCATCCATGCCAAGTTCTCACTGTATTTGATTCCACCTGCATTGCCTCTTCACGTCTTCCTAGTTCTTAACCATCAATAAGCAATATAAAGAAGGTGAACAATGAATATGAGGTTCGCTTACCCTTTTTGACCTTGATATGAGCATTTGAGACCTATTAATAGCTTGCTGTCTGTCCAATATTCATTCCAGTGACCGATCTCAGCCATCTCCCAGTCTGCTCCCAACCGATGTTAGTTCCCTACACTGACCCTGACTGTTGACATCATTTCCCTGGCCGACACCGGTATGCCTTCTACCAATGTCAGCTCCTTCATGACTGATGTCAGTCTTCCTTCTACCGATGTTGGTTACTATTTGACTGATGCCGGTACCTGTGTTAGCCTGTGAGTGATAACTTTTTACCCGTGAGCTCTCCATGGATCAAAATCTTGTTCAAATCAGTATAGCCCTGCTCAGAATAATTCAGTTCCATCACTTGATCTCTATCTATCATCTCCTCCATGAACACCAAGGCTTTCTAGTTCTTTAGCTTTTCAAAAACATCTATCTTTCGCTTAAGAACATGCACTCCCCTCCTACATATGTGACCAAGCCTACAAAGCCACATCTCTGTAACAAAAGGTGAATCAGTAATATAAGTAGATAGATAAAGGATACCTACTTTCTTACCACCATCTAATTCAAGTGCATCCACTATGAGAGTTACAGTGCATCTCCCATCACCCAAATTTCCTGAAGAAATTAGACTCATCTCCAAGACTGGTACCTGCATAACCTCCTTTAACACCTCTATGTTATCTGCCTACAATTTCAACTTCACTTCCCCTTCGTCAATAATCTGACAAGGCTCTCCAGCCCCTAAATAAATCTCTCCAAAGACATACCCATGAAAAGATGCTCTATTTTGGGCTGCATGGAAAGAGGCAAAAGAATTTGTAAACAAAGATTTTACTTTATCCAGAGCAACCTGTGCAACAACCCCTACAACATCTGCTTCTACACGCTGATCTTCTACCGACCAACAATCTCCTTTTCCCTGCTCTTTCTTTCCATCAATCAGACCATTCTGGCTATTTAGTTTCTCCATTCATAGCTTACTTTCTTCTACCATTACTATACTGACACTCAATTTGAAACCTCTGCGAGTGACCTGTAATCAAAACACTACCAGATCTGAACCACCGGTTAGTCAACCCAACCAAAAGATCTGATACCACTTGTCAGGATCTTGCTCCACCAATAGAGCACATATGATTACTTCTTGTATTAGCAACTAAACACATAATTTAACTAGAATTAATAAGTAACTAGAAATATGAAACAACACAGGAATATGAGAGACAATACACAACTATATTAATAATCACTCAAAAGAATATACAATAAAGAAGATGCCACTTCTTCTTCCACCTTAAAGGCTCGCCACACCTCAAGACCTTCTTCCCTCTCTCTCTCGGTCCCAACAATCAACTGCAATATATAATTGATGTTCACCTCTCCAACCAGTCAGTAACATGCTACCAGTATGTCAAGTACACAATCATACTCCAAGTAGATCCCCTGCTCTCTATTGCTACCTACAAATCACTAGACCTTACCATTGTAGATCTCCAAAAGAAGCCATGCTCACCTGCTAACCAAGATCATACAAATATGAAGAACCCTTCTGATTCTCCAAACTAGCACCCACCTTGGTACTGTGGCACTAAGAGGAACACACCATTGCTCTCACTCTCTTAGAAAGAGCTTATTTGCTCTCTTACTCTCTAGCACAATAATTTACAATACAACCCATGAGTCCATATATAGATCTCATGCTTACAATAATTAGACTATCTTAATTACAATAATTAGATGTACAACTCAAGACTATGACTGGCCTTTAACATGTAAACTAACAGTCCAAAAATAGACTCTCTAGAATCAACATGTAAACTGCATGTTCACATACAGGCTGTCGACATCGGCACCTTCCTGACCGATGTTGGTCGACTGGTAACCAATGTCAGTTGCTTCTTCACTGCTATCTGGCCGACATCGACTGATCAAACTGATGTCAGTTGCCCTATAACTCATTCTGCAACTCTCCGCAACATCTGCAAGCTCCGTAACTTCTCCTGTTTGCATCTTGGTGAAGCTTTTAGCTCCACAACCTAACATCTGTGACTATAGTGATCGAAGTGAATTTGCTTCATTGTTATCTTATGATTCTATCTAGGTAAATTTTACCTTTCATGAATTCATACACTCATATAATAAAATGAGATCTCACCTTGATGTACACATTCACTCTCATGTTTTTAATAGGCCAAATTATGTCATCAATGTTCATGGTATGGTTATAAGCGATGAGTTGAGAATCCTTGCATATTAGGATTTGAAACATAGTTTACCCTAAATAATTTTTTAGTTATTTGAAGTTTTAAACTCAGTAAAAGAAATTTTATACTCAAACCTACCCCTTTATAAACTTCTTAATCTCAAGATCAATACAAAGTTACACACTTCTACATTATTTAGCACATGTAGGTCTATAAATCCTCTTTTAGGCCTATTTGTTGTCACTTTGGAATTGAAGAATCCTTTTAGGAATATTTTCCACCTTTATTATATTTTTTAGTATTGAAATTTGACTCACACTCTTTCTTGATCCTATACAATCCTTCTTAGCACATCCATATACCATAAGCTTTTATTTTCCCTCATCCAAGGTTGTCTTTTATAATAAGAGATATAATAGCATCATGATGATCTTGGAAAAGTTAATTAAATGTGTTTAAAAATTATCCCTTATTTGAATACCTTGTTTTCATAACTAAGACACTCTCAAACCTATTCAACTATAGGAACAATCTTGTATGCTTCTCAGGCATGACTAAGATTGCATATTTAGTATTGTTTGATTTCCATGACCACTAACATTTCATCATGATTATTCACTTTAAACATCTACATAATATTATTAACTCCAATATAAAAATATAAATAACAAACAATACTCAAAATATTGGAGGGAGACTTGGAATCTTCCATTAGGCATGTGCATAATTCTCAGTACTATCTTTCTAGGTATCTCACTTTTTTTAAAAACATTAATTTCTCTTGGTGAGTGCATGAAGTACATGTGACTCTTTCCATCCTTTAAATATGTAGGGAATGTTTTTAAATCTCATGACCACTGCATTTTTCAAGATTCTAACAATATCAATCGTAAGTGTGGTCCTACATGTCTACAAACCTATAAGTCTACATGCACCTTTTTATGAACCATTAATAATATGTCTCCTATAATTTTGAGAAAGATAGATGGGACTCATAATGCTTTTAAAAAATATAAAAACCTCTCATATTCATTAAAAACAATTAACACAATACCAATTTTGCACACTATCTTCAATTATTGAGAGTAAACTAACCTTCTCAAGTAGGCAAGTAGGTAAGTATCTATGACAAAGTTTTGGAATACACTTATGTCCTCCATTATCTATTGGAAAATATTCATAAAAAAAATAGCATTTAGGCTCCAACATGCCCATGATTATGTCATTATATCCTAACTTAGGCCTATGCAATCTACCAAATTAGTCCATTTCCATACTTTATATCTCACACATGCCATCATTATTGGTTTATATAGTTCTTATGAAGTGTTAATATGTATCCTATATTTCTTCAAGGCCAAATAAGTGATCTTGAGTTATTTATTGGTAATTCTCAACCATAGAGCTCCTTATTGAAGGTTTATATGTGTTTATAGTGCATGGTATTATTAAGGATTGTTCATAAAGAACATACCATATTTATATTTATTAATAATATAGGATTGAGGTAGAGTGACCTATGCATCATATCCAATGGTCATTTTAAACCATTCATATAACTATGTGAGATTTGTTTCATTCCTTTTGTCTATTTCTACTAGATGCTCTAACTCTTCAAGGAGCTCCAAATATTGCTTGTGATCCTCATCAGGGTATTATTGAGATATGATTTTATTGGAAACCTTTTGAATAGATTCTTCATAATTTAAAACCATATTAGTATCCTCATAATGAGTTGCATGTTTAGTATCTAAACTAAAGAAATTTTTTTCTATCTCTTCCTTAAAAATATCCTCTTCTTTATCACTTGAAATCAACTCAAGTTCAAATTCAATATTTTCCATTCTCTTGAAGAGAAACAAGATAGTTATATGCTTCAAATGATTGAATAAAATCATGAAAAATCTGAAATATATATTATTTAATTTATATCTTTTTTCTCATGAGATTCAACAAAGATAATTGGTTGTATGTCATCAAGAAAACCTACCTCATGTTTAAAAGCAACCTACTCAACTATTGCATAGTCACCTATCTCTTCATCAAGGCTCAATCTATGAGGAATAGATTAATATTATTATTTATCCATGAAGAATGGAATCTTATATTCGAAGAGATATTTAATTCATCATAATTTTCAAACTCTATGTCTAATTTGATTTATTTTCCCTCATGGAGAGGACTACTAATGATGAATTCTTCATCATATTCACTCACAACATCTTCATCATGGGTATCTTGAGTCTCTCTTATGTATTAAACATCATAAATCCTCTAAATGACTAATACTTTCTATATTTTGATTAAAAAACTCTAATTTATAGTTATATGTTCATCTTCTACCCTCAAATCAATTGCTTCTCTTTGACAAAAGGAGAGGGTAGAAGGGAAAGAGAGATAATTGGTTGGTTTAAGACTTGAAAGAGTGTCCTTCTAATATGGGATTTTAATTTTAGGATTATTTAAGAATTATTAGAGAGGATCTTGGGGAAGGAAGATAGAATTATGATTTTATTTCTTCTACTCAACAATCAACTTATCAATCTCCAATGTGCTTTGATACTCATAGGTAGCTAAGACTTGAGGAGTAGATGAAAGTTTTGGGAATCTTGATAACTCCCTTGGATTGACTTCTATCACTCTTTATCTCTCTTTTTCTAGATATTGTCCATAAAGAGTCTCTTTACAACTTGAGAATTTATTTGGTATAGCCTCAACACTTCTTGTTTCACTTGATCTAGGAATGGCTCATTCTTCTTCTACCATGACTCAACCACTTATTTCTATATTGGAACCTTAGACTTAGGTGAATCTTATAGGATAAACATTTTAACTTAAGTGGTGGATATAGGATTTGATAAGTCTACAAGTATCCTTAGAGACTCATCAAAAATTTTATTTTGAATGGGCATGAGGGAAGGATCTTGAAGAAGGGATGATTGAGAATGAGGAAGGATGAGTGAAGCTCTAAAATAGTTAAGCTTTAATTTATGGCATGTTTCAAGATAAATAAAAATAAGAGTACAATAAAATTTATGTGGAGTAGGAGAAGATAATTTAAGATGACTATATTAAATTTTTAACCTTTCCCCTCTTGCTAACTTATTCTCCATGAATTGAATCAAGTCTCTTATGTCAAACATCTCATTGGTTATGGCATATTTGGTTTATTTCTTAAAATATATCCACATACTCCTTGGAAGTGGGAATGTGTCCCCTAGATTCTAAATGAGGTGGATAGGGACAAATTAATTAAGATCCACTTCACTATCAATATCTCTCATGATTATTTCATTCTTTAGCATGGCTGGTTTGAGATTCAATAGTGATGAAGTAAAAGTGTGACTATATGGACTAGAGGAAACTTATATTTTATAATGATAATTATAGGAATGAAAAGGATACCAAGGATGTTGACAACAAGGCTAGTCATGAAGATAAAAAAATTCATGTGGAGAATGAGAAGGATAATTTTAGGATGGATATGGCTCATATGGAAGATAGGGATCAACATGTTACTAGTAAGGATAACTATAGGCTTGATATGATAATGGAGGGATGCTTGAGGAGAAGCCATAAACATCATTAGATTAATAATATTGATAAGAGGGTACACAAGCTACATTTTGATCAAATGAGTAAGGATACATATCAATTTTATGATTTCTAGGCACTTAGACTACCTAAACCAACATATATTAACTTTTATTCACCATTTTAATTTGTTTAAAAGCCTCAAAAGGTTGATATGTCTAAGTACAACACCACAAATCTTTTAACCACATTAAAACCTATCCTACTAGGCATGCCAAAAATTATTATCACTCAAACTTTCACTCTTGTGAAGGTTACTCAAGGCTTCATAGTTTGGAGTAACATGGAGACAACTATAGGTTGTGGGTGGCCTAATAGGTGGATTGAATCTCTAGATTACAGGGATAGATCTCATTGATGTATCAGTTAGAATTTTTACACTACACTACTAGATTATAAGGGAAATGAGAGGATGATAATATGAAAGAAAATCTACCTAAGGAGGTGATACACCAAAATATATCCTTCACCTATACAACATGTGATACAAATTTAAATTATGACTTGAAATTTGATTTCACTATTCAAATAAAGAGTATCTAAACATAAGTGTTTCACATAGAGGCTATTATCTTGATGTATGATCTAAGGTAGCTAGTCAATAGGTCTCTCAAGGAAACTAATGAAGGATTAAAATTACCATACATACAAGGATATTAAATCACACTATGTAACTTTCAATGATGATTAATCACATATAAATAGGTAAATATGAAAGGAAAATGTAATTAAGGATTCACTATCAGTAACATTCATCTACAAACCATAAATCATACACTAATCACAACCATTGAAGAGGCTAAAATTAAATCTTATTTAATTTAAAGATCCAAGTACAAGTATTTTCTTAAGCAAGGCTTTACCACAACTCAAGTTAAATATCCTTACAAATGCAAAAACTAGGCATATTTAAGTGAAAGCAAGAAAAAAGTGAGAGAGACCAAGTAGCCCAAAACTAGGGATGAGTCATCCATTTGGTCATCCTCCAAATACTACATAGTAACTCTTATATTTTATCTTTTTACTCTTTTAAAAATGGTGTAGAGGTAGAGATAATATGGTTTGAAATGCTTTAAGATTTTTTAGGATTGTTTCTTGGAGTTTGACCCATACATGCACCTATATTTTTTTTAAATGGACTTATATTCTTGCTTGCATGTTTTTATTTATGATGAAATACAATCCATTTAAATAGATATTCAAGTACTAATAAAGTCTTCAATTTAATCCTTTTATTACATAATTTATTATGTCTCTCCATCTTGATGTCCCAGTTTTAAGGCTCTCAATGTTGTATTAATGTTTTCTTCATGATTTGGCATAGGAGAGAAGAAAGGTATTTTTAAGATTGTTGAAGAATCCTTTAACAATTTGAATCATGATTGAAAACTAACTTTGACTTATTATTTAAAACCAAGTGTCAATGAACATAATTAGTTGGCCTAAAAAGGTCTATTTAATAGTTTCATGCATTGATTGGGTTGGTTGACCACTGGGACTCATCCTTCTCTGACTTGATGTAGAAGGTGAAAAATTGAATTTGCCTTCAATAAAAAAAATCCATATATGTATTGACTCTATATATCATATAAGACATGAAAAAAGTAACTTCAATCCATCAAACACTCCAAAAGATCTGATTTTACACTTATAGCTTGTATTTTCTACCAATTCTGTGTATCCCTCAAAATAGGTAAAACTCAATATGTATAATAATGTACAAAGGATATTTAAAAATTAAATATATTTTTATCACCCAGTATCCCCTTAAATCTCCATGTCAAATTTCATGTCTTGAAAATGAGTGGAATTACACTTTTCTATCATTCTCTTCCTCTAATTAGGCCTCTAGACCTAAAAGACTAAGATTTTACTCCAGATTACACCCAAATGTGTGAAACATAAAAAAAAATGTTTGATTAAATTTACCTATACTCTAACCATGTTTCATAAAAAATTTAAATGTTTGGAGCCTTGTTTAGGCTGGTAAACCATGAAAAGACCATTGGCAATCTCCTTCTTCAATGGCACCACCAAATTGCATTTCAAGTATAGTTTGGTATGAATACTTATAGGGGAATATCAATCAATTTTTTCACTTGAGTGTGTATTATACAACCCAAGACAATTTTTATAATAGTTATTTTGTGTTCAATTTCTTAAAACCCCTAAATTCCACCTAAAAACCTTGAAAAACACATCTAGTATAATCCATACAATTGTAGGTACAAAGAAATTCATATTGAGAATCTTCAAGGAGTTTAGAATGGTTTTTGGTTGGTTAAGAGGTAAAAAATATGCATTTGAGATAAAATTTCACCTTATCTCTCTATTTGAGCTCTTTTAAGGGTTTAGATAGCTAGTTAGTGGCTCAACTTCTTAATAATTATTCATAAAGGATACAACATTTCATTAACTTATTACAATAGAGTCAAAAAGTTTGTGCCCCTTAGGCTAAGAATAATGCATCTATGAGGTCTAGAGGATAAATTGAGTCAAAAATGGAACTTTGAAATTTGGTTATGAGTTTTAACACCTCTGAGAGGTCTAAAACATATTTATTGACCTTAACTAATGATTTTTATCATAATTTATACCCTCAAGATCCTTTACAACATCTTTGATTGAGGCTTAAGGTTTGTGAGAAAAACCATGCTCTTGACCCTAGCTACTACATTTAGTATTTGTAACTCTAACTAATACCTTGTCATATGTCTATCAACCTTGTGAGTATGGATCTCACTCCCTTAGACCCCTTGAAAACTTGCATTAGATCTAATAAATCCATTTGATCCCTTAGATACTATTCTCAATCAATCCTCATGGTACACAAATTAGTTATAGGTATATTTTTTAGTTTCTTGGCTTTTATTGAAGAAGGGGAATAGTATTAATACTTTGAATAGGTTTTCACATTCTTGTGAAATTGTTTACACTTTAACTTATTTCTGTTAACAAGATTTCTTGATGTATTTAGAACTTAGGCCTGATTATGTTGACTGTGTTTACACTTTTTCACACTTTTGAAGGTTTGAGATGAGATTTTAGTACTTATAGGATATTTTATATAATTTTTTCAAACACTTAAAAATTCCAAATTTCAAGTCTCCTATTAAAAAATGTAAGCTTACATCATTATAATACATAGGCCTCATCTCCAACTTCCTAGAAATAGGCTTGAATTTTTTACTATAGTACTCAAAGTGAATTTCATTAATTTTTCTCTTATGATACTCTTTAGGTATAATTAAAATTCCATGAATTCATACATTCATCTACTCACTTGAGCTCTCACCTTGATACACATATTCACTCTCATGTTTTCAATAGCCCTGATCATGTCATCATTATTCATGGTATGGCTATAAGTGATGAGATGAGAATCCTTGCATGTTATTATTTGAATATTATCCTTACCTAACTAGGTTATTAGTGATTTGAATTTTGAAATTTATTGGAAACCCTTTCACATTCAAAACTCCCAAGGAACTACAATGTTATTGATCTCAAGCTCAAGACAAACATACACACTTCTCCATTATTTAGGACATGCAAGTCTGTAGATACTCTTTTAGGCATATTTGTTGTCACTTTGGAATTAAATATTCCTTGTAGGACTCTTTTACACCTTAATGATATTTTTCAGTATTCAAAGTTGACTCATATTATTTCTTGATCTTAGGCAATCCTTCTTAGCACATCCATATACCATAAGCATTTTATTTCCCTCATCTAGGGTTGTGTCTTTTCTAATAAGATTTATATTAGAATCATGGTGATATTAAAAAAATTAATGGTTTTTTTTAAAACTTATCCCTTATTCTACTACCTTGTTTTCATAACTAATATAGTCTCAAGACTCTTCTACTATATGAACAAACATGTATGCTTCTTATGGATGATTAAGATTACATATTTGGTATGGTTTGATCTTCATGAACATTGATACTTCACCATGATTATTGAATTTTACCCTCTTAAAAATATTATTAACTCTAATATCAAAACATAAATCACATACCTACTTCAAACTCTTGGAGGTAGACTTATAATCTTCCATTATGTTTGTGCATGATTATCTAGACTATCTTTCTATGCATCTCACTTTTTTTGAAATAATTCATTTATCTTGGTGAGTGAATGAAGTATATGTGACTCTTTCCATGATTTAATTATGCATGGGATGTTTTGAAATCTCATAACCACTTCATTTTTTAATATTCTATCTTTCTTGATCATAAGTGTAGACCTATAGGTCTGTAGACTTATAGGTCTGCATACACTTTTATATGAACCATTTTTAATATGTATCCTAGACTTGTGATCAAGATAAATGGGCCTCATAATTCTTTTAAAACCTATTCAAACCTCTCATATTCATTCAAAATCTAAACCCAATACCAATTTTTCACATTGTCTTCAATTTTTGAGAGTAAACTAACCTTCTAACGTATGCCTATAGGTAAGTATGTAAGATAGAGTTTTAGAATATGAAGCTTATAACCTCAATTATTGATTATAAATATTTATAAAAACCTTATACCAAATCATTCATGGTGTTAAAATAACCTTATCATGCATTCAGGATTCCACATGCCCATGATTAAATTATTATACCCTGACTTAGGCCTATGTAATATGACACATTAGGCCATTTCCATACTTTATATCTCACACATGCCATAATTGTTGTTTTATAGAGTGTTTTTTAAGTGTTAATAAATATCCTATATGTCTTCAAGTTCAAACAAGTTATCTAGAGTTATTTATGGGTCATTGGTAACCATTGAGCTCCTTATTAAAGGTTCACAAGGGTTTATAATGCCTAGTCTTCTTAGGCATAATTCATAAAGAATAAATCATATTTGTATTTATTTATGCAATATGATATAGGTCTATTAACCTCTCCATCACCTCCAATGGTAACTTAACACCATGCATCTGCTTATGTGAGATCTCATCAAATTTTGAAGCTTCTTATGTAGGCTCTAAGTAGTCTGTGAGTGAAATAAACTCTTAACAATCATTCATAACATACAAGTCTTCTGAATGAAAAATAATGTCAAAAAATTCAAGTATATTTACCCATACATAATTATCTTAGATAAATATATCCCATGAAAATTTTTAACTAAGTTATAAATAAAAAACCTATGCTGTCTCGAGATCTTCTTGGGGCAGAAATATGGTTTAAAATGACCCTCTATCTTGAAGATTATTCATATAGGTAAGCTCCTCATTATAATTACTAATGATATATCATAAGATCATTAATTCCTCTTCCTCTATGAAATATATTATTTCATCATTTTCTTTCATCTTTATAGATTGAAATAAAACTATTTGGCCTTCCAAGACTTCCAAGAAAACTGATAGAAGATATAGGACATTTTTTTCCCTCTTTGGACTAATATATACATTTAAAATCTAGTTTTCACTTTGGATGGAGATAATTGAGGATTTTATTTCCCTTTTAAATAATTCACACTTGCAAAACCATGTTACTCTTCTAATTTTATCATTATAAATTGATCAAGACACCTTTTAAAAGGATTATAATGTTAGAGAGGAAAATGACATCCTTTTGAAAATTGTATAGACAAGGGAAGGAGGTGAGATGACCATGACATGTGTTAAATGTCATAATAAATAATTTTAAAAACTTTGTCACCTTGGATCCTATTGATTAATTTATGGAAAATCTAGATAAGCACAAAACCACCTAACACCAACACCTTAAATTTGTCAAGTTTACCTTAAACTCTACAAAAGACCTCATTTAAACTTTAAATAACTTTTAATGATCAATTTTTTAAATATGGGTTTGATAATTTGACCTAGAAGGTAAAGTTTTTCAACATCTACCTATCCCCAAGATATGTTCAAAATAAGGTAGATGAATTTCATGACCTTCAATAGGGAAGTGGTACTATGTCATAATATGCATGGAATTTTTGTGACTTAATTAGATATTTGAAAGGTTATACAGATGAGACCATCCAAGTAAATAGGTTTATTAAAGACCTAAATTTAGAGATGGCTGACATAATGCACATTTTATCTCCCATAACCTTGGTATCATTAGTTTAAAAGGCCTACTTGGTTGAGGAGTCTTTTGGGAATACTTAGGATGCATGAGAGAAGTCATGGAAAATTATAGACACAACATGAGTCAATATCATAAGGCACATATCCTACACCTAAGGGAGATTAGATAGACACTCAATCCAAATTTAATCCCCCTAAATAATATCAATAAGTGAGTAATAGTTTTGTTCATAGATGAAGTAAAAATTAGTTAGATCCATACCACCAGAGTTGAGATGATGTCAGACTTTAGGAGTATCAATAGTCTAGGACTACATGAATTGAATAGTCTGAGTAGGCATGACCATTAAGGTCAACTACTTATTTTAGATTAAGAACAACTAGAGCCCCTTTAGGATGAGACTATTTAAAGGGTTCCTATTTCAAATGTGGATCTATAGATCATCATGAATGAGATTTTCCTCTTAGACCTTTAGTTTATAATAGATAGAAGGTCCCAAGGTTAGAGTAGATAGTGGGTAATTTGGGTTGAAGACATAGGATTTATATAGCAGTGGATGACCACCAAGATGAGTACTAGGTAATTTTCATTGAGACCAAAAGTATGATTAAAGGAAATTTAATTTTAAATTTTTTATTCAAGAGCTTCATACTCTTTTATTTTTCCTTCTATCATGGACCTTTGTGGATTGGTGGTGGTTAGGTAGTTGGAAATCTGGGTAATATATTTGGCCTCTAGAGATAATATGTTTGTTAGATCCTTGGTGATTAGTTTACTATTAGACTTTGGTGTTTTCTCCACTAAAATGGACTTATGCATTATTTCTTTAGGAACCTATGATGTTGTATTGGGTATGGATTATATTTCAAATCACAAATCCAAATTAGACTAATATGAGAAGGTTATCAAGTGTTAAGATGACCTCAAGATTTTTACAGTGATATCTGGAGTCAAGAGACATGCTTACCTTCACATGATCACTATAATGAAAATAAAAAGAAGAGTGTGAGGAAAGGTTGTCAATTATTTTATATCTTGGTAAGTGATAGGTTGGATGAGTTAAAAAAGGATTCTCTAAATGACCATCATGTTCTATGGGAATTTGTTGATGTGGTTCTAAATGGATTATTTAATATGCCTCCTCCACATGAGATTTATTTTTTTATCGACTTAATACCTTTGGATGATCCCATATTGAAATCACCATATAGAATTACCACCATATATTTTTGTGAACTCAACTTATGACTTGAGAAACTCTTGGAAAAGGACTGATTCATCCTAGTGTGTCCCCATGGGGAGAACCAATCATCTTTGTGAAGAAGAAGGATGGATCCCTTTAGTTGTACATGGATCATCACAAATTAAATAAGGTAAAAATTGATAATCATTATCCCTTACCTATAATTGATGATTTATTTGATAAAATTTGAGGAGCCAAAGTGTTCTCAAATATTTACTAGAAATTGGGATACCATCATTTATGTATCACAAATCTTGAATTTCATAAGACTATGTTTCAGATGTGGTATGGACATTATGAATTTATAGTTGTACTATTTGGGTTGAATAATGCTCTATCAGTATTCATGATTTTTATGAAAGGAGTGTTTTTCTCTTTTTAGATCAATCTATGTTGGTGTTTATTTATTAAATTCAAATTTATTTAGAAAATTAGAAGGGGTATGAGAATGATTTGAGGTAGGTCCTATAGGTTTTAAGATAAAATTGACTATATGGAAACTGAGATAAGTGTGGATTTGTGTAGTATGAGGTATAATATATTTGGCACATCATCTCAAGATAAGGCATCTATGTGGATCCTACCAATATTCATGTTATTATGTAATGATCAATACTCTCTAATGTTGTATAAGTTCACAACTTCATAGGATTTTTAGGATATTATAGATTTTTTATCAATAATTTATCTTAAATTGTGAATCTCATCACTTTAATTCAAAAAAAGGGAAGAAATATATTTGGACAATAAGGTATGAGTAATATTTTAAGATACTAAAAGAGTAACTCATGAGTGCACCAATTTTGGCTGTGCATAATCCTACAGGAGAATTCCTTATTTACACTAATGGATCAAAGGAAAGATTTGGAGTTATACTCATGTAAGAAGGTAGATTTATTGTGTATAAATCTCAAAAACTCAAGGATTGTGAGATGACATAATGCACACATGATATGGAATTTATAGAAATCACTCATGCTTGATTAAGATGGAGACATTTCTTCTTGGCCATCATTTTGTTTTTAGGATAGATCATTTGGTTTTGAAACATATATTTAATCTACCTAACCTCAACACACATCAAAGGTGTTGGATGGAATTTTTGTAAGAATATGATTTTGAAATATTGTATATCAAAGGAAAGGAAAACATAGTTTATTATACCTTAAGTAGTAGGTGTCATGAGGTGGTAGTAACGAGTTTGTAAATTAACTTGAGAATTTATATTTTGAAGCAACTTCTTGAAGACAACCTCTATAAAGTAAGACAACTGTTAGATTCTTGTATAAATCTAAAAGGTAAATTTGAAGGTTATTATATTTATCCTAGTGGTTTTTTGTGTCATAAAGGGCATATCTATGTTCCTTTATCTGATGGCTTATGTGAGATAATTTTGTCTAAGTCTCATAGAGCTTCTTACCAAGTGTATCTTGGAGTTAATAAAATGAATGCTAAATTAAGGAAATTATATCAATGGGTTGGTTTAGAGAATGAAATTATTGATTTTTAGCTCATTTTTTTGAGTTAGATAAGGTAAAATCCAAACATCAACATACTAAAGGATTACTATATCCTCACGAGATCATTGAATGGAAGTGGGACACTATCTCTATGGTTTTAATGTAGGCTTCCCTACCTCAAATTATCATCATGATGTGATCAAGATCAAAATGGATAAATTAACCAAAGTATCTCACTTTCTCCCACAAATACCACTTACAGTGCCAATTCAGTGGCAAAGGTCTTACTAGATGACATTATTAAATTACATATGATTCCTTATAAAATTATTTTGGACTGAGATCTAATATATACTTCTCACTTCTAGACTTTTTGTAGAAGGCATTGGGCATTATCTCAATTTTAGTACTTCCCACCATTGTAAGACTAATGAACAGATTGAAATATTCATTTATGTCTTGGAATACATGATGTACATATGTGTTATGGATCATCAATATCATTGGGAAGACTATTTGTATCTTATCAAAATTTGCTTATAATAATAATCATCATAGTTGAATTAATATGTCACATTTATAGAATTTGTATGGTTGATCTTGTAGAACTCCATTGGGTTTCGATTGACTTGAGGATAAAATTGTGATTTGCCTTGCCATGTTAGAAGACATGGAAAGGTAAATGATTAAGATATGGTATCACCTAAAAACTACCAAGGATTCATAAAAGAAGTATGCTAATGTAAAGAGAATTAATTGAAATTTTAATGTTGGTGACAAATTTTTCTTCATGTTAAGACCCAAAAATAACTCCATTCATTATGGATAAGGGTCAAAGTTGACACCTTATTTTGTTGGACCATTTGAGGTTTTGGAGACCATTAGCCTAGTAACTTATATACTACCTTACCACCTAGTCTATCTCATGTTACTGATGTATTTCATGTCTTTATTCTCTATCAGTATGTCATTAACATTTCTCATGTGTTAGATTGGATGATGTTGTGGGTTGAGACTGACCAGGCTATGACTTTGGAGCCCATTAGGATTTTAGTGCATAGGGCATTAGCACTTCAATTCAAAGATCTAGATAAAGTTATGGTCCAATCAGACAAATATAATGAATAAAAAAATACTTAGGAAGATGTTATAACTTTTAGGTTTCATTATCCTTACATTTTTAATGAATTTTAGGTAGAAGTCTACATAAGGGGAGGGGGATTTATGGCCCAATTTTACATAGTGCTCATCTTTGGGCAAGATGAATATGATATTATGAATTAAATGTTCAAATTATTAAATTATGTGGTTAAGTCACATCTATTTGAGGCATGCAAGGATTAAATGAAGGCTTTCATTTGTTGGGAACCATGAGAAAAACCTATTATCTATTATGTTTTGATTACTTATGAAATACTAATGCTTAATTTTATTTATTGAATGTCTACTTATGAAATTCTATTATGTCTATGAGATATATTGACTTAAATAATGTTAAATAATTTCTTTTAAGCTTATGAAATGGAAACTACTTATGCATTAAACCATATGAAATTATCTAGTTGTATGTTCATATTTCATGAATGATTGGCTATGATTAATTAATTGAAATTGCATTATTTGATTATATTTCATAGCTTTGGGTATTAGGTTAGAGTAATTTGATGTGTGCATCAAGTGTTTAAGAACAAGAAAAGGGACAATGAAGGAAAGAGACTACACCAAGCATGGTTTTATCACTAATTAGTTTCAAACCTTCCTAAACCCATTATAAGTATGCAATTTCCTAGTCTTCACCTAATGGATATAAAATTTGATTTGGAGGCCCCAACATTTAAGCCTAGTCAGGGAACTTGTTGTCAGCTAACCTAAAGATCTTATGGTCAATGTCTAGTGGTTGATTAGTATATCTTCCTTTGATTTCCTTGATACTAGGATCAAATGGGAAAAGAGGTAAAAGAGTCTTCGAAGCAATCATAGGAGTATGCAAAGCCATCATGAAGCTTTATGGAATATGGGAAAGAATGTCCCTTGATGAGGCATGGATTAAAAAGTGATTCGTGGTTGGCTAATTAAGAGACATCTATATGTATGAGTCAAACTCCCTTAGTTGAAGAATTCTTTATGAATTTAAAAGGAAATTAAAATTAGCATATGAGAATAAGAAGCACTAGATAGGAATAATTGGTTAAGAGAGCCAAATTTAGACAATTGGAAGATAGTGCCTAGGTGGTCTTAAATTTGATAGGTGGGAATCCTTATAACCTATGTGTTTCTACAATTCATTTAGAATAAAATGATTATATTCTCTGCTTGCTCTTACTACTTTTAGGGGAATAAGACCACTTGGTTTATTCTATCTATTTAATTATTTGACCATGGTTAAACATTAGCTACCATATAGTGCTTGCCCATTTGAGGGACTTGGAGAGGTTATTCCCCCTTATTTTGAATGAAATGATTTTGGTTCCTTGTTCACTTTCTTAATTAAAGGAGAATAAGACCACTTGGTTTATTCTACATATTTTATTATATTGTCATGGTTTTGCATTGGCCACCATGTAGTTCTTTACCTAGTTGAGGGCCTAGGAGAGTTTGTGTTCCTCTTTTCTTGACTTGGATGTTACAAATTTTTATTAAAATATATTAATTTTATTGTGACATAGTGAAATGGTTGTCTATGAGTAGCATCCTCATGGTGTAATAATGAAAAACCCTCCTATGTTGTACATGGTGGTAGAATTTTTGACCCTCATATGAATGTGAAAATGGAAGTTGTTAATACCTAATGTGATGAGACAATATGGTATATTGATTAACCCTCCCATGACTATTATAAGGAATTAATATAGTGAAATATCCTATTGCTACTACAATCTTTTGATAAGCCTTGTTATGTTATAAGCCCTTGCTTACTAGTTTATATTTTTTAATGCTTAGCTTCAATTAAATGATAATTTTATTATATGTAGGACTAAGAGTATCCTTGGGTAATAATTGAGAATAGGAGTGTGGGTATTTCATGGTCATTCCCTTATGTTAAGAGACCCTTGCATAGATATCTGCACTTGCCTTTACCAAGTGATATAAACATTCTCAAAGGTGTGAGTCTTGAGCTTAGGGGTGTCTAGAGTAATAGATTGATTATGAAAAAAAATTATGTGGTGAGGCTTCCTTATTATGGTTAGAATATGTTTGAGAGTGGATAAGGAGCACTATTTAAGACTGATTGGTCCTCCATTAATGAATTAGGCCATGAGTCATGCCTTTTTCTATGTAATCAAATGGATGAATACTAATATATTATAATTTTTTTAGTAGCCATATGGCTTGTAATATTAATTTTTAAAATAAATTTTGGATAATATTTTAACTATGAAATAAGATATATATATTTTTTAATAACCTCAATGTCAATCTAAAATGAAATCATTATGAATGTTTGATTTATAAGATATTAGTAAGAATCTTGTATGTATCAAAGTCTTTAGCCTTTGATGTAATTTAAAATAAATAAACACATTGATTCCCTTGATTATATATTTATCATTACGGACTAGTCTATTAAGCATTATGCATTTCTATTTATCTGAGTGAGAAGAGTTCATGGGATTAAACTTATCAAAAATAAGTTGAGCTCAGATAAATAGACATGATATTATTATTGGGAATACAAATTAATATTGTTGAGATAAATTATACATTGATGTTTTCTGGTATTATTACGTCAATCATGAATAAAGACTTATGTTGTGTTTGTGTTTAACCCCTTTGTAAAATGAGTCATGTCTAGATATGACCATTTATATTCTGACCCTTGGGAAGGACTCATTTTGTAAATAAATATTTTAGACCTTATGGCTTGTCTAATAAAATATTGTGAGTCAATTTATTAAATATTGTCTAAGAACAATATCTTTACTATACATGTGTCTCTCCTTTCTAAATATATCTTCATTTAATTAGTATCTACATCTATATTATGTAAAGATGAGTATAAAATATTAATAATCTATGGATTATTATTTTGAATAATAATATAAATAGTTCATTGAACCTTTGATGTTGTTGTGGATCAGATGGATGCCTTGTGAAAGAATACCCTAGGCTTTTATAGTTGAGTTGATGCATGCTTTATGCATTCGTAATAACTAGGTCATTTAATAAAATTGATGAAGTTTTATTAAGAGTAGATCGTAGGTGTGGATTTTAGAGATCCATTCCTTTAGAGACATTAGATTGATCAAAATTACCTAGCATTCATTTGATAATTCAACTAAACCAATGTGTGTATTGGTTGAAAATCAAGATCTTTGCCCTA
>JARHVA010004082.1:1105000-1145000 GCA_037957365.1 Torreya grandis | reverse complement strand
TACTATTGAAATAAAATTTTAATCACTATGAAATGTAAATATCCTATTTAAACCTCCCAATAAACCCTCTTTAGACCTCCAAATAAATAGGAAATGAAATGATTTAGCTAAATCTTGTATGAGACCACCATGCTTGGTGGGTGGGAAGGATAGTGTCATTGGCATGCTCATATGGATTCATATCTTGACCCAATATTTGTATTCCAAGGTACATATTCTCATGCTATACAAAAGACACAAGTTATTCACATTACAAACATATACGAAATAACATGTACAATTAGCAAGAAAAAAACTCAAAATCAAGTGATCAAAAAATTATTCAAATGAAGTAATCTAAAAAATAAAAATAAATCAAAACCTTAATTTATAACTTTAAATTTAAAAAAAAATTCAATGATCAACTAAATAATCTATCAATTTAAAAAAATAAGAAAGTTGTGTTGGTTTCAAAATAATTTAAATTGATAGATCAAATAAAATAAGTTTTAGAAAAAAAATATCAAAAAAATATCACATCACAAGAACTATGTAGCTTAGTGAGCCACCCAAGGGGTTAATGAAACAAGTCTCAATTACATCCTAGAGGTAATATAAAAATGCATCAATTATGTTCTAGAGGTATGAGAAAATAATTTGATTAATTCTCAAAGGTAAGAGAAATAATAACTAGATTACATCCCAGAGGTAAGATAAAATAAATATAATATCATCCTTTATAATAGTAATACCAAAAAATCTATCACTATTACAATTGAAATAATAAGAACAAGATGGAAACCCTAATATATGACATGATAATGCCTCAAATTTATCCCATTTATATATTCATGTTTCCCATGCCTAACAAATCACAATCTCAATTGTTACTAAGTTGTCATCCCTCACTAAGAACATCTTTGTCTAAACTGCTCTCTAAATATATGCTATTAATAGATAGCTATCATGACATATCTCTATGTGCCTAGTTAATTCATAGTGTAAAACATAAGGTAACAACTAAAGGTGTGGGTGGAGCAACACATCACTACATGAAAATAATTTCATGTATAAAAATATGCTTTCATGGATGGAAGTGATGGCCATTTTGGCCAACATACTAAGCTTTCATGACTGTAATGAATTATCTAAAGGTCAAGCATGGAATAGATTAGCTGGGTAGAGTTTATGTTGAATGAAATGGTCAAATGAAAGAATATATTGACTAAGTTTTGGATGGAATAAGTGGTCTTAACATCACCCTCAACCTACAAAACTTTTGAAACACTTTAAGTTTACTTAAAGTGTAGTTTGTCAAATTATGAAGGAGTAGATCCTCATGATGGTCAACGTAGTTTAAGGTATTAGGTAGGTTTTTTCAATCCCTAAGACCTATTCAATCCTTGAAGATTCAAGAAAAGGGGTCAAGAACAAGATGTAAGGGACTAAACCATCACTAGGACATAACGTAAGAAAAAATGGAATAGTCCACTTGCACAACTTTTATCTTTGCTTAGAAAACCTTGCATGACCAATGGATCATGCACAATTATAGTTATACATGCTAGGATCATCCTCAATAAACTTTGGACCCATGTAATTTTTCTTAGTTTGAGTTTGAAGCTTCAAAAGTTGAACCCATGAAATGAGATATTCATACTAATGTCAAGTTTAATCTTAAACGATGTAAGTCCTTTTGAGGTTAAATTTAATGGTCACGTGAACATAAATGATGATCATGTGAACATAATTTGACACCTTATAGACCATTAAATTTAAAATCATGAACTAGCCATTGGGTTTCAAACTATGGGTACTGACAAGATCAATGGTCCTCACTTAATCATACGTCTCAATCTAATGGAGTGAGATGTGTCAATTAGTCAGAGAGCATGAGTTGACACATGGCATAAGCATGTGAACTAATAGACTAATAGGATTTTGAGATTCAATTTGGGATTGATAAGTGGTACTATAAAAGATAGAGATGATAATTTAAATAAAAATCAAAGGCTCACACTTAATCACTCATCAAGATCAGATCGAGTGAGACAGAGTAAAAATGGTCAATGAATCTCAACGGTAAACAAGTTGAGGACAAGTGTCAAAAGTACATGGGTTAAGTAGAATATTGATGAATTCTAAACATCCATATATAAGAAGATAAATGGAGTAAGATGAGGTTAGTGAGTTAATGAGCAGAGTCAGATTGCTGACAACTAATGAGTGAAGATTGAGTTAGGGCATGTTAAAGAAGCCAATACTGACTCAACTCAAATTAAATAAATAATGGAGTCAAGCCTGAGTTCAACTCAAGCTAATGGAAACATAGAAACTAAGTTCAAAGTGTCAGGATATTGCTCCTCAATTAGAGCACATATGATTACCTCTTGTATTAGCAACAAAACATGGAATTTAACCAGAATGATAAGTAACTAGAAATATGAAACAACACAGGATATGAGAGACAATACACAATTGTATTAATAATCACTCAAAAGAAAATACAATAAAGAAGATGCCACTTCTTCTTCCACCTCTAAGGCTTGCCACACCTTAAGGACTTCTTCCCTCTCACTCACGGTCCCGACACACAACTCCAATACAGAGTTGTTCACCTCTACCAGTCAGTAACAATGTTGCCAGTACACCAAGCACACAACCATACTCTAAGTAGATCTCCCTTTCCTTGTTGCCACCTACAAATCAACAGACCTTACTTACCTTGTAGATATCTCTACACCCTAAAGAACCCTTGTCTTTGCCTCGTCAAGTCCTTATGATTCTTCAACTAGTACCCTGGTGGATCTCCTAGTAGAACTTGTACAACCTGCAACTCTCCCTGATCACACACACTCAACACCCCTTTAGAACTAAGAGGAGCTACTCTAGCTCTCTCTACAAGCTCAATGGCTCTCTAACACACTTTTACAATATATCCCATGAGTCTATTATATAGATCTCATTCTTACAATAATTAGACTTACTTAATTACAATAATTAGACACGCAACTCAAGACCAAAAATAGCCTTTACATGCAAACTCTCGATTCAACAAACTAACTATCTGTGCAACAAATAGTTCTAGAACTACCACAGGTAACCGACATTGGTCCCTCTCTACCTAGAGGTGACCGACATTGGCCGACCTCATGTCGATGCCAGTTGTCTTCAGCTCACACTTGCTGATGTTGGTTTCATTCTGCATTGCAACCTGCCAACGCCGGTCTCCCTGGAACTCAATAACCTCCTCCATGTTTGCAACAATTAAAGCTTTTAGCTCCACAACCTAACAATCTCCCACTTGGAGATAAATAGCTACAACTATACTTGTACCTGTACACTATCTAATTCATTTCCTGGCTTGTATCCCTCTTCAAGCTCCATCTTGAAGACCACCCACCACACACCCTGTGATGCCTTTTGTGTCATCCAAGTAACCTGCCACATTTGAACCTACATATCGATGTAGTGAAGTCCTTAACCCTACATAACATGTTAACCTATTGCTAGTCCCTCTCAAATACTTGAGAATCCACCTTCCCTGAATTGGCTCCAAATTCTCTGACAACTCCCACTGCTTGGGAAAACTCAGGTCTACATGAGATCTTATGTGATTTTGAACCCTATTCTAAGCATAGCTTGAACTATCTAGCCCTTGGTGTGCTTTCTAATTCTACATCCTACATCTTGAACCTTGCCACCTCCTTATTCACATCAACTCCCACTGGAGTTCAACCTGTGATCTTCCATGTCTCTTATGCCAAAGAATTTTGCTGCTCCAAATTCCTCATGACATGCCACTAAACTAACCTTACCTTTAGGTCAGCAAAACCCTATATGTATGAACCTGCTAGCATATCACCCACATACAGTAATAGGATAATGTTGTGACCATCATCCACTTGGTAAGTCAAACACAATGGTTACACTGACATTGACTGAAGCCCTGCTTTGTCATCCACTTGTCAAAAACCTGTACCACTGTCTTGCAGCTTCCTCAAGACCTTATACTTTGGCCTTCCATCTCATGTATCCATCCACTCTCTTCTTTAACTTGGGAATCCATCTATCTTTCAGTACTTTCTTTTAATTGACAACTCCACCAACAAACTCCTGTTTGGTTCTTCTCCAAGGACTCACACTCCTCATCCATGCCAAGCTCCCACTATTTCTGGATTTTACCTGCATTGCCTCTTCACATCTTCCTGGTTCTTGACCATCAATAAGAAATTAGTAAGAAGGTGAATAATGAATATGAGGTTCACTTACCCTTTCTAACCTCCATATGAGCATTTGAGACTCCTTGATAGCTTGCTATCCACCCAACATCCATTCTAGTGACTGATCTTGGCCATCTCCCAATCTGCACCTGACCGACATCAGTTCCCTACAACTGACCCTGTCTATCGACATTAGTTTCCTGACTGATGCCAGTGTACCCCTTACTGATGTCAATTCCTATGTGACCGATGTTAGTTCCTACTGGTCGACACCACTGACTCTGCTAATCTACACATGACTGATGTCGGTGCCTGTCTGTTTGACATCGGTTCCTCCTGATCGATGCCAGTACCTGTGTTCACCTGTGAGTGATGAATTTTTACCCATGAGCTCCTTTTAGATCAAAACTCTATTTAAATTGACACATCCCTACTTAAAATAATTTAGTCCCCTCAGCTGATCTATGTCTGTCATCTCCTCCATGAACACCAAGTCTTTTCAATTCTTAAGTTTGTAAAAGATATCTATCTTCTACTTAAGAACATGCATTCCCCTCCTACATATGTGGCCAAGCCTACAAAGCCACATCTCTACAATAGAAGGTGAATTAGTAATATAAGTAGATAGATAAAGGATACCTGCTTTCTTACCACCATCTAATTCAAGTCCATCTGCTGTGAGAGTTACTATGCATCTCCCATCACCCAACTTTCTTAAAGAAATTAGACTCATCTCCAAGACTAGGACCTGCATGACCTCCTTCAACACCCGTGTGTTACCTATCTACAATTTCAGCTTCACTTCCCCTTTGCCAATCATTTGACAAGGCTCACCAACCCTTAAATAAATCTCTCCAAAGTCTCCTTGGACATACTCTTGAAAAGATGCTCTATTTCAGGTTGCATGGAAAGAGGCAAAAGAATTTGTAAACCAAGATTCTACTTTATCCAAAGCAACCTGTGCAACAATCCCTGCAACATCTACTTCTACACACTGATCTTCTATCGACCAACAATCTCCCTTTACCTGCTCTTTCTTTCCATCAATCAGACCATTCATGCTATTCAGTTTCTCCATTCGTAGCTTACTTTCTTCTGCCATTGTTATACTCCCACTCAATTACAAACCCCTGTGAGTAACTTGTAATCAACAAACACTAACTAGATTTGAACCACCTGTTAGTCAACCCAACCAAAAGCTCTGATACCACTTGTTGGTATCAGCTCTTGAACCTACAACCAGGCTCTGATACCACTTGTCAGGATCTTGCTCCTCAATTAGAGCACATACGATTACCTCTTGTATTATCAACTAAACATGGAATTTAACTAGAATGATAAGTAATTAGAAATATGAAACAACATAGGATATGAGAGACAATACACAATTGTATTAATAATCACACAGAAGAAAATACAATAAAGAAGATGCCACTTCTTCTTCCACCTCTAAGGCTTGCCACACCTCAAGGAATTCTTCCCTCTCTCTCACAGTCCCAACACACAACTCCAATATAGAGTTGTTTTTCATCTCCACCAGTCAGTAACAACGCTGCCAGTACACCAAGCACACAACCATACTCCAAGTAGATCTCCCTTTCCTTGCTGCTACCTGTAAATCAATAGACCTTACTTACCCTGTAGATATCTCTACACCCTAAATAACCCTTGTCCTTGCCTCACCAAGTCCTTATGATTCTTCAACTAGTACCCCAATAGATCTCCTAGTAGAACTTGCACAACTTGTAACTCTCCCTAATCATACACACTCAACACCCCTTTAGAACTAGGAGGAGCTACTCTAGCTCTCTCTACAAGCTCAATGGCTTTCTAGCACACTTTTACAATACAACCCATGAGTCTATTATATAGATCTCATGCTTACAATAATTAGACTTACTTAATTACAATAATTAGACATGCAACTCAAGACCAAAAATAGCCTTTACATGCAAACTCTCAGTTCAACGAACTAATTGTCCATGCAACATGAACAGTTCTGGAACCACCACAGGCAACCGACGTCAGTCCCTATCTGCCTAGAGGTGACTGACATCGGCCGACCTCCTACCGATGTCGAGTTGTCTTCAGCTCACACCTGTCGATGTCGATTTCATTCTGCACTGCAACTCTGCCGACATGCCGGTCTCCATGGAACTCAGCAACCTCCTCCATGTTTACAACAGTTGAAGCTTTTAGCTCCATAACCTAACACAAAGCTCAACTTGGGTTAAACTAAGATAATAATAAAGACCAAACATCATCATTAAAGATCTACAAAGATAAAAGTAAGTCTCCCAAGCCTAATATAACTAAAGGATCAATGATTTAAATGAAGAAGTGAGGTCATTATTTTAGTAGAACTCTAATAATTCAAAAATATGGGAAAAATAATTAATTATATTGGTTTTTATCCACATTGGATCAGTGTTCAAAATATGTAGTTAGGGTAGATCCATGAATTAATGAAAAGGCTTGTTGTCCTTGGACTCAACCATACTAATGACAAATAGCTACTAAAAATAGACTTGGGCATGCCCCCCAAACACTCAAAAAAAGGACAATAACACATAAAATCTTTGAAAGGACCATGTACTAATAGGGATGGCTCCCCATAACTTACCTTGACCACACCAAAAAAGAGAAGTGAATTTAATGAAAGAGCAAGCTTGAGTAAAATGGTGGATATGGTTGTTTTGCACAAAATGGCTTCCCTAGTATATTTTTATTCTCTATCCCTCATCATTTATTCTTATAAATACTTTCCTTGAACCCTTGGTTAAAGGACCCTAGGGATTAGAGATAGCGAAGCTTTGTCAAAATCACTTTGTAACACTCTTTGAAGCAATATAAGACATTTTTAGATTATGGTTGAATTTTAAGTGTACTTTATTAAAGTTTAATGTGTAAAGTGTATGTTTCTATTCATCATCTTTGTATTCTTCATGTACCTTACTTCAATTCTATTGGTTTCTTGTAGGTTGTGTGAAGTGTTAACTAATTATTTCCCTTGTGAAGTGTCATAAGTCCTTAGTGTCTCATATACACCTATATCTTCTTGTCCTTCAAGTTACAAGTCTCTTTTTAGCCTTCATACAAAACACTCATGATTGTAACCTTTTCATAGATTATAATTAGCCCTTATCTTGATTGGATTCATTATTAGTCATAGAAGTGTCCAAGTTGAAAGTGGATCTTAGAACATTTGGTACATCACCACATTTAATATATATTTTATTCATTGTATTTCTCCCCACTTTTCACCCCAATATCATAGGTTTAGTAATAGGGACTATATTTTTATATATGAGGTGCTAGCTTCATAAAAAATCTTAGAGGTTTGACCCAAGTTTAGGTAACACACAACCTAGTGTCATTCCCATGTTGAACAAGATTTGAAAGTAGAGCTTAAACACTTATACTTTTAGTTAGTGTATAATATGAGTCCTTAATAGTTTCTGGCACATTGAGTGGGATAGTCAAGGAAAGAGACTAAAATTTTGGTGTTATATTTGGCTAAAAAGTGTATCAAACACTTAATAAGATCACCTTGTGAATCCAAATGCCTATATCTTGAAAAATTCATCCCCTTACATACATGCCAAGAATTACAAGATAATCTACAAGGGGTATCAACTTCTATTTTAGTGAGATCCTAGCACCCTCGATAAGGAGAGTAAGATCATCCTTGTCCCCTATTATAAGTCATAATTAAATCCACTTAACTCATATAACATAGTATATACCTCTATTTGGAAGGTTCTCTTCTAAGAGAAGACTATTTCCCATTTCATTCATAATGTTGTCAATAAATCAAGCCTTTATACCCTTTAATGGGGGGATCCCTCTTAACTTTACTAATATGATGACATCCCTACTAATTCTTTGAAGAGCCTACCCTAATTTATAGGAGAAAACTCCATCACTCATGTAGAGCACATTATTGACATTACAAACCTTTGTGTAGTACACATTACACAAGAGAATGTAGCCATGAGACTACTAGCCACATCATTGAAAGGCAAAGCCCTACAATGGTATATAGGTTTAACTCCTACCTAAATCCATATTTGGGATGATTTTGGTGAGTTCTTATGTAAAAATTTTGAGGATAGAAGTGACCATGTATCACTTGTAGAATAACTTCCCTTAGTCTAAAGAGCACCTCAAGAATCAATGGTTGATTTCAACTATAGGTTCCAAAAAAATTGAGATAGGATCCCTATCATCATTAAGCCCACACCTAATTATTAGTTCCTTTACTATTTGAGAGAATTGAATTCATACATTGTAGTCATGATCCAAAATATGGGTGGAACAACTCTACCTAGGGCTTATGAGACAACTATAAGAGCAAAAAACTATTTGATACAAGTAGGGAAACTCATGCCAATACCTCTCATACCACTCTTTCCTAAACTTTATCAACATTTCCTACCATTTCTCCATAACCCACTCCAAGCAACCAAACCCAACCTAATGATGGCTAAGTGGATAAATTTACAAGGATTGAGATCTTGTTGAAGGCACAAAACAATAAGCTAATGGCTCTAGAGAGATAACAATAGACCTCATATAGGCCATATTTTTACTAGGGTCCCTTCCAAACCCAATACACTACTCAATCCTATAATAAACCCCTTACCTATCAAGAAAACAAACCCAAGGGTAACTTACTCAAGTTAGACCTCATAATAGCTACAACCTTTTAGTTGCAAGTAGCTCCAGATCCTTGGTCCCTAAATAAAACAATCTTATACAAGAAGGTAAATGTTAATTAGGGGAAAAATATAATGAGATGGTAGTAGATATAAATGGAGAGATGTATTAAGACCCTGGTTGGCAGTATATTCCTTCATTCTTAGGCCATGAAACCATGCCTCCTCCAAAATAAGCCCCTCTAATGAACCAAGTAATGTACCTTCCATGACATCATCAACATCTTAAATTCAATAGCAAGAAATAATTGGTATGTCACTAGCTAACACTAGGTGCATGAACTTTCAACAAGGGAAGCATATGTTTGACCATGTGGTGGTAAACATGGGGCAGACTAATTAATGTCTAGATGAATCAGTTGTATCTCATACTAGGTATAAGAGGATAATGTTGGAGGATAATTTGAAGTAGCCTAAAGCTTATTTAATTCCTCCATAAATTAATAAAAAACTAACCACTTCAAATGTAGCTACTACAGTTTGGGCAACTCAATAAGTACCTCAACAACCTCAATAGTAGTAAAAGTCTCTTTTTGTTCACCTTATCATACAAGTTCCAAATGATGATTCTACTTCCAAGGTGCATCCCAAAGGTACTAATTTTCCTTTCAATATTGTAGATCATATGAAAAGGGCTAATGTCACAATGTCTATGTATGACACTCTATCTATTTTAGGATAGAAATAAATTCTTTTGAAATAAATTTCCAAGCCTTTTTATATAAATAATGTAGCTAAAAAGGTTAAAATTATTTTGGTAAAAACTATCCAAATCGGTCCTAATCAGGTTTCTAACTAAGTCCCTAATAAAATTTAGGTTAATAATGTTGTTCACCATCCAAAAGTTGTCAAGCTACCTCCTTTCTATTTTTCAACCATTATAGAAGATTTTTTAGTACATAATTTTATGATAGATTTAAGTGATTTGACTTTGTTTATCCCTAAATCCATAACAGATAAGCTTGGGATTAAATATATAACCAATGAGAAAGGTGATCTCCAGTTGGATGGTTCTCCCACTAAAATGGTAGGCATAGTGAAAGATCTTAAGATCACATTGGTAGCCTATCCTAATTATGTCATCACTCAATATGTAATCATTGTGGACCTTCCAACATATTTTTACCTATTCTTATCTAGGGACTTTACTACAAAAATAATGGGATATTTATCCTCTGATTGGTCATATATGGTTTTTATGACTAGATATGGGACTAAGGTCACTATTAGGTCCAAACCCATCTCTAGGTTCCATCTAGAGCCTTATATGCCTAACCTTGCAAATGCCACCTACACCATATTTGAGGAAGATGAAAATGTTAGTGAATAAGATCCTCATGATCATCTTGAGGTAAGTTTAGACCTATATCTAGATGAATGGGAATTTGATAACCATGGATTTGACCCCTTTAGCAATCTTGAAGAAATAGAATTAGGAGTGTACTATATCTGTGAATAAGGGTCTACAATATCTTCATTAACTAGCACCATTCAAGAAGAAGTTATATGGACCTTATTATTTGATGGCTCAAGGTAGAAAAATGGTAGTGGATCTAGGGTCATGTTGGTTTCAACCTCAGATCAAAAATACTATTCAATTGAAAGGTTTCAATTTAGTTGCACTTCAAACATAGCTGAATATGAATCCCTTTTACATGGTTGACAATAGCTGAGAAGAAGAGGTGTTAAAATTCTTCAAGTCAAGGGAGATAGTGATATTTTGGTAGAATAAGTGATAGGCATAGTTGTTGTCAAGAACCATCATTTAAAACCCTACAAGCATCATGTATGGGATCTCATGGAAGACTTATTGACATTTAATATATAATCCATACCAAGAGAGATAAATCAACATGAAAATAGGCTTGCAACCATTGGAGTTCAGTATGAAGATGTAGATGGATTCAAGGGTAGCCAAAGTTTAGGAAAAGTCAAAGTCATATGTAGGCTAGATATACCAGATAATAAAGTAAGTTAACAAGTGTTTGACAATGATGAACAAATTATATGTTTTCTAATATCGAAAGCATATTTCTACCATCAAAATAAAAATAGGTTTGAACATCATTATGATAACCAAATAGTACAACTGAGATCCAAAAATATGCCTATAATATTTGTGACTTTAGAAATAATCTTCAATGAGGATGACCAAGTAATAAAAGGCAAGACACATATCTCAGCTACAGAGGAACATTATCAAATGATAGAGATCTTCAAGCAAAAATTGTTGAATTTGGGAAAGGTCAACACAAGAGAAGAAAGAGATGCATTTTTTGCCTTATGATAGGAGTTATTTATTGTATTTTCATGCGAATATAAGGAATTGAAAGGTGTTAACCCAAAACTTGCACAACATACCATTAAATTAGAGATAAATGCGACTAGTCAGGGAGAGGAAAAGGCCTATCAATTTGAAGGTTGAGGAGTTGATGATGAGGGAGATATTTAAGTTGATTGAAATAAAGATCATATTTCCCATTAAGCATTCCTCATGGGTAGTAAACCTTGTGCCAGTAAGGAAGAAGAATGGGGAAATATATTTATGTTTTGAATTTAGGGACCTTAATAAGGTGTCTCTAAAAGACCATTACCCATTGCCCTTCATGGATCAAATTCTTCAAATGGTAACAAGTTATCAAAGGTTATCTTTGCTTGATGGCTACTTTGCCTATAATCAGATTATGGTCAAGGAAGAAGATAGGCATAAGACTATCTTCACCATTAAGTGAGGCACTTATTCATATATAAAGATGCCCTCTAAACTATCCAATAATGGGGTAAATTTCAAGAGGGAAGTAGATGTTAAATTTGAAGTATTGATCAATGACATGGTGCTCATCTACCTAGATGACATCACTATTTTCTCAAAGGACCTAGGTGACCAAATTGTTCATTTGAGGTTGGTGTTTGAAAGGTGTAGAGAGTTTGGTATGTCTTTAATCCTAAAAAATGTATATTTGGTGTGCGTGATGGTATATTATTGGGCCATGTAGTGTCCAAAGATAGCCTTTATATAGACCTTAAAAGAGGTGATTCTATCTTATCACTACCCTTACCCAAGCATAAGAAGGGTCTGTAGAAATTTGTAGGAAAGATTAATTTTATAAGAATATTTATCCCAAGGTTTGCAAATATGGTCAAGCATCTTACTCACATACTAAGAAAGTGCAAAGAGTTTACATGGAGAAAATAAGGTAAGAGGAGTTTTGAGGCCATCAAAGAGGCCATATCTCATTCCCCTACACTTTTTAATCCTAATTTTAATAAATAATTGTACTTGTATGATTTTTCTATATTAGATGCAATCTCTGCCATATTGATACACCATAATGAACAAGGTATAGAATAGCCTATTGATTTATTTAGTCAGGCCTTAGAAGAGTATGATTGAAGGTATAACTTTTTAGAGAATCATGTAATTTTAGTAGTGAAAGGGTTAATTAAATTTAGGCACATGATCTCCAATAGTAAGATCATACTCATGGTAATGCATCTAAGTATCAAAGAGTTCATACTAAATAAAGATCTTAATGAGAAAGGAGTTGGATGGGTAAAAAAATACATGGAGTATAAACTTTAGGTCAGAGTTACAAATATTATAAGGGGTAGAGGGTTATGAAAGCACCTTAAAGTAGGATTAAAATAGGATAAGGACCAAATGTTGATAGTCCATGATAGCCAACATGCAACTGTAGATGAAACACTCTCTAGTTAGACACAAGATATAAGTAGGCTTCTTGAAATGGGCCAATGTCCTATATGGATAGATAAATAAAAAAGAAGGCACTTTAAGTTAAAAATAATAACTTGTCTTAATAAATGGGCTACTTTTCAAGGACATAAGAGGCATGCTTTTAAGTTGTGTAGAATCATGTAAGATTGACAAGATACTTAAGCAATTCCATGATGATCCATATAGTGGGTACTTTGTTACTAAGATGACAACCTCTAAAATCATTAGAGATAGGCAATTTTATCCCATAATTTTTAGATATGCTCACTCTTGGGTAAGGAAATGAGTAAAATATGCAATGTTTGTTCGCAAGTATAGACTAATTTCCCTTCCCCTGTAGCCAATTCAAGTAGAATAGCCATTCATGTAATGTGGGTTAGACTTCATAGGGATGATACACCCCCTTCTAGTAAAGGACATAAATGGATCATTATATATATATATAGACTACTTTACGAGGTTGGGTGAAATAGTTTCCCATAAGGAGGCCAATGAAGTCTCTATTTTGGACTTCTATGATAGCCTTGTGACTAGGTTTGGTGTGCCTTCCATGATCATTTCTAAAAAAGCATTAAATTTTAGTAGTAACAAGGTATGTGAGTGGGCTCTTTCACATGGTATTTATATTAAAATGTCATCCAACTATTACCCATAAGGAAATAGACTAACAAAATCTACAAATAAGAACTTGTTGAGGATTATCAAGAGACCCATGGAGAATAATCAAAGGGAGTGGCATTTTAGACTAAGGACTACCTTATGAGAAGATAGATTGATGCCTAAAATAATTGATAGACACTCCCCATACCTTATAATCTATGGGAAAGAGGATAGAATTCTTATATCTCTTGAGCTTCCTGGATTAGAGCTTTCACATCAATTTGATCTTCTAGAGGATAATGCTATACAGGTAAGGTTGAATGAGTTGATCTAGGTGGAGGAGACAAGGGATGTTGTTATGCATATTATGTGGTCCAATCAGAATCAAGTGAAAAAATTTATTTGATAAGAGAGATTACTCAAGGACATTTTAACAAGGTGATATAGTCCTCAAATGGGATGAAGACTATGAAAAACTAGGAAAGCACTCTAAGTTTGATAGTTTTTGGAGAGGACCTTATATCATCACGAGTTGTAAGGAGAGAAATGCCTTTGATTTGATAGATTGAGTGGAGAGAGCCTTCACATCCCCATCGATGGGAGGTATCTTAAATTATTCTACTAATTTTGTATCATAATCTTTATATATAGGTAGATAGGTCTCTTTTTTCCTCCAAGTGCCTTTGCACATTGTTCTATTTATTATTTTCCTATTATTTCAAGTAGTTGTTTATTAGTTTCTTACTGTTTGCATGCATCTAATTTATTCAATGTGATTAAAAGAGATAGATAGGGTATTTTTGTAAATAATTATTTATTTGTCTAACCATCATGAATGAGTTTGGTCAAGTTTTAGGTTTTATGACTAGTAAGCTAGTCAAGCCAGTAGAATCACCAAAAATGTTGGCCATTTTGGCCAACATACCAAACTTGCTTGACAATAGTAAGTTTTTTAAAGGTCAAGCATGGAATGGATTAGCTAGGTAGATTTTTTGTTGAATGAAATGGTCAAATGAATGAATATATGAACCAAGTTTTGGATGGAATAATTGGTCTTAATATCACCCTCATCCTATAAAGTTTTTGAAACACTTAAGTTTACTTAAAGTGTAGTTTTTAAAATTTTGAAGGAGCATGTCCTCATGATGGTCAAGGTAGTTCAAGGTATTAGGTACGTCTTCACAAGCCCTAAAACCCATTTAAGCCTTGAATATTCAAGAAAAAGGGTTAAGAACAAGCTTTAAGGGACCGAACCATCACCAGGATGTCATGCAAGAAAAAAATGGACAAGTCCACTTGCATAATCTTTATCTTTGATCAAAAATCCTCACATGACAAATGGATAATGAAAAATTATAGTTATATATGTCAGAATCATTCTAAAAAAATTTAAAACCCGCATGAGCTTTTCTATTTCAAGTTAGATGCTTCTAAAGTTGAACCCATGAAATGAGACATTCAAGGTAATGTCAAGTTTAAGCTCAAACAAAGTAAGTCCTTTTTAGATTAAATTTTATGGTCATAAAAATGCTAATTATGGTCACATGAACATCATTTGACATCCTACATACCATCAAATTTAAGATCATGAACTAGTTGTTGGGTTTCAAATTATGGGTCCTAGTGAGATCAACAGTCCTTGCTCAATCATACATCTCGATCCAAGGGAGTTAGATGGGTCAAGAAGTTAGAGAGTGTGATATTTCAACACATGGCATAATCATATGAACTAAAAGACTAAGAGGATCTACAAAATAAATATGGGATTGACAAGTGGCACTAGTGGAGATAGAGTTGACAATTCAAAGCTAAATCAAGGGCTCATGCCTATTTATTCATCAAGATCAAACTGAGTGAGGTAGAGTAAAAATGGTCAATGAATATAAAGGGTGAATAAGTCAAGGACAAGTGTCAGAATTTCATGGGTTAGGCAAAAGATAGACAACTTATAAACATCTATGCACAAGCATATTGGTGGAGTGAGATGAGGTTAGCGATCTAATAAGTGAAGTCAGATTTTTGATAACCAATGAATGAAGACCAAGCTGGGGCATGTTGAAGAAGCCAAGACCAACTCAACCCAAATGAAACAAATAATGGATTCAATCTCTATTTCAACTTAATCTTATGGAAACATAAAAATTGATTTGAAAGCTCAACTTAGGTTAAACTAGGATAACAGTAAATACCAGACATCATCATTAAAGATCTATAAGGATAAAAATAAATCTTATAAGCCTAATATAGGTAAAGGATCAAAAATTTAAATGAAAAATTGAGGCCATTCCTTCATCAAAAATTTTATAATTTAAAAATATGGGAAAACCAATTAAGTAGATTGGTTTTCATCTACATTGGATCAGTGCTAAAAATATGTAGTTAGGGTAGATCCATACATTAATGAAAAGGCTTGTCATATTTGGACTCAACCATGCCCATGAAAAATAGATACTAAATTATACTTGGGCATGAACCCCCAAGCACACAAAAGGCCTCACCCTAGAAATAAAGGACAATAACACATAAAATCTTGGAAAGGCTCAGGTATTAATAATGATGGCTCCCCATAACTTACCCTAACCACTACAAAAAATTAATAATCAACTTTAATGTAAGATTTATGGTTTTTATAAATAGGACAAATCTCATAAATGACTTCCTTATTATAGTTTTCTTCTCTATCCATCATCTTTTCTTCCTAGAAATACTTGCCTTGAACCCTTGATTAAATGATCCTAGGGGCTGAAGATAGTGAAGCTCTATCAAATCACTTTATAACACTCTTTTAAAGCAATATAAGACATTTTTAGATTATGGTTTAATTCTAAGTGTACTTTATTGAAGTATAATGTTTAAATTATATGTTTTTATTCATCATCTATGTATTTTTCATGTACATTACTTCAATTCTATTGGTTTCTTGTAGGTTTTGTGAAGTGTTAGCTAGTGATTTCCCTCTTGAAGTGTCATAAGTCCATAGTGTGTCATTTATACCTATATATTCATATCCTTCAAGTTTCAAGTCTATTTTGAGCCTTCATACAAAACACTCATGCTTGAAACCTTGTCATAGATTTTGAATGGCCCTTGTATTGATTGGATTCATTAGTAGTCATAAAACTGTCCAAGATGAAAGTGGATCTTAGAACATTTGGTGAATCACCAAATTTAATATAGATTTTATTCATTGTATTTCTCTACACTTTTCATCCCAATAGAATAGGTTTAGTAATAGGTACTATATTGTTATATTTGAGGAGCTAGCTTCATTAAAAATTCTACAGGTTTGACCCAAGTTTAGGTAACCCATAGCCTAGGGTCATTCCCATGTTTGCCTAGATTAGAGAGTAGGAATTGAACACTTCTAGTTTTAATTAGGGTAAAATCTGATTCCTTAATAGGAAGTTACTTCACAAAACATTTACACACATGTGGTTACACATGAGGTACACCACAAACACATTTACATCTATAATAGCACAATTGGGAATCCATAATATAAATGTCACTTGCACTCCAACATATACACTATGATCATATAATAATGTTATTTATTCAAGAAGAATGAATTATTTAAGAGGTTTAATACATATATAGAATGATGTGGGGGTGTGAAAAATATGTTAAAATTACACATGTACATAGACAAATTCAAGGGTTAATGATGTAATTATTACCTCAAAATACATTGTTTACATTAGTTCTTCACATTAGGTACACACATATCACAATATAATAACACAATTTTAATAGTTATATAAAATGGTCAAAGTGTTCTCATCTACCCAACTAATGTACATAAGTCATCTTAAAAAAAATCACTATCAACCATCCACCACTGATGATGCCAATTTAGTATAATAAGTGGTCATTACACATATCCCTCAACTCCATAAGAATGTCCCGTGGAACTATACATGTTTTTTTATGTATGACCACTTATGAACCTCAAATGCTACCATACCTCTACGTAGAAAAGCCTTAGATCAAATTGAAAGTACACATTTTATTTTTTTGTCTATTTTATAGGGTAAGTAACTAACCATATTGATTTTCCTAGACTTCTTAGTGTTCAACCCATACTCTGATACAAAAATTTCATGCCCAAACAAATTTTATCCCAAAACCCATTTAAGTTTTTTTGTATAACTTAATCCAATAATGCTTACTTATTAACTATATTTGCTTATTGGTTTTATTTTTTTATTAAGTCAATGAGAAACTAAAGTGTGACACACAAAATTATTATGTGATTATTTAATTCTTTCATTTCCACCTTAAATCTTCCATAGGAATAAAAATATAAACATACTTATCAATTAAATATGCACAAAGGAAAAAATAGAAAAAAGGAAATAATTTAATTTATAATATGGTTTTCACCTTAAATCTCACTATTGATGCATGTTTTATGCACACCACAATGTAATGAGGTAGCCTATAATGTTTCAAGATGTTAGAGGAGGTAAACTCCCCTCTAGGGCATGAGTTATATGTATGAATTTTGTTATAACCTATGGATGGAATAGTTGCTAGGGCACACAGGTTGTTGATAAGATTTTTTTTATGAAGGTGTGGTTCCTAAAAGGCAGTGAATATTTATGTGAGCTAGATGGGTAGATGGTTGCTAATATAAAGTGGGTAGATATAAAGAAAAGTTCAAATGGGATGAAAGGGTAAAGAAAAAAGGAAAGATTATGTGTTTTTCAAGAATCATTTCCTTGACCAACTTCTAAAAAGGATAATTACTCTTAGAATGTATGCCTATTGCCAGTAGTAATTACACATGAAAAATAAAACATGGATAGTAAGTCTAAAGAAGTAATTATGAAATAAATTCACAAGACCTAGACAAAGGTTTATCCTTTTAGGGTAGTTATTTTACATCCTTAATAAGGATATTATGGCTTGGGGTAGTGAAGCATCTAAGTCAGATGTTCTACACACACATAAAAATAAATCAAGAAAGCTCTCATTCATAATAAGAATTATGAATCAATTTGAATTTGAATATCTTAACCAATATGTTTACCAATCCTTCAATAGTTTTTTCATATCTATATATTAGTACATCAATGAGTATAACCAAGAATCCATTCCTAGATATTGCACACTAAATACTATTGAAACATACAACCAAAGAAAGTAAAAAATAATTACATATAAATTGGAAAGTAAATACACAAACACTTTCACTAACAATAAAAATTTATGTTTCTCCTATATTCAAAATTATATGACAAAAATCCAAGTTGAACTAAAACTATTTAAATAGGCTTGGGGAAGGGTCACCTCATCCTCCAAGTTCATGCAAAGTGTTTACATGTGGTAGTTAGAACATGAGTTTTAACTATAGTAAAAAATGTATAAGATAAATCTTATAGGTATCAATTAAATAAGTTGACCTTGTCAAATCCATGTAATGTGTGAATGTGTACAAAATATAAATTCAATTTTATAATAAAAATCTTGAACTACAAGGAAACTATATGTCATTACAAAATTGTACATGCATAAAATTTTATCCTATCAAGGTTATATTATGTGAATTAGTTGTTATAGTAGTTGTAGTGGTAGTAGTTAAAGTTGTAAATGCTGATGAATCACTGGATGCTTGAGTTTTATTGGCCTCATTCTCTTGATAAACTTAAATGACACATCATGCTACTATCATATAATTTTCAAGTTCAACAATGGTGTTTGATGTATCCTTGTAACTTGACCAAAGAGTATTGAATGCTCATGTTTGGTCATTTGGATTTTATTATTGAAAATTTCCACCTTTATAACTTTCTTTCTATATGCACTCAACTCAGACTCTATCTCTTCTAGTGCTAAGCCTTGCAAACTTTGCTTGAAATCATCTTCTACTTCTTAAATGAGTTTATCAAAATTGATCCTACTAATCAATTTGAGTATGGAATCTTTCACCTTTGAAATCATAAAATCATGAAAAATATAGATTATTTATGCCTCATATGCCTGATATTTGGTGATTAAGGCCCAAACTAATTTTATCCATTCCTTTACTTCCTTTTACCTTGACTCAGATGCCTCTAGTATTGTCATTAAGTCTATATGACTATATAATGAGTTGTTTGTGTATGAAACTAACATATTCAATTTAGTACTATCATTTTTCAAGGGATTATATAAATTTTTGGCATTATTTACATGATGTTCCATTTCAACCTTCATAAAATCCATTGCCTCCAAAGAGTTGTAACATCAATAAGCTTCTTCTTACACCTCAACTTTTATACCTATAGGGATATGCATATTCTTTTCCTTCTCCTTCAAATATTCCACCTTGGCATCTAGCTCTTATCAAGCCATATCCATGCCTTCATGGATAGATAATATAGCATCCTTATGTTCTTGGGCTAGATATACAAGATTTTTAATGTAAGGAAATTGTTTGGGTTGTCTATATTGCCTCTTAGTGAGGGATAATAATTCATGTCTTTCTTAAAGAATTATTTTTATTCCCTTATTATATTTTAGCTTCCTCTTCTTCACTATTTGTATATTAACAGATGGAGTGTCAAATATAGTGGAGATAGAGGGAATCCTAAAGATCTTGAAGTTAGGTATTTGGGAAGCCTTGATTCTCTAGTCTATAACCCATAGAGGAATGTCCAATTGTGAAGCATCTAAGGTTATAAAAACAATCCTTCCTCAACCTCCTCTACTTTTGTCTATTTGTTTTTTACTTTTACAAGTACATAAGGTAGAGTAGGCCATATATTATTGGACTAATCCAATCCTCAATATTAAGGGAGTGGATGAACTATGATGAGTTGGGGTTTGGCCTTCCTTCTCCTACCATATTTTATCACAATATTTTATTATGTGGAGGTGGTGGATGGTATTGGAAGGGTGATCTAGGTGGCCTAGACATGGAATTATGGAGTAGCGAATGTAGTTTGTACCTTCCTAGACACCTTCTTCTTTAAGGCTCTGATAGTGGAAGTGATAGAAGAGATAGAAGATGTTGGCATGGTTAGTGGGATATAAGTGGAGAGTGGATCAATGGTAGTGGAAGTAGGCACTTGCACTTTGGGTGTCATCAACATAGAAAAAATGGAATCACATCTAAAAAATGGAATTGAAGATAAAAGAAAACTTATGAAGGGATAAGTACATAGGGAACTGGGCACTGTAGGCTCTGCTTGAAGGCTTATGGCCTTAGTTTTTTCTAGCTATACCTCTTCATCAAAATAATCCTCAATATCCTTAATTATCACAACCTCACTTTGTGTTAGTTTTAAGCATGGAGGTGTAACAGACAAACCTTGTGATGATTCCACTATGGGACTACCTATTAGAGTCCTAAGATTCCTTGTGTAAACCAAAAGGGTCTTTAGCTATGTGGGGGATCCTTTTTGGGCAGATGTCATTACCTCTTATGTTGATATCCTAATATTTTTAGCAATCTAAACTTGTGGAATAACAATAGTCACTCAAATGGAAATTGTAGTGGTTTATTCTTATGTTTTCTCCTCCTCATCAAAATATAAGTTGATGGGGTCATATGTTTGTGCTCCTCTACTAGAACTAGGTTAAGACATTCTGGGCTATTTCTTCACATTTTTGAGTTTTAATTTCAAATGGAATCATTGAGATGAGGAACCTGTCTGGTCCTTGCATTGCTTCTCAAACTATCCTCTCTAAAAGTTAGAATGATCCCATCCTTTGTATAGATCCTTCTTTCTATCTAATTATCTTACAAGTTTTGAGGGGTCATATTGAATCATTCTAAAATGGTCTTCCTTTAGTCTAGTAACTCTTATACTCTCTAAAACATCTTCATCATCCTTTACATTAAGAAACAAAAAATCATAATAATAGGGAACATGGATATAGGGGATGTTAAGCCCCTATAGATTCTTCTGAATAAGTCCATGAAAATCCTAGTCTTTGTGTAGAAGTGTGGAGAAAATATTGTTCCTTCACTTGCCTCTCTCTTCTCTAAAATGCTTCCTTATACTATAGATCATTCTCCCAATTGTTATATGGTGGGTAAAGTACAAATCTTTTTTCTGCTTGGATAGGTCCTCTTTGACACTCCACCATAATTGGAAAGCAATTTATTACTCTACCAACTTCTCTTAGACATATTTTAAGAGACAAAGAGTATTAACCTTATTCCCCAAAATCATTATGACTATGAATTTTAGATAGAGGAAGTAATCCCCTTTACCATCCAAGTGCTTTACAATATTTGGTCAAATTCTAGGCATGTTTAAGCCATGAATGGATTTATAAACCTATGGATAGACATCCTATACTATTATGACCATATTTTTAGTTTAGGAATATATGTTCATAAATGGGTAGTGGTCACAAATTGTATTTTTGATACAGTCTGTGGCTGGAGTCCATAATTCCCCAAGGTCTCTATAATAAGTTCTCATAATGACATCTAGTAAATATGACATCATATATAAATTTATTGAAGGCATGGGATGCCTATCCTTGTGAAATATTTACTCTCTCAGACAAAATCTAATTATCTCACCTAGGGAATATACAAATCATGGGTGAACATCATGTATAACAATGACACCTAGTCTAGATTAACAAAATGAATACTTGGCATACCGTAAATTAGGTTCAAGAGAGCCATATCGATATGTATCCCCATTTTGAAATTTTTGATAGAAATAACTCCCTTTAGCTTATTAACTTTCCATGTGATGGTTTGGTTTGAGATTAACCATGAAGAGGGTGCCCTTTCCATTGACCTCTCTCCGTTGAATTGAGGCAATGTATGCTTGTCAAAGTGTGCATTGGGTATGTTTAAAGATAGATATCAATGGAAGTCAAGTCATAAAATACACATGAAAAAATGTTATTTCTAGGGTAATGAAGGAAATAATCCTATGATATCCTACTTGAGAAAAACATATCTTTTAGGAGATTAATGCATGACATCACCTCTGGCTTAGCGACAACAAAATATAACCTTTATCATTTTAAAGACAAATATTATTGGACAAATAGTATATCAATGATTATCATCTCATCTTCCTCTAAAAACACATCCACAAAATTTACTACATCCCATAATTCTAAATAGTTGGTGTATCTATTTTTGAATATGTTAGCATCAAACATTATATCCATGAACTATGTAGAATCTTTAATTGAGTATGGTGATGGTGGATTTTATCCCTTGAATGTCTTGGATGAAGATTCCATTAATGTATACATTATGTGTTACTTACAGTTTTATTTTAGGTGTTGTGTATATTTTATGCTCAATTCCACTCTAGCTTGATCACTATTTACTCACAATTCTCTTTGTAGGGAGTAGCTAGGGCTCTTTAATGCACAATATAGTAGGAGACTTTGAATGTAATTTTGTTAGAAAGAAATGAAGGCTTCGATGGATGAACATCAAATACATAGAATTTTTCATTATATAGTAGTTTGTGTGAAATAAATGCCTAATATTCACTTTGTTCATAATTCTTGAATAATTAAAACTTTATTAGTTTAAGGTGGTGAGGGTCTCATACTATTAATGGGAAGTATTTTCACCTTTTATTAAATTAAGTATAGCAAGGTCTAGTAGTGTTCTCAGTAGTAAGACGTTCAATGGTAAAAATGTTTTAGTAAAATGTCCATAGACTAATTTCATCAGAGGAATTATTTCAAATAAAATGTCTGTAACAATTTCCCTAAAGACCAATTTCATTAGGAATTTTTTTTAAAGCAATTATCCTCAAGGGTCACTTCCAAAAGTCTCAAAGGTTATTTTTTGTTGGGAAAAATTTGAAGGGTCTACTTCATCAGGCATTTAGTCCATGACAAAAGTCCCAAAGGATATACTTTGTAAAGGTTGGAAGGTCATTCAAAATGTTTAAGGGAAAGTCCCAAAGGATATACTTCCTAGAATTATCATTTCCAAAAGGTATTTAATTTGATAAGTGCATTTGATCCAATACAATAAGAAAACTTTATAAATTTGTATGAAGTACTCTAAGAGTAACTTCCACATGCCTAGTAAAATTATTCAATTATGACACCATTCATAATAATCCCTGATTTCCTACTTTCATCCTAAAGACTCAAAAAACACAAAAGTACACCTAAACTATAAACTAGTCCCAAAATGTTGAGATTTTAATTTTACCTTTTTCCTATAAGTCACAAGATTAGTTGGTTTTGATTTTAACTTGGTTGCAGTTAGAGCAACCACAATTTTTATTGTTAGAGAAAGCAAAGAATAACTAATCTACGAAAACACTAAAATCTAATATAGAAAACATGAAATCTAATGTATGAAAGGAAAATACTAAAAGTAGGAATGATTAATCTAGAAAGTAGGAAATATAATCACAAAAAGTGGGAAATATAATCTAATCCTATAGCTACATTCATCTATCCCTCATTACTCAGTAACATCAACAAATGACACAACCCTGAAGTAATGCTTTAAGAACTATCTATTGATTGGATATGTAAGTTTGTTGCCTTAGAGTTCCTTTAGATGAAATACATTATTACCCATGATATCTGAAATTTAGTATGGTCTAATCCAAAGTGGGGATAGCTTATCATGATGTCATTTATTCTCATGGGCTTTATCCCAACATAACACTAGATATAAAATCATGAATGCTTTGAATTTTTATCTTTTATCAAACCACCTCTTGACCATGTCTTGGTGTTTGTTGAATGTTTGTAAGGCCTCTATCCTTGAATCTTCCATTTCTATTATGTCTAATAATATTGACTCTACTTTATTACTCTATTCTATGTATTCTTGCATAAACTAATAAGTGGGAAATTTCATCATAATTAGGAATATAGGCTTGCATCCATATACCAATAGATAGAGTGAAGCTTTAAGGGATTGCTTTTGAATAGTTTAGCCTACCCAAAGAGCATACTTAAATAAATTATGCTAGTCCCTAGTTTTACCCCCTACTGATTTCTTAACTGCATTGATCAAATTCTTGTTTGTTTATTCTACCAACCCATTTCCATGAGGGTAATAGTTAGAAGTTGACTTGATAATAATCTAGTTTTCATGTGCCCATAAAGTAAATGTCTCTAATATAAAATCCTATCCATTATCACAAACCAAAGAAATTGGTGTGCCAAATATAGTTGTTACATGTTACTCTAAGAATTGAATCATGTATTGTGCTCTACAATTGTTTGTTTCTATGGCTTCGATCCATTTAATGTAATAGTCTATGGTAGTAAGCATGAATTTATGGTTTCTAAGGAATTTGGGTTGATGACACTAGTGAAGTCTAAATCCCACTAGTCAAATGGCCTTCTTTTAACAAATGGATATAAAGGAATTGTTATGTGTTCTTCTCTCTTGCATATATATTTACATTAATGGCATGTTCTCACATGATCATGAGCATTATTGAAAACTATTAGCCAATAGTAGCCCTTTCTTAAAATCTTATGGGCTTTGGTATTTCTAGAAGGTTGATCACTACCTATCTTATGATACTAGTTATCCAATATTTCTTTAGCATCTTCTACAAATACACACCTAAGATAAATACCTTTGTAATTTATTTTGTCGATGACTCTTTTCTTGATTATGTAATGAGAAGTTTTGAGCCTCAAATCTCTTCTTCTTTCTCTATTGAGCTCTAAGGAATAAGTTATTGTAAGTAAATATTGTATTATATCAATATACCACTCTCATTTAGATTCTTGAGCTTCACATACCTCTTCAACTATGATAAAATTATATGGTTTAGTCATAATTTGAATAATTTCTTGTCCTTGAATGATCTTTATAGGCTCAATCTCTATGCCAAATCATTGCAACTTGGTCATCCATTTGCTTCAGTGTTTTCCTAGTTCATTCTATGAAAGAGTGAGCTTGATAATAGAATCAATCATGATGGAAATCATTTTATTCCTCAATATATAATGCCAAAACTTCTTTACCACCTTGATAATGACAATAATTTATTTGTCAATCATAGAATATCAAAGCTCTACATATTTCATATTTGTGCTCATAAACATGATTGGATGATCAATCTTGTCCTTATTCTATGTTATTATAGCAATAATAATATTCTCTAAAAAATTTTATTATAATTATAAATCTTTATTAAAATCTAGACTAATTAATACTAGAGCTTGAGATATTACATCTTTAATATCCTATAAGGACTTTTATGATTCAATTGTCCAGTTTATTTTAGCATCCTTCTTGAGCATGGTGTTTAGAGGTCTAATGATTTATGTAAATCTTGAGATGAGATTCATTACAAAGTTAATATTTCTAAAGAATTACTTAAGCTCCTTGTTGTTTTGTGGTTGAATTTTGTATGGATCAATGGTAATCCCATATTTGGTGATGATGTACCCCAAAATATTACCTTTAACCACTCTAAATAGGCTCTTCTTTGGGTTTATTAAAACAAAAAACCTTTTACATATTTAAAATATGGACTATAGGTGAATTATGTGGTTTTTCCTATTCTTTGAAAATACCATAAGATCATCCATGTAGATGATTATGCATTTTCCTATTAATCCTTTGAAAGCATGATCCATGACACATTAAAAGGTACCTTCTACATTTATCAAGCCAAAAGGCATCCTCTTATATGCATAATTTCCCCACTTCATGGTAAACGTCATCCTCATTATGACCTTAGATTGCACCAATACCTTATTATATCCAAAAAATCCATCTAGGAAGGACATCATTTCAGAACCACATAATATTTGTATCACCTCATCCAAAGAAAGAAGAGGATAATTGCCCTTTTCAGAATCCTTTTTAATATTTTTGAATTCCACATATAATATGATCTCACTTTTCTTCTTTCTTATTAGGATCAAATTGGCCACCCAGGTAGAATGTCATATTGGGAAGACAATTTTGCATTTAAAAGTTTCTCCACTTCTCTTTGAATGAGAGGATCAATAATAGGATTAACTAGTATTTTCCTCTATCTGAATGGTTTATGATCTAGCTTTAAAGGAATCATAGGATTAATGACCTATGGGTCATATAATTTCAAATCTTTATATGTCTAGGTAATGACATCCCTATATCAAAATGATTAAATCCATCCCTCATTATATTTTTTTGGGGTGAAGTTGAGGTTGATATTCACATAATATGGGTTTTCCTTATCTCCTATATTTTATATTTGAAAGTATGATTCATTAACCTTGGCTTACCTAAGTTACTAAGATTTAGGGTCTATATCAAATGGTCTTTCCAAAAAGACCAACTCAACTGGAATTCGATTCTCTTTAAGCTAGAGAATGCCCTCTTTATCTAATTCCTATTGATAAAGGTGATTAATTTACTTGTCATAAATGATTTAAGATTTTAATTCCCATAAATTAGTTATAAAATGAATAATTTTTTTGTTATCATCAAAGACTTAGAAATTTTCTATGTTATCTGGAATAGAGGGGCAAGGTACCAATTCAATTGAGAACTTTTTTTAGCTTAGATTTTTGCAGCAGCTCTAGATTAGTAGAAGCATCATCTAATGAATTAGTATTATATTTTTTCTCTCTAGGAAGTGCTAATATGTTGAAGGATTCAAAGTTTTTAATCAGGTCCCATGCTCTATGCCTATATATCTTTAAATAAGATAGCTTGCATTGGTATTTATAATTGACTTGATTAAACACCAACTCTGAGTTGCCAAATATTGATATTTGCTTCACATTATTATTGAGTGTAAATTTTAGTCCCAAGACTAAGGCCTCATACTCAACTTTGTTATTAGTGCATAGAAATTGTAATCTATAATCTGATAAGAAATATTTACCTTATGGATCAACCAAATTGATTTTTATGCCTAATCCTTACTTGAATCTAGCACCAATAAAGCATAGAGTCCATACTACTTAGAACCTTCAAGTTCTATATTCTATACTTGATTCTGAGTAGTAATAGTATAAATACCAAGGTTGGGTTTCTCATACATTACCTCTTCATTATTTACATTGTATTCCATAATGAGATACTTCATTCTTTATTCTCTATCAATTCTGATATGATTCACAATTCCTCTCCATGGTAGGTAGATATGAGAGAAGACCATATAGAGATATATGTTGAGTGTTTTGAACCAATATTTACTTAATAATATAACATATCCTTTGAGTATATCTACCACTTGAATATCAATGGTCATCTAGACTCTTGGCTTAGATGCTACTTTAAAGTGCACGTTGGTCAATTCTCTAACTATTGGTAGTACTATTTTATCTAGTTGAGAAACTATTATCTTTGAGGGGCTTGGAGTGAGACCAATATTATGACATATGGATGTAGGAATAAAAGTTTTAGATGCTCCATAATCAACTAAATAGTTATTAATGTTCTTACCAAATGCCTTAATATTTAGTAAAATGGGTGGACATTCTATCTTGCTCTTATAGATGAGATTGGCATTAGCAATTTTCACTTTGTCTATAGATGCTTTAGTTATTTCCATAAGGAACTTTCTAGTAATTGAATTCCATAAAAAATCTTTATATTTAGTGATGTGTGCTAACTCATGAAGATTTGTATTTTCCTTGACCCTCTTCATATGTTTCATAATATTATATCCTCCTTTGCTTGGTTCTTCCTTACTCTACAAATGATCATTCCCCTTTGGAGGGGGTGGATTATTTTCTAACTTGGGATTAGGAGGAATCATCATGGTATTTGGAGGAATCTATGTTTTAGGTGGATTATTATTCCTGAGATTATATGCACCTCTCTAAAACTATTGGAAAGCATGAACTTCATCCATAGTGTGTTTTAGTTCATTAGCATCTTTGCTTGGAAAGGGAAACTTGTGAGTTTCAAAGAATATGGAAGTGTTATAAGAGTGAGGATCTAGATGATGCTAAGGAAGGTTATACATCTGATCTTGTCTAACCACCTCTCTTGGAAATATTTTGAATGTTGAAAAAAAATTCAATACAGTTAAGCTCACTATGCTCAAAAGGATTATGAATTATACACCAATTGGGAAGAGCCAATTTTCTATGTTGATCTTTGGAAGATTTTTAGGATGATTATGCTTGTTAAATGGTCTATTATATCTCTAGAATCTAGTGTTCTAATTTCCAATTGGGGCATTTGCATTGTCCATCTTCCTTTACATATTTAGGAAATCATTGTTTAACTTTTGAACCATTTTTTGAATAGAATCTAGTTCTACCTTTCTAGAATTTGTACCTTATAAAATGGTAATTCAAATTCAAGTTGATTGTTGCTTTTGTTGATAAACATTACCCATCACATGATAATTCAAGTAGCCAAAATATGGTTTTGTTTTTTGTGTCAACAGAGCTAGTGTGTATAATTAGTTTTCATTGAATGCAAGAACATTCTACTTCATGTGTGGTACTGTATTTAGTGATATAAAACCATTTTTGACATTAGGAAATCCATGATTATGAGGATTGAGTAGCCTATTTATGATTATATCATCTTCAAATTCTAATGCTAAAGTGTTGGTTGTAATTTCTCTTCTCAAGAACATGACAATGATATGATCTAAGGCATTCTTATATATTTCTAATGCTAATGCCACATCTATTTTATATATTTGGGTCAAAAAATTGTACATTTTCTACCATCTTGTGTTGAAACAATTAATGGGCTCATTAGACTCCCTCTTGATGCTGGTGAAGTGTTAGTATACCAAACCAAGATTGGTAACCAATCCAAATTGCCCAAGAAAAGCTTCTTGACATTCATCCAAATAAGTGATCAAATATTTAGTTAAGTTTAAATACCAATCATAAGTAACATCCATTAAATTTAAAGGGAATAATCTACATACAAAATTTTTTGTGTTGTGGAGCCTATTTTTAAAATTGTAATGTATTTAAAATACTATACATTTAAAATGTATTGTACATTCTATATGTATTCTCATCGGGTTTTGGGACCCCTTTTAATGGAAAACCATTTTTGGTTAACTTTTCCATTGGTTGTGGTACACATTATTTTGTAATACTGATTTGTTGATGTATTATGTATAGATAGATATTTCATAGGTAATACATCAAGAGAATAAGGGCTTGAGAAGGAAGAATAGAGTGTGTTAATTCAAGTGAAAATTCAAGAGGGTTTGTTGATTATAGTTTCAAATAATATTTGTGCATTGTAATTATGAGAAGATATATCTAAGACTGGATTATACTCTTGTGGCTCATAATAAAATCTAAGAAAGTGTTTTTTGGTGGATGTATCCCATATTTGGTGAACCGCATTAAATCTAGTCTTCTTGTTTTGCATGTTTATTACTATTCTTTCTACATCTCTACTTATATTTATTATTATTGTGATTTTATGAAATTATTTTGCATCAATTTTTTATTTATTCCTAAAAATGTCCTTTTCTAAAAAATTTATTGGTCTTAAAATAGATTTAACTAATTTGATATGTTCATCTTCTATCCTTGCTCTTAAAGGAGAAAAGGATGGAAAGTAATTTTCAATATTCTGAGTTAAGTCATCCATGTCTCTTGAGATGGAAAAAGTAGATCTAACTAACCAAGGCTGAGCCATGGTTAATTAATAGGTAGGATTATTTATAAGAGAAGGAGTCCTTAGAGGTGGATTTTTTTAGATTGGGGATGTTGGCATTATTCTAGGTTTCCTATGATTTAATAGGGGTTAGACTAGAAAACTAGCCTAAGAATTAGATCTAGTCACTCCCCTAGGTAAATCTAATGTAACTCTACACAAAGAATAACTACTATTATAAAATGTGTTGGCCCTCCTTCTAGAACTAGTGAAACTATTGATGTGGGTTTTATGTACACCATGATGTAATGAAGTAGCTTCTAATATTTTAGGATCTTAATAGAGGTAAATTTCACTCTAGGGCATGGGTTATAAGTATGAAATTTTTTACAACTTATTGATGGAATAGCTTGTAGGACATAGGTTTTAACAACACTTTTTGGATGCAGATGTGGTTCCTAAAAGGTAGTGAATCTCTACGTGAGTTGGATGGATGGCTAGTTGGTAATCTAAAGTGGGTAGGTCTCAAAATGTATACCTAAAGCTTCGATGGTTTTCAAGAATCACTTCCCTAGCTATTTTATAAAAAGGAAAAGTGCTCTAATAACCTATACCTATTTCTAGTAACAATTACACACACACAATTAGACATGACTAAGAATTTTAAGGAAATAATGATGTAAAAAATTCACAAGCCTCAGACAAAGGTTTATCCTTTTAGGGTAGTTGTTCAACACCCTTAATTAAGAGATATGGCTTTGGCGAGTGAATTATTTGAGGTAACTATTGTACACAAACCTATAACTAAATCAAGAAATCACTCATGCATAATAAAAAATATGAATCAATTTGAACTTGACTAACTTAACCAAATTATTTACTAATCCTTTAATAGCTATTACACATCCATAGATTGATACATCAATCAGTATAACTAAGAATCCATTCCTTTAATAGCTATTACACTTCTATAGATCGATACATCAATTAGTATAAATAAGAATCCATTCACAACTATTTCACACTAAATACTATTCAAACATACAACAAACAAATGTAACAAATAATTACTTATAAATTGGAAAGAAAATTCACAAACACATTTGATGATGACCAAATTTGATGTTGTTTCTATATTCAAAATTCTCTGACAAAAATCCAAGTTGGATTATAATTGTTTAAATAGGCTTGGGAAAGGGTATGCCTCATCCTCTAAGTTTATGAAAAGTTTTTACATGTGGTAGTTAGAACATGAGTTCTAACTATAGTCAAAATTGTATAAGAGAAATCCTATAGTTATTAATTAATAAGTTAACCTTTTCAAATCCATGCAATGTGTGCATGTGTACAAAATATAAAGTCAATTTTACAATTAAAATATCAAACTACAATGAAACTATGCACCATTACAAAATTATACATGCATAAAATATTATAGTTATCAATTAATAAGTTAACCTTTTCAAAGCCATGCAATGTGTGCATGTGTACAAAAATATAGTCTATTTTACAATTAAAATCTCAAACTACAATGAAACTATGCACCATTACAAAATTATACATGCATAAAATCTTGGCCTATCAAGGTTGTGTCATGTGAAGCAATATATATATATATATATATATATATATATATATATATATATATATATATATATATATATATATATATATATATATATATATACTTTAGTCAATATAGTAGTTGTGGTGGTAATAGTTAAAGTTTTAGATGTTGACACATTACTAAAAGCTTATTTTTTCTTGGCCTCATTCTCTTGATAAAATTTTATGCCATGTCATGTTGTTACCATATAAAGGTAAAGTTTAGTAGTGATGGTCGATGTATCCTTTTAACTTGACCAAAGAGTCTTACATGCTCATCTTTGGTCATTTGGAATTTATTCATGAAATTTTCCACCTTCGTAACTTTATTTATATCCAAACTTAACTTGGACTCTATCTCTTCTAGTGCTAATCCTTTCAAACTCAGCTTAAATTCATCTGTCACTTCTTGAATGAGTTTATCAAAATTGATCATACAGATCAATTTTATTGTGGCATATTTCACTTTTGATAGCTTTAAATCATGCAAAATCTAGAGGATTTGGGCCTCATGTGCTTGATATTTGGGGATTAAGTCCCCAACTAATTGTATCCACTCCTTTGCTTGTTTTTAACTTATGACAACTAAATTAAAGGCATTGGATGCCTCTAGTGTTGTCATTAAGTCTAGATGACTATACAACAAGTTACTTGTGTATGCATCTAACATATTAAACTTAGAATTGTCATCTTTTAAGGAATTATATAATTGGTGGGCATTAATTACATGAGGAGCCATTCTAGCCTTCCTAAATTACATTACCTCCAAAGAGTTTTAACATTAGGAACCTACTTCTTACACCTCATTTTCTATGCCTATAAGGATATGCATAGTCTTTGCCTACTCCTTCAACTATTCCAACTGGGCCTCTATCTCTTATCAAACCATCTCCATGCCTTCATGGATGGATACTATAGCATCCTTATCAACTTGGGTTAGGTTTGCAAGATTTTCAATGTAAGGAGATTGTGTAGGCTATCTATGCTTCCTCTTAGTGAGGGAGAATACTTCATGTCTTTATTCAATAATTATTTTTATGTCCTTACAATCTTCTAGATTCCTCTTCTTCACCCTTTGTATAATACCAGATGGGGGGTCATATATAGTTGAGATAGAGGGAAGATCAGTGATCTTAAATCTAGGCATTTGGAATGCCTTGCTTTTTAGGTCTAAAACCCATGAAGGAATGTCCAACTATGAAGCATCTGATGTTGTAACAACGACCTCCTCATCAACCTCCTTAACTTTTAGATGTTTTCTTTCTACTTTGACAAGTATGCTAGGTAAGGTAGGATATATAATCTTAGACCAATCCACTCCTCTAAATTGAGGGAGTCGATGGACTATGATCAATTTTGGTTTGGAATTATTTTCCCTACTAGAACTTATCACAATAGTTTATTCTATGGAGGTGGTGGATGGCATTAGAAGGGTGATCTGGGTAGACTGGACATGGAGTTGTGGAGTGGATAATGTAATTTATACCTTATTGGATGCATTCTTATTATTTAAGGATCTAATAGTGGAAGTGCTAAAAGGGAAAAAGGAGGTTGGCGTGATGAGTGGGATGGAAATGGAGAGTGGATCAATAGGTGTGCAAGTAGGCATTTCCACTTGGGGTGTCCTCAACACATAAAAAATGGAAAACACATCCAAAAAATGGCATAAAAGATAAAGGAACACTTATGAAGGGTTGAGTACCTATGGAATTAGGCACTCTAAGATCTACTTGAAGGCTCATGTGTTTAGCTATTTCTATCTCTACCTCTTTATCAAAATCATCCTCAATATCCTTAATTATCACAACCTCTCCCTATGCTGCTTCTAAGCATGGAGGTGTAATATGCAAGCCTTGTGATTTGTCCATTGTGGGATTACCTATTAGAGTCCTAGGATTGTTTGTGTAAATTAGAGTGATCTTCAGCTATGTGGGGAAGCCTTTTTGGGTAGATGTCACTGACTCTTGTGTTGATATCCCAATAGATGTATCAATCTAAACTTGGGGAATAATAATAGTCACTCAAATGAAACTTGTAGTGGGTTGTCCTTGTGTTTTCTCCTTCTCAATAGAATCTAAAATAATGGGGTCACTTACTTATGTTCCCTTTCTTGAACTGGGTTCAAACATCTAGGGATCTTTCTTCACATTCTTTAGTTTTAATATCAAAGGGAGTCCTTGAGATGAGGAACCCACTTGGTCCTTGGATTTCTCCTTAGACTATCATCTCCAAAATTTATAATGATCCCATCCTTTGTATAGAGCCTTCTTGATGTCCAATTCTCTTAAAGTAACTGATGGGTCCTCTTGGATCATTATCAAATGGTTTTCCTTTAGTCTAGAAACTCTTTCCCTCTCTAAAAAATCTTCATCATCCTTTGTATTAAGAAACAAATAATCATAAGAATAGGGAGGATGGTTGTAGGGGATGTTAAGCCCCTATAGATGCTTCTATGTAAGTCCATGTGGATCTTAGTCTCTATGTGGAAGCATGGGGAAATGATAGCTCCTTTTATTTCCTTCCACTTCTCCAAAATACTTCCTCAAAGTGTAGAACATTCTCTAAATTATTATATCATGGAAAAAGTATAAAACTTTATTCTAATTGGATAGGTCCTCTTCGACACTCTGACATAATTAGAAATAATTTCTTACTCTACCAACATGTCTGGGACATATTTTGGGAGACACAAGGGTTTAACCTTGTTTCCCAAAATCATTATGATTGTGATGTTTGGATAGAGGAAGTAATCCCATATACCATCCAATTTATTTATAATATTTGGTCCAATTTTTGGCATGGTCAAGTCATGAATGGATTTCCATACTTGTGAATATACATCCTATGCTATTATGACCATATTCTTGGTGTAGGTCTCTATGTGGAAGCATGATTAAATCTCCTTTGATTTCCTTCCACTTCTCAAAAATACTTCCTCATAGTGTAGAACATTCTCTAAACTATTATATGGTGGTAAATGTACAAAGCTTTACTCTAACTAGATAGGTCCTCTTCGACACTCTAACATAATTAGAAAGAAATTTCTTACTCTACCAACATGTCTAGGATATATTTTGGGAGACATAGAGGTTTAACCTTGTTTCCCCAATTCATTATGATTGTGAAGTTTAGATAGAGGAAGTTATCCCATTTACCATCCAAGTTATTTATAATATTTGGTCTAATTTTGGGCATGGTCAAGCCATGAATGGATTTCCACACTTGTGAATATACATCCTATGATATTCTTACCATATTGTTGGTGTAGGCATATATTTTCATGAATTGGTAATGCTCACAAGTTTTGTTTTTGATATAGTCTATTGCTAGAGTCTGATAGGTATTGTAGGAGGTATATGCAAATCATTAACTCATATAAGACATAGTGAAGATATACATAGAGATATTTTGATTACACAATAATGTAATTTTATTCACACACTCTAATTATAAAATAATATGGGAGTTAAATATTTATAGGAACATTATCCCTATATTCTCTCTAACAAATTTTCTCTCATGATTATACGAACTCTATTTACGATATATTGTTATAACCTATAACAATATATCTCAACAATATAATATATTCAAACCTATATCTTTAATAATGTTTATAAAAATATTACTACCAAATATAACTTACCAAACTACCTATTACTATTTTACCTCTCAGTAAATATCAACATGTAAATACTCAATCTTACACAGTATGAAAACTAATCCTAAAATTTCCCCCATAGTTTTTACATGGTAAAATATATCTCATTTTCTGATTGTAGCTTACCACCTCTGAGTGCTCATGATCTTCTCTACATACATGTGGCATCACACATCTCTTCCTTCACACTCATCTACAATTGGTTTTCTAGGTTCACCAATAACCTTCTAAAATGGTTTTTCATAGTTTTACCAATAACATTGCAAAATGGTTTTCTCAGGTTCACCACTAACCTTACAACATGGTTTTATTAGGTTCACCATTAAACTTACAAAATGATTATCTCAGGTTCGCCACTAACCTTACAAAATGGTTTTCACAGTTTTACCACTAACCTTTCATCATGATTGATATAATGCTTTTTAAATCAACATTTTCTAATGTAAATATACAAAAAGGGTTACATTATAATATTATTACAAGTGAATAGGTAAAACTATTCCTATTTTTACATGATAAAAAACAAATGCAACTACCACACCACACTGAAAAAGTAAATCCACACAACTAAAAACAACACACCACATAAAATGTCACCACATGATTGGTGTAGCCCCATCATTGGTGACTAATGAGAGGTCATTAAAAAACCTCCATATTCCATGTATCCTCTAGCCTCTAGTGTTTTTTATTGCTTATTCAATAGTTTAGGCTTTGAGGCTCAATTTTACAATGATAGATGTCACATACCAATGATATTGCATCCATATATTTTTTCAAATTTATATGATAAAATAAACATTTTGACAAAATTATTTGACCCACAAATGACTCTTGACTTATTTTTCATCTTTTGACAATTTATAATGGACCTAAAAAAAAAATTTACATGCATCAAATAATGATACACCTATGACAAAAATAACATAGACTTCATGTGCATTGTAAATGCATTATAGATCATTGTTTCCCTCACATAGGTCCCACTTGAGGTCAACTATATATCAATATAATCATCCAGTAGGTGGAATTAAGATTCATGATATTTACCAAAGATTTTATGTCTTATGATATAATCTCTTTCCCTCTCAAATACAAGATCTACATGTAGGGGAATTAGGTGAGTCCATGATTTTATTGAGATTTTATTCAATCGCATCACCCAAAATTTGAAGCATTCACAGCCATAATCTTCCCATGAATTTTTTTTATGGTCTTACTTAAAATGTGTTTTTACATGGAGTTTGATAGACTGTGAGATGATTTGATAATATGCAATGGGAGGTAATTGGAATAAGTTTAGATCTAAGTAAAAAATGTAAAAAATACAACATATTTTTATAGAATCTATAGGTTGTGTTATTTCTTAGATAGTGCAATTCTTTCAACAGATGGGCACTACAGATGTAGATTTTGAAGGATGGGTGAATTTGATACATGGACCAAAATATGTATAACCATTCCATTGTACTTAATATTATGTCAAAACAATAATTTACATTTACATAGAGAATAAGAGATTCACTTACTCAGGTATATGGTGAAATGGGAGACAATAAATTTAATCAATCACCATTGATGTCAAGTCTACAAATATCAAATTTTTAGTATCTAATGATCTAATAACCCAAATTTTTACAATTATTTATATATAAATCTATGCAAGACGATATAATACCTATATGGCTATTCTATAAAAAAAAATCAAATAAAATGAACTCATAGATTTGAGGCAAGAACTCTATTTTAGGTGTTCCCTCCTCTCAAACTAATTCTCCATCACAAGTCAAGATATATACTATTTTGATACCAATGATAGGTATTGTAGGAGATATATGCAAATAATTAACTTTTTAAAGACATATTAAAGCCATATATAGAGATATTTGATTACATAATAATGTTATTTTTTTCACACACTCTAATTATAAAATAATAGAGGAGTTACATATTTAAAGGAACATTATTCCTATATTCTATTCATCAATTTCTCTCCCAAAATCTCTCATGATTATACAAAATCTATTTATAATATATTTTTATAACCTATAACAATATATCTCAACAATATAATATATTCAAACATATATTCAAAATATTGTTGATAATAATATTACTACCAAATGTAACTTACCAAAAACCTCTTACTATTTTACCTCTTGGTAAATATCAACTTATAAATATTCAAACTTACACAATATGAAAACTAATCCTAACAAAGTCCATAATTCCCTAAGGTCTCTATAACATTTTCCCATAGTAAAATCTAGAAAATAAGACATTGTATAGAAATTACCTAAAGGTGTGGGATGCTTGTCCTTGTGAATTATATGCTCTCTCAAATGGAAGATGATTATCTTTCCAAGGGCATATGCAAAATCATGGATGAGGATCATGTATAACAATAGCACCCAATCTAGATTAACAAAATGAATACTTGGAATACCGTAAAGTTAGTTTAAGAGAGCCATGTTGATGCGTATCCCCATTCTAAACTTATTGATATAAATATATCCTTTTGGATTTTTCCCCTTCCATGTGATAGTCTTTTTTGGGAGTAATCATGAAGAGAGTTCCATTTTCATTGAGATATTTTCATTAAACTGAGGTAATTTATGCTTGTTGAAGTGTGCATCAAGTATGTTGAAAGATATATATTACCAGAAGTTAGGTTTTAAAATCAATGTGACAAATGTGTTATTTTTAGAGTAATGAATGAAATAATCCTAAGATATCTTACCCAAGAAAAATGGATCCTGTAAGAGGTCAATGAATGGCATCACCTCTATCTTTGATGTAGCATAATATAACCTTTGTCATTTGAAATCCAACAATTCTTGGACAAATACTATCATTGAGTGTCATCTCATCTTCCTCTAAAAATACATCCATAAAATCAACTACTTCTCATAACTTTGAATATTTGGTGTATCTATTTTTGAATATGGTAGTATCAAACACTATATCCATGAACTCTATAAAATATTTGATTGAGTATGGTGATGGTGTATTTTATCCTTTGAATGTTTTGGATGAATATGCCATTACTATATATATTATCTACTACTTATAGTTTACTTTTAGGTGATATGTTTGGTGTATGCTCAATTTCACTCTAGCTTGATCACTATCTACTCACAATTATCTTTATAAGGAGTAGCTAGGGATCTTCGATACACATGATAATAGGAGACTTTGAATGCAAGTTTGTTAAAAATTAATGAACGCTTAGATGGCTATGCATCAAATACATAAAAGTTTGCATTGAATAGTAATTCATGTGACATAAATGCCCAACATTCACTTTTATCATAATTCCTTCATAATTCAAACTTTGTTAGTTCAAGTTAGTAAGGGTCTCATACTATTAATGGGAAGTATTTTCACCTTTTATTCAACTAAATATAGCAAGGCTTAGTAGTGTTTTAGTAGTAAGGCATTCATTGGGAAAAATGTTTTGTTAAATGTCCATAGACTAATTCCATCAAGGGAATTATTTCAGATAAAATGTCTAAAATAATTTCCCTAAAGACCTATTTCATTGGTCAAAGGTTCTGAAGCAACTATCCTAAAGGGTCACTTCCAAAATTCTTGAAGGTTTATTTTCATCTAGAAAAAATCTAAAGGGTCTCCTTCATAGTGCATTACATCCATGATAAAAGTCTCAAAATATCTACTTCATAAAGCCCAAAGGATCATTTAAAAGGTTGAAGGGAAAGCCTGTAAGGCAAAATGCCCACGGAAATTATCCTAGAGGGTAAGCTCTAGAGGGAAAAGGGCCTAGGAAAAAAGTCTCAAAGGATAGGTGTAGTATGGAAAAGGGGCCAAGATAAAGTCCCAAAGGGATAAGGGGCTAGGACAAAGTCCAAAAGGGTAGGTGGCTATTTCAAAAAGGGTCTAAGGGTCACTTAATTTTTTTGAAGGGTTATTTCAATAAATCTAAAGGGTAGGTGCAAAAGGTTTCAAGTATTTGCTTCATGGAAAAAATGCATAAAGGGTCTAATTCATAAGGTAAAGTTTCAATAGGGAAGGGGTCTGGGATAAAAGTTTTAAAGGGTAGGTTACACAAAGCCTAAAGAGTATGTGTCCTTGAGGTCATTGTTTTAGTAAAATTTTATTAGAAATATTGTTATAGGGAATTATTTTAGGCTTTTTCTGTCAAACAAAATATCCTATGACAAAAAGTCCAAAGGGTCATTCTCATTGAGCAAAGGGTTTAGGACAAAACTATCAAAGGATAATTTCAAAAGGTTGAAGAAAAATTTCAAAAAAGCAAAAAGGTAGGTGGGTTAAGGTCGAAGGGTAGGTCTGGAGGGCTAAAAAGAATTTGTCAGTGGATTTGTTTTGAACAAAATGTATGAAGGAATGTTTAAAGGGCAAAAAGGCACAGGATAAAAGTCTTAAAAGGTAAGATTTCTCAAAAAAAATGTCTAAAGGAATTTAATTAGATTAGAGAAATTATATGGTGAAATTTTATTAAACAAAATGTCTAACACAATAAACCTAAAGACCAATTCTTATGAAACAAAATTTTTGAAGACAAAAACCTGGAAAAAGATAAGTTGAAGACATAAAACCTGACAAAGATAATTTACACAAGTCTAATAAAGATAAGCATGAAAACATTAAACATGATAGAGTAAGCTTGATATAAAGAATTAATCTATGAACATAATACCAATTCCATTTTGATAAAGTACAAAAAAACCCAATAATCAATCTTTTCCCAGATTTTGCATAAACATATAGAAGAGGGGCTCAAAGTCAAGACCATAGTATAAAAAAAGTGGGACCCCATTTTTGTATGGAAAAAAGGGGGTGTTGGGTAAAACACTCACCATATGATATTTCTTACTAATTATATGTAAAATCTACTCTCAAGGCACATAAAATAAAGAGAGTTACTCAAATACAAATAAAAATTAATGATCATGGGTTGACAACAACCACATGATAATCAAAATATATTTTTATTTAATTAAT
>JARHVA010004082.1:1090000-1100000 GCA_037957365.1 Torreya grandis | reverse complement strand
CCTTTACATAAAATCCATAGGTTTACAAAATAAAAACTAAAAAATTGGCTTAAAAGCATTACAGTAATCTAGATGATCTAAAGTTATGTTCCTTCAAATGTAGTATAGCATGATATTTATAAAGATTCATTGACCTATCCTAGAAGTTGGGCCCTTATACTTTTAGCCAAATAGTTAATGGTTTAAACCTCTCCTTCCTTCATTCATGGTCAAATCCTATTCAAATAGGAACTCCCTTCACTTGGTTATAATCATCCATCGATGGTGGAGTGATTAGGAGTTTGAATTGGTAAGTGAGGAGTTTTGGGTTCAATCCTCCCCAACCACTTCTTGTTTTATTTGGTGGGTACATTTTCTAAATCCCACATTCACAAGATATGAGAATTTGGAAGCCTTTAAATAGGTTGCCATTAAATACAAATATGTGGCTTCAACCATGTTGTAACCCCTTTTTTCTTCAATCCTTGAAGCCCCTCTAATCCAACTAAGCACATTTGAAAGGCCACATGATAAGTGGCATGTTGGAAGGTAGTTGGCTTCATTTGTGAGTTAAATGTGAGCTCGGTCATAATGAGTTGGTACTCTGAGCTAGCACTTGGTCTAGGTCTCAAGCTATTTATTTTAAACTCTATGTATTAGTGACTTGGAAAATAGAGGTGGAAAGTGGTGTCAGGTCACATGGTGGCCTAAGGACCTACCACATGGGTTTCTCCAATAATTACATTATATCACTCCTCATCCTTCCACTCATTAGAACCAAAAACACCAAAAATAATAGAGTATATAAATAATAAAATTTGAAATATTAAAATTATACTAATATACCATGGCAGTAGAGTCCCCTTCCATCACAAAAGCATGCTCCACTATCTATGGTCCCCATATTTGGCCCTTTTATGACCATAAAAGACTGGAGGCATGCAAAACTATTTTTCACCATGTGCCCAAAATTTGCCACACCATTAGTTGACCAAATTTGACCAACCATATCTAGAGAAAATGAGCTCTATTTCTCAAAATCTACATACCATCATAGATCTGTCAATGATCCCTATGTAATGGTGCTAGTTTAGGAGGATTAGGGATGTTTAAAAATGTCCTTTAGATCAAACCTCCCAACAAAGTCCTTTTGGCCTCCAAAAGGAAAAATATCTAAATTATTTGAAAATGAAGGCACACCTCCTCCATGAACTCTCTTCACTATAAAATCCATCTTCCTATACTTATCAAAATATACAAGATCCAAAAAAAATTGAAGGTGCTTCTCCACATAGGGGTAAAAATCTCCCAATCAGGATCAACTATCCAACTAAGGGTAATGCATTTATTCTATCCACATCTTCCTACACACATCAATATATATATATAAAAGATCAAATATAATATAAAGAACTTGAATTTAATATGAAATGAAACTCCAAGTATCAAAAACTACTGTAAACTATTGCCAAAACTCCAAATCCATCTTGGAGAATTTCATAATAGAGCTTGAAAACAAAAATTTAGGAAGAAATAATAAGCATGATAAACCTATCATGAAGTATTTCCTATTGTAGGTAACTCTAATTATGCAATATAAACTTCTCTATAATAATGAGGTATAGTTTCTACACAAATGGGTTATCTCATAAATAGGGGTAATCTCTCAAAAATGAGGTAAAGGATACACAAAATTATGATCTCTCAATATAAAATATTTCTTAAAATGAGGCAAAACAACACAAGTTTACCCATACCAGTTTCTCTCCTAAAGGCTATCACCAACTGGATTATGTAAAATTCTATGAAGAGGGAAAATGAAATCTATTTCAAACTCCAATAATTAAACTTTGATAATTTTTGAATAGAGATTCTTTACTATACTTACCATCTACTTCAAGTAATTAATAAGCAAATGTCATAAACATGAGAAGGCAAACTAATAATGATAGACCTATCTCAAAGTTATTCCCACTAATTAATTTGTCCAAATCCACTATAACAAGTGGTATATATTTTCCTTCAACATTGGTTAAAAATTCCTCCATATGATAAATAAGGAATCCTAAAAAGTGTAGACAATGAAAAATAACATGCTTATCAAACCTGTAGCAATGCAAAATAAAACTATCCAAGAAAACATTTTAACCAAATCAAGGGTTATCCCCTTTCATGGTTTCCACAACTCCAATAGAAGGTTATATCACATCAAACCTAATTATGTATGAGGTAATGATGAAACCAATTATTTTTTGATAAGTTCTGTAACAATTCCAAAACAAGGTACATTTTATTTCCAATGAGCCACATAAGCTTATCCAGTCAAACATGGATATCAACCAATATGCTATGTATATAGCCATTTTCTCATAGACAATAATCATTGGAATAGTTTTACCTTCATTTAAAATTGTGAACTACACACTTTATTGATCAAAGGTTAAATTTTAAACAACCAATTAATACCCAAAAAATTGAAGTCCAAAACTTGTTCACCTTCATGAATAATGCCATATTGCCATTCTCCATATCTTACCATGGAAAGTGGTCTTTTCAATCACTTACTATTTATAATGACATAGGTTTTAAAAATATAGTCACTTCACCAAAAATAAAGGTTATACAACATGATTATCAAAATATTGTGTTAAACACCAATACTAATTAGATCCATCTCCATACCTTCATCACCATGTAAGCAAGTTACATGAGATAAATATACTAATATCTCATTGGAATAGATTATAAGGCTTTACCTATGGTTTACCCTATAAACTTGTATTTCACTTACACATAACTATATAACCATATACGAGTCTAAAAAGTTTACTGAACCTAAATGGAAAACCATTTTTACCTCAAACCATGCTATTATGATAAAAAGATCAAACTCATTGTTCTCAGATGTATACCACTAAAAATAACTACAATTTTATCTAGATTATTCCCAAGAAATAATCACTAATCCCTTCAAAACATAATCTAACACATACTCTCATCATCTTCTATAAATGGTGTGCTTTCTCCTCTTATGGACTAATCCCTACAGGATTAGTGGTTTTGGACTCTTGGATGTTAGAAGCTTATCTTCTTCCAATAGATTGGAACATCTTCCAAATATCCATTGCACTAGTCAATATTACATGGTCAAATCAAATAGAAGAACATGAAGCACAAAATTAGAAACACGACTACAATTAACCAGCTCTAATACCAAAATTTGATCTATAAATCGATAGGGACCCCCTAATTAATCAAATAGTTATTAAATGGATATCAATCTCAATTATCCCCATATACTTAGATAGATAATTAGATTCTAAAATAAATATAAAGTGAATAGAAAACCCTATTTAAACTGATTCGACATAGTAAACATTCACCTTTCAATATTCTAAGTAAAACTAAAAGTAGAAGGGGAAATAGTGACACATTAACACCAAAGTGATAACATAGTTCACCTTTTTAGGGGATACATCTCTAGGTTCACTATAACCATGAATTGATCCATTCATAATATATTAAAGTACAATTTTACAAAAATTACATCCATGGATCTATAATCTATAATAATACTAAAATTAGACTGCATGAAGATTCTATTCTAATTAGGAACTCATTTCCATTTCATTAGTAACACCTACACATCATCTCCAAACTTTGGGAATAATTTTTCATACAAGAGTAAAATAACTCACCAAAATGGATTAATATCTCATTAGTAAGGAATATGACTCAACTCCATAATAGTGATGAGCTACTCAGATAAAATAGCATATGAAGGTTTTATAGGCATTTGCCTTTACAATGGAAAATAACCTCATTTATAGTTGGATTATAAAAACTCTAATACAAAATATCATATGAAGTCTCCCATAGGCATTTTTCCTTTACAACATAATGGATCCTTTATAATTTGAAATCAAACAACTACATCTCCAAAATAATCCTCCACTATAGGCCTCCAAGGGTGTCTTATCATCCCTTTACATAAAATCCACAAGCTTCCAAAATAAACACTAAAATACTTGGCTTAAAAGCCTTATAATAATTTAGAGGATCCAAACATGTGTTCCTTTAAATGTGACATAACACGGTATTTATAATTATTCATGGGCCTAACCTAGTTGTTGGGACCTTATCATTTTAATTGAATGGTTAATGGTTCAAATTATTAAGAGTTGAAATTTTTAAGTGAGGGGTTAGGGGTTATATCCTCCCAAACCACCTCTTGTTTTATTTGGTGGGTGCATTTTCAAAATCCCATATTCATAGGATATGGGATGTTGGAAGCCTTTAAAATGGGCTACCATTAAATACAAATATGTGGCTTTGGCCATATTGCAACCCATTTTTATTTGGTCCTCTAATCCCCTCCAATCCAACCAATCATATTTGAAAGGCCACATGATAAGTGTCATGGTTTGAGGTAGTTAGTTTTAGCCACAAGTTGACAGTTTGGTCTTTGAGCTGGCCCTCAGGCTAGGTCTCAAGCTATTTAATTTGAACATAGTATAATAGTTACTTGGAAAATAGAGGTGAAAAGTGGTGTTAGGCCATGTGGTAGCCTAAGGAACCACCATGTAGGATTATCTAATGATACCACTACATCACTCCTCATCCTACCACTTGTCACAACCATAATCACTAAAAATAATATAGTATATAAACAGTGTAATTGGAAATGTTAAAATTACACTAATATACATGGTAGTAGAGTCCCCTTACATAAAAAGAGTAGGATCTAGTAGATACGATCCCCATATTCAGACTTTTTATGACCATTGAATAATAGAGGCATGCAAACCTATTTTTTTCCATGTGACCAAAACTTGCCACATCATTAGTTGACCACTATTTGACCAACTTTGACTAGAACTTTGACAAACCTTATCTGTAGTAAATGAACTTTATTTCCTAAGTTCTACGTACCATTTTAAATATATCAATGAGACATATGCAATGGTGCTAGTTCAAGGAGGATTAGTGATGTTAAAAAATGTCTTCCAGATCAAACCTCCCCAAGTATTTTTGGCCTTGAAAAGGCATGAATCATTTGAAAATGAAGGTACACCTTCTCCATGAACTCTCTTCATTTCAAAATATAACTTCCTATACTAATAAATTATACAAGAACAAATAGAAATTGAAGGTGATTATTTTCATAGGGGAAAAAATCTCCTAATCGAGGTCAACTATCCAACTAAGGGCAATGCATCTCTTCTATCCACATCTTCCTATATATATATATATATATATATATATATATAACAAATATAATAGAAGGAACTTGAAGTCAATATGATATGAAAATCATAGTATCAAAAACTACCATAAACTATTTCCAAAACTCCAAATCTATCTTGGATAGTTTCATAGTAGAGCTTGAAAACCAAGAATGTAGGAAGAAATACTGAACATGATAAACCTATCATGAAGTATTTCCTACTATAGATAACTCTAGTTTTGTAATGTCAACTTCTCTCTAATAATGACGTATAGTTTCTCAACAAAGGGGTTATCTCCCGATGGGGTAATATCTCAACAACAAGGAAAAAGATACACAAAGGTATAATCTCCCAATACAAAGTATTTCTAAAAATGAGACAAAACAACACAAGTTTATCCATACCAGTTTCTCTACTAAAGGCTATCACCAATAATATTCTATAAACTTCTACAAAGAGGGAAAATAAAATCCCTTTCAAACTTCAATAGTTAAACTTATATAAGTTTTGAATATAGCTTCTTTACCAGACTCACGATTTACTACAAGCAATCAGTAAGAAAATATCATAAACATGAGAATAAAAACTAAGAATGATAAACATGTCTCAAAGTTCTTCCCACTGATTGATTACTCCATATCCACTATAACAAGTGGTATATCTTTACCTTTAACATTGGTTAAAAATTCCACCATATGATAAATAAGGAATCCCAAAAAGTGTTGATAAAAAAAAATAACATGCTTATCAAACTTGAAATAATGCAAAATAAAACTATCCAAGAAACCATTTCATCCAAATCAAGGGTTATCCCTTTTCATGGTTTCCACAACTTGAATAGAAGGCTATACCACATCAAACCTCATTCAGTATGAGGTAATGGTGAAACCTATTATTTTTTGATAAGTTCTATAGCAACTCTAAAATAAGGCACATTCTATTTCCAACAAGCCACACAAGGTTTTCTAATCAAGCATAGATATCAACCAATATAATATGTATATAGAAATTTTATCATAGATAAGAATCATTAGAATAGTTTTACGTTCATTCAAAACTATGAACTACACACTCTTTTGAGCAAAGGTTAAATTTTAAACAACCAATTAATACCTAGTAAACTAAAGTACACAACATGTTCAAATTTATGAACAATGCCATATTTCCATTCTCCATATCTTACCATGGAAAGTGGTCTTTTCACTTTTTTACTATATATAAGGACATAGGTTTTATAAATATAGTCACTTCACCAAAAATAAAGGCTACACAACATGATTTTCAAAACATTATGTTAAATACCAATAATAATTAGATCTATCTCCATACCTTCATAACCCTATAAGAAATTTTCATGAGAGCAATATATTAGTTCATATGATTTACCTTGAAAATAACTTGTAACTACCATACACACAACTGTAGAACCATATACAAGTCCAAAAAGTCTACCTAACCCAAATAGAAAACTATTTTTACCTCAAACCATGCTAGTATGATAACAAGATCAAACTCAATGTTCCCAAATGTACACCACTAGAAATACCTAGAATTTTATCTAGATGATTAAAATAAATAAGGACTAATCCCTTTGAAACATCATATAGTACCTACTCTCATCATCCTCTAGTGATGGTGTGCTTTCTCCTCTTACAAAATGATCCTTGTGGGACTAGTGGTTTTGGACTCTTGCCTATTAGAAGCTTATTTTGTTCCAGCGGATTAGAATGTCTTCCAATTCTCCATTACACAAGCCAATCTTGCATGGTCAAAATAAATAGAAGAACATGAAACACAAAATCAAAAACATGACTACAATAAACCTACTTTGATAATAAAATTTGATTTGTAAACTGATAGGGACCCCCTACTTAATCAAAGAGTTTTTAAATGGATATCAATCTCAATTATCCCCCCATAATTATATAGATAATTGGCTTCTAAAATCAATATAAAGTGAATAGAAAAACCTATTTAAATTGATTCTACATTGTAAACATTCACCTTTCAATACTACAAGTAAAACTAAAAGTAGAAGGGAAAATAGTGACACATTAACACCAAAATGATAATGAAGTTCATATTTTTAGGGGCTATGTCTTTGGGTTCACTACAATCATGAAATGATCCATTCATAATAGATGAAAGTACAATTTTATGAAAATTACATCCATGGATCAATAATCTACAATAGTAGTAAAATTGGACTACATGAAGACTCTAATCTAACTAAGAACTCATCTCCATTTCATTTGTAACACCTATACATCATCTCCATAATCTAGGCATAATTATTCATATAAGATTAAAACAAATCTCCAAAATAGGTTAATATCTCATCACCAAGGAATATGACTCAAATCCATAATAGTGATGAGCTACTTTTATAAAATAAAATATGATGGTTCTATAGGCATTTGCCTTCACAATGGAAAATAACCTCATTTATAGTTAGATTATAAAAATTATGATATAAAATATCATATGAATTCTCCCATAGTAATTTTACCTTTACAAAGGAATGAATCCTTTATAATTCAGAATCAAACAACTACATCTCCAAAATAATCCTCCACTATCAGTGTCCAAGAGTGTCTTATAAGCCCTTTACATCAAATCCATAGGATTAAAAAATAAACACTAAAAACCTTGGCTTAAAAGCCTTATAATAATTCAGAGGATCTAAAGCTATGATCCTTCAAATTTAACATAACATGATATTTATAATGATTCATGGACCTAGCCTAGATTTTGGGCCCTTACCTTTTTACCCAAATGGTTAATGGTTCAAATCTCTCCTTCCTTCATCCACAGACAAATCCTCTTCAAATAGAAACTCCCTCTATTTGGTTACAACTATCCATCGATGGTAGAGTGATAAGGAGTTTGAATTTCTAAGTGAGGAGGTGGGGGTTCCATCCTCCCCAACCACCTCTTTTTTCATTTTGTGGGTTCATTTTATAAATTCCACATTCATGGGATATTAGAAGTTAGAATCCTTTAAAATAGGTTGTCATGAAATACAAATATATGGTTTCGACCATGTTGTAACCCCTTTTTATTTAGTCCTTTAAGCCCCTCTAATATAACTGATCATATTTTAAATGCCACATGATAAGTGGCATGTTGGAAGGTAGTTGTTTTTCACCATGAGCTAACTGTGAGCTCGATCACGATGAGTTGGTACTTTGAGCTAGCACTCAAGCTATTTACTTTGAACTTGACATAATAGTGAGTTGGAAAATAAGGTGGAAAGTGGTGGTAGGCGATGTGGTAGCCTAAAGACCCACCACATGGGATTATCTAATAATTCCAATACATCACTCCTCATCCTACTACATTTCACAACCAGAATCACCAAAAATAATATAATATATAAATAACATAATTGGAAATATTAATATTACATTAATATACTACGATGGTAGATTCATATTTTATCACAAAATGGGATCCACTAGATATATTCCCTATATCCATCCCATTTATGACCATCGAATATCAAAGGCATGCAAAATCATTTTTTTCCATGTGCCAAAAAATTTCCACATCATTAGTTGACCAATTTTGACTAGAACTTTGACCAGCCATATCTAGAGTAAATGAACTCTATTTCTCAAGTTCTACATACCATCAAAAATATCTCAATGATCCCTATGCAATGTTTCTAGTTTAGGGATGATTAGGGACATTCAAAAATGTCCTCTAAATCATATACACACATCACAATATTATAACACAAGTTTAATAGTTATATAAAAGGGTTAAAGTGTTCTCATTAGCCCAATTAATTTCCATAAGTCATCCCTAAACACATCACTACCAATCATCCACCACTAATGATGTTAATGTAGTACATTAAGTGGTCATTACACATATCTCTTAGTGCCATAAGAGTGTCCCATGAAATTCTACATTATTTTATGTATGACCACTTACAAACCTCAAATGTTACCATACATATGTGTAAAATAGCCTCATGAATAATATTGACCAAGTTGAAAGTAAACATTTTTTTTATGCCTATTATAGAGGGTAACTAACTTACCATACTAATTTTCCTAGAGTTCCTAGTGTTGAACCCATGCCATGATACAAAAATATCATTCCCAAATAAATGTTATCCTAAAACCCATATAAGTTTTTTTTTTAACTTAATCCAATACTACTTACTTATTAACTATATTTTCTTAGTGGATTAACTTTTTTGATTCAGTCAATGAGAAACTGAAGTATGACATACAAAATTATTATGTGATTATTTAATTCTTTACTTTCCACCACAAGGATTCCATAGGAAGAAAAATATAAACACACTTATCAATTAAATATACACAAAGGAAACAAAATAGAAAAATGACAGTTAATAATATTTACCTTAAGGCTCACCACATGATATTTCTTACTAATTATATACAAAATCTACTCGCAAGACACAAAAAACTAAGAGAGATACTAAAATAAAAAATAAACTTAATGTGTATGGGTTGAAAACAACCACATCATAACCAAACTCAATTTTTATTTAATTAATATTATTGATGAAGTTAATATAAACAAAAATGCACAAATCCAACATGAGCATGAAGATAAAGCACCCCTAGCCTAGCCTATGACCTAAAATTGATGCCCCCACCATAATTTCTGCATCTTACATATATGACCCATGAAATCAAGGTGAAATGTAGTTCTCATTAAACTTGTGATGGACTCCTTGAGATGTTATCATCAAAATAAGGTTCAAACTCTAATCAAACAAGGGATAAACTACACCACTCAAATAAGATTATATA
>JARHVA010004082.1:970000-1082500 GCA_037957365.1 Torreya grandis | reverse complement strand
TTCAATTCTAGACCTCCATGTTACCAAAAATATCACATCCACCATCTCATTGTGTGATTATCTCTTAGTCTAATACATATCATTTTAATGACCTAGGTATCTTTTAATACATATAAATATTAAAATTAGATAAACATCCTTCACTATCAGTTCTAGATCCATACCTATTTTATATCACTTTAGACATTACCAATCACAAATAGGCACTACCATTGAGGGTAGTGTCAAGATATTTATCTAGTGTCTAGTTGCCAAAATTCATCCAAATTGAAAATGATTAGAAAACTATGGTTCAACCTATTTGTCTTATTGAACCTTGTAATGAGATATTTTCAGAAGGTGTGTTATAACTACAAATCTAATCCTTACCATTCTTTGTATAAAAAATACAAAATAAACACATAAAATCTAAATTAATCAAATGAATAAACACTCTATTCTAACATAGTAATCCCTATTTCCATATTAATAATATGATCAATTACATCATAGGTTTGAAGCATTCAAAGAGTAGCATGTGAGTGATATTTGTCAAATTAAAAGCTAGATCATTGCATGCATCATCATATAATATATTTCACCCTTGTACACACGCTTTCCCACACATAAAGGATAACTACATAAGTTTGGGTAACTCTTAGGATTATTGGCTATGTAGGAAATACCCATTTATAGAGGAGTATTTGAGCCATATCGATAATGTGATCTCACTAACTCTTTTTCATCAAACTCATTCCAAGGGCAAAGAAGGGTGAAGTTATAGGGTTTGATCAATCAGTAAAGCAAGATAACTTATATCCAAAATCAAAATACACTAGTAGAAAGGTGACATAAAATATAAAACAAAGAAGTTGGTCACATCCAAATACATTCATTATTCCATACTGTACATCTGTATCATAATTAGGTAATAGAATCAATGGTAGTGTCTAGATCTAATAGCTCTATCCACTACCATAGAAGTGAAATTTATATAATCTAATGATTTATCCATAATACTAATCCTACATATTCTAAAGTTATTTCCAGCCTAAATCTAAATCCACACATTAAACTATCTAAGTACCATTGTTTCTTATTTATTTCAATATCTTTCAATAGTTTTTCTTTACTATTTTTAATAATCTTAGTTGTATAAATTTAGATTATTTTTTATCTAAGATTTATATTAATTGGCTTATTATATATTAGTTTATCATCTTTGTGCTTGAACTAATTATATATTCTTAACCCTATATATCCACAATCTAAAAATTTATGATTAAACATTTGGTAAACCTAACCTCTATGTATCTTTATACAAAACCTCACTTGACCTTAGGTGTTTAACCTCCTAATATTTTTCATTTCTATTTTTTTTTCAAATATATTCTATTATTTTTATACAATCTAAGCATATCCCTAAATTAGGTGGTGTTTATATTTAACACTTAGATTTCCTCTTTTTCCACCTAAGATGGATTAAATAAATTAAGTATAAAATCTTATGCCTAATTAAAGTGATAATAATGAAATTTAACCAAATTTTAAAGAGGTTATTATATAATATGAATATGATCATGAAAATAATGAAAATAATGAACATAAACAAATAGATTGAGAGAAAGCATAAGATATTGCTATGTTTTAAGAGTGTATCCATATAAAACCTAAATATATTGATGATATCCTCAAAACTATATTGGAAACTAGAAAAACAAAGATAAATACTAGATGCATCTATTAATCATGTTATTAGAGCTATTAGACATCCATATATCCCTATTTCTCTCCCCTTGAGAAATAATCACTTTATACATATAATGGGATCATGAATTACATGTTTACACCATTTTTACCCAAAAAAAATTATACCATTTCAACATCTTTCATGGGAACCCTTAGCACTTCAACCCAAATTATGGTTTCAAGGCCTATATCAACTCAAATAATAGCTGCATCCATTTGGTGTCGTCTCAACTTACAACCTTAATAATCAAAATGTGCAAGATCTTGTACAAATTATTTATTTTTTTAAAATCCAAGGTTATAAAAATTGATCAAAATTCTATGAAATCATCATATGTTATTGATTCACAATAGGTTTTATATAATCCTATTTCACTTATAATATATGTTCACACGTGCCAACAAGTTTTGTTTCACGTAAGTTAACATTTTATGATGGTAAAGGTGATATTCAATAGTATCTTTGATATTTATATTTGAAATGTATTTATTATGCCTCCAATGACAAATTTTTGATAAAATTATTTTCAAGGATCCTAAAATTCTATGCTTTATAATGGTTCTATGATTTAGCACTCCAATTAGTGGAAGAATTTAAAAATTTACCCAATCATTTCATATCACATTTATCTATCAACATCAATGAAAATATGTCATGATTAAATTATCAATATCAAACAATAAACCAATGAACCTATAAATGACTATGTTTTGGGATATAAAATGTTGTTGGATAAAATGACAATTCTAATGGTAGTTAAAAGACTACAAGACATCTTATAGAAAATATTGATTGGTAAATTACATGGGTCTCTTGTGCTAAACAATTTAATATCTTTTAATTAATTATGCCATATTTTTTGAGACATTGAAATGAAACTTATTTCATTGAACAAGTTTAAGTATGTAGCAAACACACCAACTACATCCAATACTAAGTTTTATATCAAACCAAGTAAAAGGTTAACCCTAAAAAACCTAAAAGGAAACATTACAATAGTAAATGTAGTGGATTAGATACCTAATTGACTCATCTCATCCAATAAATGTAATATAATATTTAAATAATTACCTGAGTCTCTAGTTTCTTTACTATATATTTTTAAGGAATGTCATCTCATATATCTCCTTGTTCCCATAGAGGTTGATATGAATCAAACTCTACCCAAAGTATACGACGCTAATGTATATCATGACTATCACTAGATCCTTAGGAATTATATGCACATATGTTATACTTTGAGGCATAAGATCCAAAACCTTATTGATGATATAAATATTACCTTTGATGATCCTCAAAAGGATTTATGTTAACAATTTGGTGATTACCACAATCAATTATAAAAAATAATACTTTACAAGATCATTATAATAAATATATATAATTATAAATGGTGTACAATTCACATCCTATGCCATCACATTATGGAAACCCATTTTATGGGATTATATATACTTATAGACACATAATACCTCCTATGGTTCATAAACCTTATATTACATTTAATGACAATGAAATAGTGGATGATGACTCTGATCTTCATTCATTATTTATTCAAGCATAATTTGACTGTAAAATTATAAATATTTTCATGATTGACAATGGTGATAGTGATAATGTATATACCATGACACTACCTACATATTTTGGATATGTATATGATGGTTTATACCATTCAAACAAAACATTCAAAGCATTCATTAGGGCATAACATCATGTTATTAGTGAGATTGATTTTCCTTTACATATTGTTCCATTACATGTGTTTACCACCTTTTCAATTATACCATATGCAAGAGTCTTTAATATGTTATTGTGATAACCTTGGATACATAAAATCTATGTAGTACCTTTCATAGTGAATGGGTGTATTAAATACATTTTTACCAACAAGGTACTCATAGTTCCCATAAATCCATATGAGAATCCAATTAAACAAGTGGAATTTATCCCAAGGAAATTAATTATCAAACTTATTAAGGTAAATAATCCAATAAAAGGTAAGAAACAAGTAATCTTATTCCCTAGGCAACCCATACCTTAGAGGCATTTGAACTAGAGACACATAGAAGATTCTAAAAAATATTCATTTACTCCTATATAACATACTCTACTATATAGATAACCTAAACATGTTATAATTACAACCACTCCAAAAAAACCATAGAGCACTAAATTATGGGTTCCACAAACCCCCACTCCTATTATGTTTTCATAACCACAAAGTCTAATTGCATATACACAGGATACCAAAAATTATACAGATCTATTTATGACACCTATGCATGATCCTTAATAGTAAAAGCAATTTATAATACCATATTAAAATCATGTATCTACCTATGAGAATCCCTTAGATGGAATCATAGGATATCCTTTTATTTTAAAACATTCCAAAAATGTAAAAACATTCAAATAAATTATAAAATACAAATATATTCAACATTCTAGAATTTTATTACTTTTTCGACATATATGTTGTTTGATTAATTTTAGTAGATAGTATATCATTTCATTTATATATAAATATATGTTTCACATAGTTTTGAGTGTGATTTAAGCAAACCCAAACACATGATATATTCACTTACAGATGTTGGACCTATTCTCTACTTGCATCATATAATACATTAAGGGAATGTTATTATTTGATCAAAGTTGATACAGGTTACATATCCTTTATGATCATTTCTATATTATCATGTTTGAGATTATATACTAACTCTTACACATGTCTATATCAATGCTCATATATTTCATAATGTACTTGATATGCTATACTAAATAATGTTTTTACTAGCACATATATGTAGGAGCTAGTTTGATATTATTATACTAGTTACTTATGTTTCATATTTTTTTCACTTCCTTGAGTGTATTTCATTATTTTTTATTTCCTTACTTGTGGAACATTTGAATATGTTGCTTGAGTTTTAGCCCATATTCCATTTTATATTCTTTGGACATTTGAGTATGTCATTATATGTGGATTGGACATTTAAAAAGGTCATCCCTTTTGATTATGATAAATTTAAACACGCCATCTACTTGGACCATTCATTTAGATTACATTGAGTTATCTTGTGTGTGTGTTTGATTTTTTATTGAGCTTGAACTATTACTCTACATACATTGAAATGATCTATATCATACATCTTAGGACTTGATGTGATCACATACTATGAGATTAACTCATATATTTACTTAGACATGTTATCCCTATATGCTACATGATTCATACATAGATAGTTAAACCACTTTATCCTTTTGAGATAAGTAAATACCAAATTTTATTTCCTTCAACTTAAAAGGGGGGATATCAGTGAGGGCATGCCATTGAAACATGACCTCCAATTTTTTCATAATTTACAAAATTTAGTGGGGGAATGTCATAAAGTCATGACTTACACACTAATACACTTACTCAATATCTATAGAATTAAATGGGATAATGTCATATATAGATGACCTCCACACTTGTAAAAATATTAAGTTGAGTTTCTTGATTAATATATTCACTTAAAGGTTATACATAAGTCTTTGGTGGTAGAAGATATTCTACCCCTATAAGACTCTTGTTTCTATAGTGTAAGTCTCAAGGGAGACCTAATATTGGAATTTATATTTTTGAATCTCATACTTGGATATAAGTTATGTGATTCTTGAAATTTTTCATAAGATTTTATGGAATTAGATTTCACATGGATGAAGCCTTCTCAAGGGTTTTGGTTTAATATAGACATGTGTTCACCCCTAATTCATGTATTTAATACATAATAAGGATGAAAAATATGTTAAAGATAGAAACTATGGAGATCCCTATTCATTTTTAGCTGGGTTGGTTTGGGGTAGCTATAGGAATCCCAAAAAAATCTTGTCCTATTAGAGTAGATGATAAAATAATCCACTCTACTAGTTTTAGTGGGAGAAAAATCCCACTTATTAAGTCTCAGTTGTGTGAAGGTTATGCAAAAGACCCAAGTGGTAGAAGACCTTCTTTTCCTAAGGGATTCTTGTTTTTTATAGTAAGTCTAAGGGAAGTCCTACTGAAGTGTGTCATCCCTTCAAATCCCATTAATTTGAAACATCTTTGACTATGATGAGGTTGTGGGAACCTTAAAACCCCTTATTTTATTGTTGTGGGAGCCTTAAAACCCTCTATATAGGCTTGTAAAGGTGAAGGGATCCTCAAAACCCTCTTTGTTGCTCTTGGTTTGGTGGGAATCCTTAAGTCCCTTTTGTTATGATTTTTAATGTTTGGTTGTGGGTACACCATGTAAAACAATCCCATTATATATGGGTATAGTTATCAAAACCCTCATTTATCTAGTTCATAGCTTTAGTTTTAAAATCAGTTACCTCATCAAATAAAAATATATACACTTAGGTCATAATCCTATACATTGCACCATTCCACATGGAATTGAAACATAGTTTTTTATATTCATGTCACATATACTCTAGTTTAAACATATTATAGGTGTGTATGTCATTCTATTTCACCAATAATTACACTACTCACTAGGATGCATCAATTACACTAGGATGTACTCTTATTGAGCCTTTTTTATTGTTGTAGTTGGTTCACTTTATAGGTTGAAGTGATTAAATCATCAAACCTCACTAGATTTATATATTGGAGTGATTAAATCATTCAATATCACTATATTAATAAAATGAGATGTTTAAATCACTCATCCTCATAAGTTTATATATATCACACTTGATTTATGTGATTGAGATATAATTATCTCAATGTCCATGTCACAAATCATCCTTACATCAATTTTAGGAATAATACATTAAAACATCCATATTAAACTCTCCAAGTTTCATGTCTAAACCTTTTTCAACTCCAATTATTCATAAAGAATCATATTTACCAAGTCAAAGCTTCAAGAGGAAACATGGTTGCATTGATACATATGTATTCCTTCCTTGATATCTTTCTTTTCAAACATTTTAATTATTTAAAAAATCATATTAAATGCACTAATTTATATTGTAACATGTTCTTGGTTACAAGTCATACACCAGAAAAGCACTCAAAGTGGTCTCAATGAAGTCAATGTGTGTTATACATACCAAGGTGAAAATTTATTTCCTTTAACTTAGTTATTTCATCCTTATGCATTAATAGATTTGGGGGGGGTGTAGATACTAAAAATGAATATTTATAACATCTCAATCTTGTACATTTGACAAATACAAATTAGGAAACTACCCTTTAGTTCTATACCTCCCCTACTATTCAAAGGCTCACAATTCACCATCTCATTATTCTTAAATTAATATCTCTTAGTTTGATCTATATCATTTTGATGACCCAAGTCTCTTATACTACACATAAGGCTTAAAACCTTATAAACATCCTTCATTTCTTGTTTCATATCCACACATATTGTGTATCCTTATGGACAATGACAACCATAGAGGGACACTATCACTGATGGTAGTGTTCATATCTTTATCTAGTGTCCAATTTTTGAAAGTCATCTAAATTGTAAATGATTTGAAACCTATGGGTTGACCTACTTATCTTATTAAACCCTACCAATGAGATATTTTCAAAAGGCATAATATAAATACAATTCTAACCCTTCTTATCCCTTATCTATAAAATACCAAGAAAACACATATACAAACTAAATAAATTAATTGTAAAAACAATATATTCTATATGATTCATCCCTATTTTCATATCAATCATAGGAGAAATCATATTATAGTTTTGAAGCATTAAAAAGGTATCCCGTGATTGATATTTTTTAAATTACAAGATAAATAACTACATGCATCATCATATATTATATTCTTCCTTTGTTCACAAACTTTCAAAAACATAGGGGATAAATACATAAGTTTGATCCCACTAACCCATTTTCATCAAACTCATTCCAAAGATGAATAAGTATGAAGATATATTGTTAAATAAACTAGTGAATAATGATAATATATATCCCATATAAAGACAATAGTATAAAATTGATAGAAAACCCATAACACTAAATTTGGACACACACACACACACACACACACACACACACACACACACACACACACACACACACACACACACACACACACACACACACACACACACACACACACACACACACACACACACACACACACACATTCATTAGTCCATAGTAGACACTTATATCATAGTTAAACCCTAACATTGATTGTAGTGTATGCTACCATAGAAGTGTAATTTCCAAAATCTAAAAAATAATCTATAATAATGATCCTACATATTTTAAACCTATTTACACTTCATATTTTCCTACACACATTAAACTAAGTACAATTTTTTATTTATTTATTACAATATATTTCAATAGTTATACTTTACTATTTTTATTAATATCAGTTGTTTAAATTAATAATATTGTTTATCTAACTTTTATATTAATTATCCTAATATATATTAGTTTATCACCCTTGTGATTGAAATAAATATATATTCTTAACCACATACACCCAAAATATAAATAATTATGTTTAAACATAATGTAAAAAAGTGAAATTACTAGAGTAAAAGGCAAAGTGTGTACATCAACTTACCTATGAATAAAAATATTGAATGTAGGCCACAATTTTAAAATGTGCTTCATGTAGAACCTCCAATACAAGATATATAAAATTATTACTTACATAATACAAAAGTAAATAAGTAAAAAAAAAACTTATATATATAATAACAAGAAATGAATACATCTAATTGGGTACACAAATCATTGTATTTTTTAATGCAAAAATTATGATTGAAGAGGGCAGGAATCTTAGAGATATATTATTAATTGATGAGATTGAATTATACTATGTGTTACCTAATACTCATTGAAAATAGATTTTTCTTATTAAATCAAGGTGCGATTCAATCAATCATTTCATACTCAAAGTGGTGAAGTAGATTGGAATGCCTCTATGAATTCTAATAGATTTTTCTAGTGTAAACAATGGTGAAAAATGTTAAAAAAATTGTTGTAGATATAATATGTCTAATTTATAGTGAAAAAATGTGAAAAATATATTATGATTTGATTTTAATGTACACAACATGGATAATGACATTGATTTACATTACATCTACAAAACTAGTGTAAAACTAAGGAGGTGGTCATGTGTTTTACACATTCCCCTAATCTAATATTTGGGTGCATATGTATTATATAACCAAGTAATATCATATGATTTTATAATAAAAACATTTTCATAAAAATATGGAATAAATTTCATGCATGATGCCTCCAAACTGATAAAAATCTAAGACAAACCTGAGTATTTTCCTTAAATGATTTTGTATACATGCTACAAATTTTCCTATACTGATTTTCATTCTAATAATTTTTTAAAATAAAATTTTACTACATATTGGGATAAAAACAATTTTTTTGATGTATCTAACCTATATCTATATCCAAATGGAGTACAATTCTCTAAAACTAATTTCTAGATGATTTGTGGGTATGATCTCTAACCAAATGAGTAAAAATTACAAAATTATATATATATATATATATATATATATATATATATATTTATTTATATCTCTGTGTGTGTGTGTGTGTGTGTGTGTGTGTGTGTGTGTGTGTGTGTGTGTGTGTGTGTGTACTACACTATTGAATATTAGTCTCTAAGATAAGACAATATATATGCCCTCTATTTTGAGGTGATTTGTGTATATTTCATATTAAATAGACTCAAAATAAAATTTTATATGAGAGATGTTATGAAATATGTAAATCTGAGTAGTAATGATAATATGAAGAACATCACATCATCATATATAAATTGAGAAAAATATTGATATAAATGTTTAACACTAAATTTAGATAAGGGATATTTAGGGTTAAGGGGTATTATATTAGCTTTTACACAAGAATGGTGAGATAACCTAATGATCATGACAATTAATAGAAAGTATGATAAATAATATTCTGAAGCTATATAATTGAGATTGCTAAAAATAGTAAAGTACATCAATTGATAGATATTGAAATGTAAGGAACAATGATAATTTATTTAATATGATTATGTAGGTATACTATATAACATATTTTAAGTGGATTATAATATGATCCCATAATAGTCATTATATTCTAGTAATATTCTTTTTGTGCCCTCACATGATTACACCATATATAAATAGTTACATTAATGCAGGTGTTGTATATAGAATACTGAATACATATAGATGTGACCAACTAGATCATTCTAGTTTTTATATAACCTTTTTTTTAATGTATATGGATCATGTGCATAGGTTATCACTATTTTTCAAATGAACAAACCCTATCTTATTCACACTTGGAGTGAGTCTGGGAAAATAGATTAGTGGGATCATGGTGTTGAGCTTCCCCAAGGAACCCTCTATGAATTGTAATTTCCTACAAAACTAATAATATGAATAGGTCCTAAAACATATGTTTTTATCCCATACATGTTATCTTGTGTGTTCACAACAATTTAATGTTCAATAAACATACAAGTTAAATGACCTAGCTTGTAACTTATAAAATATGGATCATAGGATGCCACTTAAATTATTTAGACCTATTTAATACTAACAATATGATTAATATATAAATATGGATGAATAGGTTAGGTTTTCTCACTTGAATGCTTGATTGAATGCTTTTTGGTATATTGGTTTTTGATTTCTAAATGATTTCAAGATGAGGAATGAATGAGGATTGATCTTGTATATCTATCAATCCATTTTGAAAATATCTCACATTAAAACACATAGGTTAAATTAAGGATATGTCTCATTTTAAAATTAGATGATTTTGGAAACTAGACACTTTATAGGAAATGTGGACACTTACATCAATGCAAGTGTTTATCTGGGATGCAAGTGTCCAAGAAACTAGAAAACATGTACATTTCAAAAACTAGTAGTGAAGGATTATGATTAGGTTTAGATATTTTTGCATAGTGTTCAATGATTGATCATTAGGATAATATTGGTCAAAATGAGAGATAATAAATAAAGACATAAAGAGATAATAAATGTGAGACTTTTGACAATAAGGTCTTAAATAAAAGGTACAACCATGATGAATATTTGTTAAGTGTATAAGACTAGATTACTACATAGATAATATTTTAGTAACTACATTCTTCCCCTTTAATCTAGTAATTAAATTACTAATTTAATGTAAATAAATGCATATTTGGGTGTGTATAACGTACATTGTCTTTGTGTGAGACCCAATTGAGTGCTTTGTTGGTGATTGAACTACAACCAAGATGATGTTACACTAATAGTTAGTACATGAAATTTGAAACTGAAAGAATTTGAAATGATTGAAATTAGAAAGAAAAAGGTTAGGATTACACCTATGTTAATGTAACCATATTGTCTTTTGGTAATTTTATTTTAAAGGATGCCCCATTATGAAGCATTGACTTGAAATTTAGGAAAAATATGAACTTGAAAACAAACACACACAAACACACACACACACACACACACACACACACACACACACACACACACAGATATGAGGACACATGCCATCAAACTTGATGTAAAGGATTGTTGTTAAATTTCTATTGATTTTATTTCATCCCAGTCATGTAACCCAAATATGTGCATGTTCTAGTGAGTATGAGAGATTTAATGAACTTATAATATATATCTAGTGAGGGTGGATGATTTAATCAAATCCAACCTATAATTATAGCAATGTTAGATTATTTAATCAAGTGTAACTTATAATCTTGGTAAAATTAAGTGATTTAATCAACTCAACCTTACAAAATTGAACCAATTACTATATTAGATTAGCTCAATAAAAATCTATAAAATTCTAACCTAAGTATAATAACAATCCATAAATTATTTTAAATCTATAAAATGATTTGATTTTACAATTTTAGTTTCCCTTTAAATGACATATGCACCTCATATATGTCTAAAGTTGGAATTTGGGTATAGTAATAATATCGATGTATATAATGTTTCCACAAATGTGTATCTAAATCATATAACTATGAAATATGGTGAATATAAAATTAGTGAAAGTATGGAGAACATGTTTATATGACATGACCCCAATGAATCTATATAATATAATAACTAATATAAATGTGGAAAACATATTTATATAACATCACCCCATTATAATCTATAGAATATAAGAATTAGTGTCAATGTGGAGAACATGTTTCCATAACATTCCCCCACTATAATATGGAGAATCTAAGAATTGGTGTAAATTAGGAGAATATGTATCTATAACATGCTCCAACTATAATTTAAAACTATGAAAGTGTGGAAGCCAAACATCTAAAAATGTCCCCACCAATATGGCCCCACTTTTAAGCTGAGCAATACTAAAATTTGGTAGTTACCTTACATAATGATAAAATAACTATATAATATGTGTATGTATCATGTAATATATAGGGGTAACATGTCTAGTTAGATATAACATTAAATTAAATGGTATGTGATTACATCAAGTGCTAAAATGCATGATGTAGATCATGGCAATGTCTAGAGATTAATAGTACAAGATCAGTAAGTAATCAAGCACACACACTAGAGCACTTAAAATAAAATAAATAATAAATGGTCCAAGTAAATATCATATAATGGACATGTTAAAATGCTACACAATTAAAGGGACATGACATAATCAAATGTCCATAAAGAAAGAAGGACATATTCAAATGTCCACATATAATAAACAATGACATATTAAAATGTCAAAATAGGAAGGCATAAGCATAGAGGCTACAATAAATGAAGCATATTAAAATTAGGTAAAAGGTAATACAAATTAAGATATTAGAAAGTAAGGAAAGATAGGGAGCCAAGATGAACACAAAATACTATTTTTTAAATATATGTGTTTTTAAACCAATGTTAAGTACAAATCATATCAAGTACACTATGAAAGGTATAAACATGGATAGAGTCATGTAAAAGTATATAAGCTCAAACATGATAATAAAATTTTATCATAAAATAATATAACTTGGGTGTCTCATGATCAAATAAGAAAATGCTTACAATGTACATACAACATGAGTAAAAGGAAGTCCCAACATCTATATTTGAATATATCATATATCTGGGTATACATGTATCACACTCAAATGAAGCATGAAACACCTATGTATATATGAAAATAATTATATGATATATAATAACATGGAGAAAATAACACGTGTTTAATAAATTATAGAACTAGAACTAAGAACATGTAATTTTTTGATTATTTTTGAATTATTTGAATGTTTTTTGTATTTTTGGAACATTGAAGGGGCCCTAAAACCCTTTTTTTAATTTTTTGGTCCTGTACATTTTATGTTTTCAACCTTATGTTGTATCATTTGGCTTCTTTTCCTTTCAATTATTTGTAAACTTTGCCTTGTCATGGATGTGCTTTGGTCTCCTCATTGGCTCATAGGTGAAAATTTTTAATTGTATGTTATTTCTTACAATTTATATGTGAAGTAGAATAATAGTTACCCCTTCATGTGGTATATAGATTAATCTACCTTCATGAGAAAAGGAGACATCTTAATTATTTTGGTCAATTTTTGCTTCCATATAATACAACCAAAGGGTTCCTGCTGTGAATAAATATTGTCATTTTGTGGCATAACGCAAACTATTATTTTAGTTACTTTAGGATGAAAATTAATTGATATTATGTACATTTCCAAATGAATCTTTCCAACCTCCTCTATTTTATAAGTATTTTAGACCAAAGTCAAGTCATTTAAAATGTCTTCCTTTAGATAAGTTTTAAGAAAATTTTTTCTGCAAAATTTTCTAGACTTGATGTTTCTCTCTCCAACCCTAAATTTATAAGTGGGACATCAAATTTTTTTATGTTTATCTAGGGTTAATTGGTATTAGATTAAGTTTCACTCAAGGATGGTGAACTAACCTAATCAGTAGGATAATTAATAGAAACTCATACACACATTATTATGAAGTTATATAACTGATATTGCTAAAAATAATAAAGTACAACTATTAATAGATATTCAATGAATAAGAAACAATGATATTTATTTTATTGCATTCATGTAGGTTTGATTTGGAATAGACTAGAAGTGGACTAGAAGGTGATCTTGAAATAATCACCAAATTATTAGACTATTTTTTATGACCTTGGATGCTTGCATCATATTTGGATAATTGCATCAACATGGAAATTTAAATTCAATGTAGTTTCTTGTATGGAATACTAACTAGATACATATGCAATAAACTAGAGCCTTATAAAAAATTTATCACCTTTAATACTAATTTATATAGACCATGCACACAAGCTATCAATCTATAAAATGATGAAACCCTAACTTCTTCAACCTTGGAGTGATTATGGGAAAAATGGGTTAGTGGGCTCATGGTTTAAGTTTCCCAAAGGACCCCTTTGTCAATGGGTTCTACCTACATATATAATACTCCTAAGAGGGGATTAGACTTACTTTTTTCTCACCTATGTGTTATCTTATGTATGCACAAGTAAGTAATGTGTAATAATCATAGACATACAGTGACCTAGATTCATCCATTTGAATTCTTAAGGCCTATGGAAATAATTATCCTATGATTCATATATAAATAAGGATGAATAAGGAATATTTATTCATTTGAATTCTTAGTTTATTATTTCTTTGTATATTTCCTTATGAGTTGTATGTGATTTCTAGGTGAGAAATGAATCAGGGTTGTATACCAATCCCTTTTGAAAATATCTTACATTAAAGAAATAAGGTTGAACTTTAGGATTGTTTCATTTGAAAATAGGATGACTTTTGGGCACTAATAACTTTTTAGGAAGTGAAAACACTTGAATTTATATAGGTGTTTATATGGGATGCAAATTTCCATGAAGATAGAAAATAAGTATAGGTCCAAAACTAGTAGTGAAGTATAATGATTAGGGTTAGATATTTTTGCATAGTGAAGAAGGCTTGGTCATCATGATAACAATTGTTAGATGAAGAGATAAGTAATTTAGGTATAAATAAATAGATAACATGATTCTTTTGTACTTGTGTAGGTCAATAATTAAAAGGTACAATCATCATGGATATTTTCCATGTGTTAATTACTATAATAATACATAAATTAGATTTTATTATCTATAATAAGATTTATATGGAAGCAAGCATACATAGTGGCATTCTGAAGATATATATTAGCATACTGTAATCTAAATATAAATAATTGAGGAGGTATTCTTGATATTGACAATGTCACCGAGAGTCGAGGAATATGCATGATGCCCATCATGGCATTAGAAACCAAGTAATGAAGAGAAAAAAGTATCATGGCCATGATGTACACACATAAAGAGTACAAATAAATCACACAAATCATTCATTATAATGCCAAGGGGTTGTGTACAAGGTAAATATTCAAATCTCACTCACATAAACATATAAAACTTATAATATTATTAGATCCACACACAAGGACATGTTAAAATGGCCACAATCTAAAATAGGGAATACACATAAGACATGAAGCATAATAGAAAATATGAAAATTATTAAATAGTGAATATAACTCATTAGCATTAATAATTATACTCTATATGGAATCCTAATTCCTATAAGATAAGTAAAAATGCATATCTATCTACTCTAAAAAAGGAGGAACAAAGTTAGGAATACTTACCTTTGAAGATGAACCTATTGAGCCTCATTCTTTCCCTTGGCCAAGGTGTTTCACAATATGTTATTTTAATGTGTAAGGATGAAAAAGATAAATCAGATTTATTATAGACAACCTATAAATACATCCGAAAGACTTTTCTACAAGATAAATCCATATCTCTAAAGAAATTATGAACCCTAAGCTTGCTCCTCAAATAGAATGGTGGATAAGCATATGCATAATAGCTCTTACTTATTATTCTCTTCTCTTAATATGGAAAAATGATCTTGTATATATAGGTAGATTTAACACTAAGCCCTTCACAAAGTTTTGGCCAATAGGGTTGACCTAATTAACCTAGTATTGATATGGACAAAAACTCACTAGGTCATCGGCTAAGCTAGCCAAGAGCTAACCTAGAACCTAAATGAATTTCACCCATAAGATTACAAGGTTGACCCAGTTGACCTAGTACTATAAACTATCAAAAGGGGTTTTACGTTATGAAAATGGGGATGAAAAGTAATAAATGTATAAAAGAGTATACAATAAATAATAACAAGCTTAGGGAAATAGTTTTTAGGAGATAAATGTGTATATAATAAGTGGAAAATGGGACAACAATCTTGTGAAGCACCAATGGTCTACCCACCCCTTTCCTAATATACCACTTAAGGAATGCAATCAAATATATTGAAACTCAATAAGTTCTTTCAAGATAAATAACATAAATAATTGATAAAATTTTGAAAATATTATGTGTATACATATGCCCCACTTGAAGCTAATCCTGTGTCATATAAATGTAACACATGATGGTGGTTCAAGAATAGAACATGATAAAAAAAATGTTAATGTTAATTAAAATGGCGTAATTATAAAATAATATAAATGAAAGGACATAAATAAAAAACATACCTTTACTTACCTTAATATTATAGATAAAGAAGTAGATTGTGAGAGAAGTGAAGGTGTCCAATGTGAAGAACAATGGGATAACTTATAGAGATTAGTGAAAAAAAGAAAAAAAAATTAAATTTTTGGAATATATATATTAGTGGAAAATATTCTCTATGACATCAAAATTCTATAAATTTTTATGGTTTGAAAAATGAGTGGATAAAAATAAAGATATGATCAAAATAAGGAATCTAATGGTAAATATTTAAAAGGTAAAGAATTATGAATAATAAGTTTAAATAGGGTGAAAAGAAAAACATTTGATATTTTTAATATTTGGAGATAAAAAAATATATGAGGAGGATGCTTAATAAGTTGAGATGAGAAGGATGCTTAGCAGCCACAGCGGGTGCAACATAGATAGGAAAATAAAATTTCTATCTTATTTTGGGTATTTTATTGAAAATTAAGTGTTTTACGGATATTTTTAATTTATATCATTTATAAAAATTGAAATGAATTCAATAAAGTTGTTAAGGGTAATATATTCAAAAAGGGAAAATGGGTTAAAAGTAATCAAAGTTAAAAATGATGAAGGCATTTATTATAAGCAAGGGAAAGAGTCAATAATCTAAACCAACTAGGTTGACCCAATCAACCTAGTAGTTTGAAAATATTGATTTCATTATACTAACTTAGTAGGTATGGGATAAATTAGTTTGTTTAGGTAAAGTGATGAATTATTACCCCTATGCTAACTTAGTTTATTAATCCACTCTACCAAATTAGTACTAAGGGAAAATGAAAGGGTCAAATTAGTTTGCTAAGTCCACAGGGTCAACCCAATACTATTTAGTCAACTTAGTGTATGACTAAGTGGCTAGTATAGTATTGAAATATGGTAAATTTGCTGAAATAGTGTGTAAGGCCCAAGTTGATTAAGTACCTAAATGGCAAATTAGGCTAAGAATAGGTGAAATTGGTCAAAAATTAATAGATTGAGGAAAATTAGGTTTGTTTGTGTTAATTTTTTTTTAAAATGTATTCAATTATAAGTGACATGGAGATCTAATACATATTTTATTATTCAATGGTTATAGGGGCATCATATATTTTTGTGATTAGTGTACACATCTTGGCTACTATATCTATTGGAGTAGATGATAGTAGATGACTAAAATAGGTTAGTCATATTAATATTAGGAGGCATCATGGAGATGTGCCAAGTGCCAGTAAGTACAGATTTGTTAGGCATATTTCCTAAGAACTTGAGAGTGCTTTACTAATAAATTTAGGTGGGTGGTGTATGGGAATACCATATATATGAGTATAAAAATATAGGATGTCCATGCTATACTTATACTATCAATAAGAGGGGATCGTGATGATCATGGAGATAGTAGATGGGTAGGAGGAAAGATGAGCATTAGCCTAATGGGGTACATGCTCATAGAAGATATATCCATGGTTGAGAGTGAGCCTATTTGACATTTATATATCCCCAATTTGAGATATATATAATATATTGATAGTACTTGTGACAACATAGGTGTTGTATCACAAGTAGGGTGGCAAGGTACCGCTATATGAGATAGCCTTATACTAGTATATTTTGGACTAGGGGACACTTTATGATATAAATTCTATCATCTAGATTTAGATCATGCATGATATTTATGAGATGATATTTAAATAAAAAATAACATGGGATCAATGATATTACTAACTACGTAGATATATGAGAGGTTCTTAATGTACCAACTAGTTGGGTTACCCCATGTGCTTGATTATCAATTGCCTCAAGTGTTGAGATGGAGTAAGTCTAACATGGCATGGGTTGTGCTCCACATTATATCATTATATATAGTCACATTATTAGATTTTATATGGTAGCTATATGGGAATAATATGATATTATGGATGAGTTAGAGGATGGTGGAACCAAATTTGGCATGAACATAAATTATAAGACACTAGAATTGGTGGGTAGAACCACATCTAATGGCATACTTACCACGATAGTTTGGACTCCTTCACCCAGTATGTGTAATAGTTTTTCTTAAATTTTATCCTAGACATGTGAGAGATTTTAGGGGGAGAAGAAGAGTGAGATCACCAATCACAAGACTAGACATCAAACCATGGCATGAAAGACCATGGATAGGTTGAGCATGATGGCCAACAACTGGAGAGGATATCGATGTAGATGTAGGAGTGACATAAGTACAATAGCCAACACTATAGTAGGAGGCATGGAAATCACCTCAATTATACCATCAAGAGAGACACCATTGATGGCAGATAGAACAGAGGGTGGTCATCCAAGATGACCCATTAGTCAATCCAAGATAAAGTTGGTCTATAGAGGCACCATTAAGGTGAGGCTTGAGATGGGAATTGGTAGTGACCATAGGGTTTGAATTGGTTGGTAAACATCTTATGGATGAGGTAATTGTGGGATGAGCTAATAGAGAGACCATTATTAGCAGTCACATAGACAGGGAAATAATGATAGGTGATATCTAGATAGGTAATAAATGGCTATAATTTTACTTAAATATTTTGAGATAGATTGAAGATAGATAAATTTTGAGATATATTTGTGATCTAATATCTATTTAGTTTTAATTTTTGTATATCCTATGGAGGAGGAGGATAAAAATTGGGATCTTTGGTAAGGGGAGCACTCCATGAGGTCTTGGATGGGGTACCAATGTTGTATGACCTTGCCACATTAGATAGTCCTATGGTTCTATCTACCCCATATTAGGAGAGTTATTTAAGACTAGTAAGAGAGGTCACAAGGTGATTATAGGAAATAAAAGATGAGTAACAACCACTTACATGGGTAGGAGAAGGAGAGACGTAGATATGGTAGGCCTTGTCTTAGGAGAGTGTTGTATATATGGCTACCATGAGTAAGCTAGCACAGGTATAGGCCTAAGTGGATAACCTTTATGGATGGGTGATAAGATATAGATCCTGGACATCCTCTTTATAGTATAATATTTAGAGGGGATTACTAAGGCATCTATGGGTACCATGGCTAGGCCATGAGAGATACATGATAGATCCTGACCTTAGAGTTAGAGTGATGTATTTTTTTATTTTGTAAAACCACATGATATATACATATACATACATACATATATATATATATATATACATATACATATATATATATATATATATATATACATATATATACATATATATACATATACATATATATACATATATACATATATATATATACATATATATATACATATATATATATATATATATATATATACATAAATATACATATACATATATATATATATATATACATATATACATATATATATATACATATATACATATATATACATATATATATATATACATATATACATATATATATACATATATATATACATATATACATATATATATACATATATACATACACACACACACACACACACACACACACACACACACACACACATCTCATTTTGATAATTTGATGTTTATCTTATGTGTTTGTATTGTAGTTATGGTTGAGGATGCATGGATATATTTATTTCTAGCTCTAGTTTTTAAATTTTATTATATATGATATAGTAAATTTATGTGTCATGTTTTATTTTCTATCATTATGTGAGACACATACATGGTTAAAAATAAATAGGTGAAAAATACCTTGTAAAGTATAATAAATAAAAAAATATGTACTACACACTATTTGATGTTGGGAAATGTGTAATAAAAAAATTTGAATAAGTATATGAAACCAAAGATTGGTAAATAGGAGTGTAAAAAATTTTATTTTTAAATCATGAGAAAGATTAGACTTCAAATTAAAATAAGTAAAATCACACTAAATCATGTTGGGAAGTATGAAAACAATGTAATAAATTAGAAAGCATGTGAAATAACAATGGTATAAAAAGAAATAAAGTAAGTCAATCAATCATACTAAACCACATTGGGAAGTATAAAAGAAAAAAAATTGGAAAAATTGGACTTAAATTAATCACACTAATTCAAGTTGGGAATTATGGAAAACTCAAGAAAAATGGTTGGATTCTTACATGAAATTATATAATAAGAAGATAAAAGTGAAAATATAAATGAATTAAGAATAAAACATACTAAATCAATATGGAAAACATGTCAATGATTTGGAAATTTATAATTAATCAAATATTATCTCATATTTAACACATGTAATTTTTTATGACTTAGATTATTATAAAATTTTGTGAGGAAGGCTAGGTCTTATCTGTGGTCTTACACTAAAACTCATAAACAGAACACCAATGAGGTTGAAATAATGTGTAAATATTTTAAAAAGGGATGTTTATAATGGTAATGTGAAAATATGGTAATTAGTGATGAAGGCCAGGTCCTATCCATGGTCTTACAATGCAACTCACAAATGGAATCCCTAAGAGAGTGATTAGTGAAAAAATATATATTTCTCAAGGGGAAATATTGGGATTTTAGGGAGTAAAAAATTGGAATGTAAAACTCATAACTCAAGAATCTTATGAGAATACCTTATAAGACATGAGGCACATTAAGGACATGAGAAGACACTAAGTTACTAGTGACCATCAATATACTGAGGATACCTATTCACTATAGACACAGAATTGTGTAGGAAAATAAGTGTGCTACTACGATCAAATCATGAAGGCATTTTTTAACAAGAAAAATAAAATGACCTACTTTCCTATGACATGTTTCTCATTCCTCAGGATGCCTTATAGAGTTGTGAATCTATTGTGAAGATTGGGTACTTGTGTGAGCAAATAGGTAACACTACAAAAAATATTATCCTTTTCTAATATACTAGCCTACCATAACCTAATGGACCTTGGATCTCTCATGAGGCCAAATTTAGAGTTTGAGCTTTGACTAGAAGAAAGAGATGTTCTTAGAAGCATGTCTTTTAGTGTGATTTGACTTTTGAGAATTTTTAATGTTACCTTTTGGATCATTACCTTTTGTTAAATGATTTGTATTTTGAATGTTTTATGGATTTTTTAAGATTCCTCCTTCATACGGACTTAGAATGACCAATCATAAGAGATCGAGTGATACACATGAATGATCTTGAGGCTTTAGCTAAAGGAATCTAAGTATCCAATGACAAAAATCACTAGAACACTTAGTCTTAACTATGAACCAACATGTTATCTCAAGTCTCAACCATGTATATGTTTAGTTTATGAAAGGGAATACAAGGGAAAAATGATATCCAAAGTGTACTTGTAAAATGGGATGATAATGAGATGAATTGTTTACTAACTAATTATTTAGTAAAGAAGGAATGACTAAAGGGAGTAAGGTTTGTATAATCAAGTCATAATAAAAAAAAATTATGATTATAGAGATAAGATAGAAAAAAATCATGAAAATAAACAAGTGAATCATAAGAAATTAAATTAAAAATAAAAATAAGGAAATGATAAAGAATAAATCCATAAGAGGATATAATGACATCATGAGCAATAAAAAGTGTGAAACCAAAGTCCCTACGTAAGAGAGATAAGAATTTGACACAATATCAAATGATATAAAAAATAGATAAAAATAAAGTTGTAGCACATGTCAAATCCAAATTAAAATGTAAGAACACCATTCATGTGCTCATAAGTACTGATATATTTATCCACACACATTATCCATAACATCTGATAAGTGTCTATGAAGTTGAATGTAAACTATAGCTAATGTTTCATCAATATTAAATGAAAGTTAGAAAAATAATTTAAATCTAATCTCCTAAAAAAAGGTATGAATTATTAAAGTATCATGACGATGAGGGCTATCATGTAGAGGATGATTAGGATAATGCATGGGAATCGAGTTTATAGGAGATGAAGGGGTCACCTATCGGGAAGGAGCCATGGGTGAGGGACTCATGACTGGAGAAGGATCAATAAATGAGGGAAGGTCCATTAGTGAAGGATTTGTAGATAGAAAAGGATCGATGGGTGAGGTAAGTTCCATGGGTGAAGGATTAGTGGGTGGAGGAATAAGAGGTGAAGAAATGACCATAGGAGGAGATGGAACTATAGGAGGTGGAACCATAAGGGAAGAAGGGGGAACCTTCTTGTGAGAATGACCTATGGAAGAAATTATAAAAGGTACATGAATGCTTAAAAGGTGATTTTTAAGATGATACTAAAGGAAACAAAAAGGATCAATGTGATGTGTACCACATTAGTGCCAGAGATAATATACCTCTCCATACTTAGGAAGATACTTAGGTAATACTTTTAGGGGCGTTATATCCTTATCTAAGGACTGAGGAGTAGTATGAATGCAAAGTGTCAATATATTTTAATACCTTGTGATAATGGATGGATGAATGATTATCTTTGATATGGAAGCAATAAATAAGCTTGTGAGAAGTATTGGTAGGTGTAGTCACATGAGGATGTGTAATAAAATAAAAAAGAGCTTGGTATAGGTAATAATCTCTATTGCAATGAACAAAAACTTTATGAATATCACAATAAGGCTGATCAACCCATTTTGTGGATGAAGGAGCATGTTGCAGTAGAGGGAGAAAACCATCACCAAAAGAAGGTGGTGTTAGTGGAGAGATTGGATAAAGCTCAATTATAGGAGTGATAAGATTGAAAACAATAATAGACTTAGCTAAATCAGGTGTGGGAATGGGAATGAAGCTCTACTAAGGGAGTGGTAGGGTCTACAGATGGTTGAAGGAGAGTCACACTCATCTTAGGTATAAGTAGGCTATAGGGGTCATAGTCCCTAGAAAAAAGATAGTTACTAGTCATAGCATGATCTATAATAATACTATTATGAGGTTATTTATAAATTGTAGGTGTCCACACTATCTCTACTATAAAATAAAGAGGAAAAATAATAAAATTAAGAATGATATACAATGGAATATGGGAAGAGAGACTAAAAAATTAAAGAAAAGAGGAATGATAAAGAATAATCTCATCATCATGGGCATGAATAAGACCTCCTAATAATGAATCATTTTAGGTATAACCATCATCATAATTATGTGTATATATATCAAGGATGCACGTAGGGATGACTTCTTCATCCAATGTATTGTGATGAATTGAATGCTGATTCTTTGTTAAGACAATAGGGATGTCATCACAAGGTGGTTTAATATAATGAGGTTGCAAAGAACTAGGAAGCTGAGAGATGAGATGAGGTGAGAGATTGGAAGTTTTAGTCTTGATATTGATTTACTAAAGCTCATAATCATTAAAATATAGGAGGCTAGTGGGGAATATTAAAAATTATTTTAGGATGCCCATTGTAACCTTAAGTGGAATTGATGGGAAAGTTAAATCATTGAGACTCATGAAATGGAACACTTGGAAAGGGTTCAAGGGTACAAATTGTGAACACACCCCAATCTTGGAATTATTCAAAATTATAAGGGTTGGTGTCACCCTAAATCGTATAGATGGCTCCATTATGAGGAAATTTAACACATTGGAAAATGGAAGAGGCAACTACTCTCATATAGTGAGTCCATGGCCTACTAGGAAAAATGTTTTAATATAGAGGAAAGTTAAATATCATTACCTTCACATGAACAGTGACAATTGGGATGGTAATAGGTATCCAAAATAACCTAAAGGAGGCATTTGAATTATATCATAGCCTTGACATGTGATGCATGTGGATGTAAGATTCAATTAAAAATATCTAAGGGTTTTGATAAAATTGAGAGGGATGAAATAAGTATCATAACCCTCATCAATCAAGGCATGTTTAACTTGGATATCACCAATTTGAACCCTAATGAAAAGAGGAGGATCATGTGCATGAATCATGTTAAGCATTAAATATACTGAGAGGGGGGTGAATCAATATATTACATATATCTTATTTCTTAATCAAATTACTTTGCTTTAACCACTTAACCACACATTCAAGATATGTAATAAAACTAAAACAATAATATGCACCACAGAAGAGAGAGAGAGAGAGAGAGAGAGAGAGAGAGAGAGAGAGAGAGAGAGAGAGAGAGAGAGAGAGAGAGAGAGAGAGAGAGAGAGAGAGAGAGAGAGAGAGAAATTTTTACATCAAAACCCAACATGGGAAAAACCATAAAGAACAATCTCAAGTATATGAATGAGCACCAACTTATATTAAAAGGTTCACAAGCACTAACTTGCAAGACCACCAACCTCTTTTTTGAGCACCAACACAACAACTATTTGTGATAACTAACCCATAAGAGCATCAACCCCTCTTGTGTATAAAACACAACTATCTCTTAATGTTGATTACTCAACAAATGATATAACTCTACAATATCTCATACTTTTTTCTCTTTGAAAACAAATACAAACCATGCACTCTCTTGCATATAATAGATAGCTTCTCAAGACATTATTTATAGCTTTGCAAATGACCTTTGGCATTCACCCTTTGTGACCCTTCAATCCTCATATAAAATGGTACCAAACTTGCATGACCCTTCATATCCTTTCATATAAAAAGTCATATGGTGACACTTCATAAAAAAAATCATCCTTTCCTCTTTTGTCTTTATCTTGGTAACTTTTCATATTCCTCAAATTTTCCCCTCATGTAAAAATGCACCATACCCTCTTTTGTCTTTACATGGTGACTCTTGGAATTCCTCAAGATGGATCTTCATGAGAAAATGCATCCTATTCCTCTTTCTTCTTTTATCCCGTGACTCTTTGACTTCTTCATGGGCCCTATTTTAACTTACATGCAACAAAAAATATATTCATTAATATTAAATAAATATTAACACACATTAGTAAAGATATAAATATTAAAAACACCATTAAATGCAATTGAGCATTTATCACCAATAATACTAGACCTTTGACATCAATGCTAATATTTCCAATAATCTCCCCCTTTATCATTGATGGTAACCTCAAATTAAAACTACCACATCCTAAAACTTGCACATACTACCATTTAAAAAACATACAGTAACTCCCCCTTATTGTAGTAGTCTGTACCTATTCCCTATACCTATTTCTACACATGTACCTATACCTATACTTTTTATTCTGCCCCTTTGGCATCATTGGCAAAGGGCATACCTAGAGCTATAACTTAGCTCCCCCTCAACTGATGTTGAACCTCAATGGTAAGAAGTAAAAGAAATTACTCCCAACTTCTCTTGTAGATACTCAAATGTGTCTTTTGGTAGTGACTTTGTAAAAATATCTACAATATGCTCTATAGTATTGATATATTCCATTTTAACCTATCGAGCTACAACCTACTCTCTCAAGAAGTGATATCTAATGGGAATATGTTTTGTTCTTGAATGCATCACTAGATTCTTCAAAATATTAATAGTACTTATGTTGTCACAAAAAATAGATTCAAACTTCCTATGTTTTTCATCAATTCTCTTTATGAAGCATCTACTGCCAAAAACTTTTAAATAATCAATTGTTGTTGGTTTGTCTTTCCATAGATCATAAAGAGTCTTGTCACTATTAACTCTCAATAATGTTCTATTCTGAATATACACTAATGTAGAAAATACCTCTCTTTAATATTTATCTGGTATCTTGGAATCATTTATCATTGTCCTCACCATCTCCTGAATTATTATATTTCTCCACTCAACTACTCCATTTTATTGTGGAGTTCTGGCTGCTAAATAATGTCTCTTTATTCCAAGGTCTTAAAAAAACTCAATAAATTGATATTACATGAATTGTCCTCCTCGATCTGATCTTAAACACTTAATTTTCAAACTAATTTTATTATTAACTAATGCTTTGAATGCTTTGAAATGTCTTAAAGATTTTGATTTTTTCTTTAAAAACATTACCCAAGTCATACGTGAAAAATCATCAATAATCAACATGAAATATTTCTCACATTGAGTACTTTGAGTTCTCATAGGTCCATGCATATCAGTGTGAACAATTTTTAACATCTGAGTGGTCGAGTACACTTTTGTTTTAAACCACCTTCCAGCCTGCTTCCCATGCTGACAAGGTTCACAAAGCGTGTCATATGGTTTTGAAATCTCTAAAATATTTCTAACTACTTGATTTTTGTTGATGCTAACAAGATTTTAAAAATTTATGTGACCCATTCTCCTCTACCATAGCCAAATTTATTCAATCTGACTGAAATAACATCTTTGACCTTTGATGTCTGATAACATATACAAATTATTGCATGTTCTCTAATCATATGTAATTAGCACATCTGAATCTTTTCTCCTAATTTCATAACCTTATACATAAAAATTTAGTGTGTGCCCCTAATCACACATTTTACTTAAACTCAAAATATTATACTTAAGACCTACATATAAAACATTTTTAGTTTTAGTTCTACCATTACCCAAACTTAGTGTACCTTTTTTGACAATTTTGGTAGTAGTATTATCTATGAATTTCACTATGCCACCATTGATCTTCATCAAGGTTATGAACTTTATTTTGTCTCCTATCATGTGCCTCAATCATCCAATATTAAAGAACCATGGATTTTCTTCATTTATTGCATGCAAAGCTATCTGTACCAACATATATTTTTTAGGTTGTTTCTTCTACCATGCACTTGTCTAAACTTTCTTCTTGATAAATGGAGCCTTGAAATGTTGGTCCTTCTTGACTAACTTAAAAACACTTCTATAGTACCAGGCTATGTGTCCAAAGTTTTTACACTTGTAACATATTATGACTTCTTCACTAAATCCTGATAGAGGAGCAAAACAGTTGTGGCTTCAGCTTGACTCTGAATGACTTTCCTTCTTATTTCTAAAATTGTTAACCATTTTTTAACATTCTATTTTCTTATGACCATATCCATTATAATAGAAATAGTAACCATATAAATAGGACCTGTTTATGTATCTCTAACCTAATTTCCTTTTGTAGCTTTGTTCCCTTTAGCTTTCTTTGTTTGAGATGTCCTCTATATTCTTAACTTCTTCCCTTTTTATTTCTTCTTTTGTAAGATCTTCAACATAGCTCTTTCTTTTTTCCTTGTCTATTAAAGTAGTGTCCTCCCCTTTATATTTTTAAAATCTAATACCTATTTTGTCTGACATTGATCTTTGATTTTCTAAAATCTTATTCAACATATTAGTGTTATTCTCAAATTTTGAATCATTGGCTACTTTGTCATTGATTGCTTTATTTATTTTCTCAAGATCTACTTTTAAATAAGTAATTTCAATAACATACCTTTCACATTCTTTATTTACTATTTTCAATTGTGCCATTAGATCTTCTTCATTCTTCTTGGCTTCTTCAAAGTGTGCTTGTAGATATTCAATTATTTTCTTTGACTCCTTTTCATTTTTCTCAATCTGGAGCTTTAATATTTGATTCTTCTTTTCAAGAGTTTTTAACTCTTCTAAGGAACAAATGAGTTCTCCTTCGAGATTCACTTTGGCTTCATCCTTTTATTCATCTTGGTCATCTATAATTTTTCTTGTGGAGGCATATTTATGTATTGCCATGAATAGAATCTCTTCTTCTGAATCATTGACTCCACTATCTTTGGCTGAGCTAGGATCTTTAGAATATAAACTCTTCGTCTCAAATCCCTTCTTTAATTTTCCTTTGAAATTCTTCTTGTATGTAGACTTTCCTTATTCATTATAAACATTACCATTATTTACGCACATACCTTTAAAATGTCCAATATTTCCATAATTAAAACATTTGAAAGGTAATTTTCCTTGATATTTACTTGTTCCCTCTTTTGGCTTGTGAATTAATAGAGTTCCATTGTCATCTTCATCATCACTAGAAATGTCACTTGATTCTTGAATCTTAGCCTTTTATTTCTTTGGTGTCTTGAAAGTAGCTTCTTTATTTTAGGGTTTCTCTTGTTTGATCTGCATCTCATATGCTGTAAGAATACCATGTGGCTCATCCATCTTTAAATTGGCTAAATTCTTCATCTTTTCAATTGCTAAAACTTTTGCATCATATCTCAATGGTAGAGATATCAAAAATTTTGAACCATAATTGATTCTTGTAAATTTTCTCTAATACCTTAAATCTAATTAACTATTTGATCAACCCATAAAAGATAACTTGCTATATTTTCCTCCTCTTTCATCTTCAAACTCTCAAGCTATCTTTTGAAAGTCTAAAGCTTGGCTTACCAAACCTTTCCATCACCTTTGTAAATATTGTCAATATTTACCCAAGTTTCATGAGTAGATTTACATTGCATAACTTTAACAAATTCTAATTCACATAAACCATATAAAATAACATTTAAAGATTTAGAATTATTTTCACTTACCTTATTTTTTACTAGATTAGTTACAAGTGTCTGTGGCTCTTCATATTCGTCTGCCACTAATTTCCATATGTCTAATCCAAGGGCCATCAAATATTTATTCATACTTATACTCCAAAAAACATAATTTTTTCCATCAAATAAAGGTGACTTATTTGTAGAAAAACCTTCATGTGATCCAACCATCATGCTTTTCCAATATACCTTTAAGCTGTAAAACTTTTTCAAAGGAACCTGCTTTGATACCAATTGTTAATCATGAAATATAATAAGAGAGGGGTGAATCAATATATTATATATATCTTATTTATTAATCAAATTCCTTTTCTTTAACCACTTAACCACACATTCAAGATATGCAATAAAACTAAAATAATAATATGCATCACACGAGAGAGAGAGAGAGAGAGAGAGAGAGAGAGAGAGAGAGAGAGAGAGAGAGAGAGAGAGAGAGAGAGAGAGAGAGAGAGAGAGAGAGAGAGAGAGAGAGAGAGAGAGAGAGAGAGACCTAATATTTACATGGAAACTCAAGTGGTAAAAACCATGGAGAACAATCTCAAGTATATGAATGAGTACTAACTCAAATTACAAAGTTTATAAGCACCAACTTGAAGGAGCACCAAAATATTTTTCAAGCACCAACACAACAAATATTTGTGATAACCAACCCAAAGGAGCACCAACCCCTCTTGTGTATAAAACAAAACTATCTCTCAATGTTGTTTACTCAACAAATGATAGAACTCTACAATATATCCTACTTTTCTATCTTTCTAAATAAATAAAAAACCTACACTCTCTTGCATATAACAAATGGCTTCTCAAGCCTCTGCTTATATCTTTCCAAATGAACTTTGGAATTCACCCTTTTCAACCCTTCAATCCTCATGGAAAATGGAACTAAACTCGCATGACCCTTCATATCCTTGTATTTGAAAAGTCATATGGTGACCCTTCATAAGAAAAATCATCCTTTCCTCTTTTGTCTTTATTTTGGTGACTTTTCATATTCCTCAAAGTGTCCCTTCATGTAAAAATGCATCATACCCTCTTTTGTCTTCACATGGTGACTCTTGGAATTCCTCAAGATGACTCTTCACGAGAAAATACATCACATTCCTCTTTCATATTTTACCTTGTGACTCTTTGACTTCTCCATGAGCCCCTCTTTTGACTTATATGAAACCAAAAATATATTCATTAATATTAAATAAATATTAACACACATTAGTCAAGATATGAATATTAAAAACACTATTAAATGTAATGGGGCCTTTATCACCAATAATGATAGACCCTTGACACTAATGACAATATTTCCAACAAAGCAATATCTCATCAAGAATCATTTAAGCAATGGGAAATTTGAGGGAAAGGTAAATGTCCATTATTTCATCAAAATGTAAGGAAATCTCTTTACGTTATTGTAAAATGCTATCTTCAAATTTGGATAAGGTTACGTCATCTCCTACTAGTGGAGGATGAGGGATGTTCATTTTAAATAAAAGATACATAATATGGTTATGATGACATGGAAAGGTCCTCATAAGTTTGATAAATTGGATTTGGGATGGGAGATTAGTTATTTTTGTGATAGGATCCCACTCATCATAACCCATAATAAGATTTTTATAAAGAGGTGCATAGTGTTAAATAAGGTCCTTCGAAGGAGGAACCAAAGTACATGTAAATTTATGTTGGTAAGAGGTAGAAGGTTTAGTGAGAGGACAAATTCGTAGATTATGTTGAGAATATGGAGCAACTAATGCAAGTTGGGTTTGAGAATTGTTAGAAGAGGTGTTGATAGAAGATTGAGTTTCATTGGTATTAGCTAAAGAAGATGGAGAGATGGTAAAAAAAGAATGGGAAGTGTTATCCAAGGAAGGAATTGAAATTGGCTCATCAAAATTTATAAGGTCATCTTGATCCAACTCATTTAAGTGAGTTTGAGAAGAATCTTGGATAACACAAAATGTTCAAGATAATGGAGGTGTTAGAAATATTTTCATTGATGTCAAAGGTCTAGTATTATTGGTGATAAAGGCCCCATTGCATTTAATGGTGTTTATCTTGGCTAATGTGAGTTAATATTTATTCAATATTAATAAATATATTTTTGGTTGCATATGAGACAAAATAAGGGCCCATAGAGAAGTCGAAGAGCCACGGGGTAAAGACAAAAGAAGGATGGGACACATTTTCCCATGAAGAGTCATCTTGGGGAATACCAAGAGTCACCAAGTGAAGAAAAAAGAGTAAGGGTGCAATTTCTCATGAAGGGACACTTTAAGGAATACAATGTCACCAAAGATAAGGACAAAAGTGGGAAAGACGTTTTTGGTCATGAAGGATCACCACATGACTTTTCAAAGGCTTGAATATGAAGGGTCATATAAGTTTGGTGCCATTTTCCATGAGGATTGAATGGTCACAAAGGGGGAAGGCCAAAGGTCATTTGAAAAGCTATAAATACAGACTTGAGAAGCCATTTGTAATATGGAAGAGAGAGGCTAATTTGATATTGTAATATCTAGCTTAGAAAAGCAATTGTGAGAGATGAATATGATTTGTATTTGTTATATCTAGCTTAGAAGAGCAAAGATGAGAGAGAGGAAAGAGATGTTGTATTGAACTATTTTTTGTTGAGATAACAACATTGAGAGATAGGTGTGTGGTATACACAAAAGGTTTGGTGCTCCTGTGGGTTGGTGCTCATGAATTGTTGCTGGGTTGGTGCTCAACAAAGGGGTTGGTGCTCTTGTGGGTTGGTGCTTATGAATAGTTGCTGGGTTGGTGCTCGGCAAAGGGGTTTGGTGCTCCTGTGGGTTGGTGCTCATGAATTGTAGCTGGTTTAGTTCTTGGCAAAGGGGTATGGTGCTCCTATGGGTTGGTTCTTATGAATTTACTTGAGATTGTTCTCCATGGTTTTCCCCACATTAGGTTTCCACGTTATATCTGGTGTTTCTCTCTATCTTGTGTGATGTTTATTGTTTGAGAATTATTGCATATATTGAATGTTTGATTTAGTGGAATTTGATTAAAGGAAATTTTTATAAGATATATGATATACTGATTCATCCCCCCCTCTTAGTATATCCCGTGCTTAACAATTGGTATCAGAGTAGGTTCCTTCAGAAAGGGTTTAATAGCTTGAAGGTAGATCAAAGAAAAGCATAAGATGGCCAAGCAACTAAAGAAGGAGAATCAAGAGTTGAAATCTATGGTTGAGGTTCTTAAGGAAAAGGTGTGTATCTTGGATTCTAAGTTGGCTATAGAAGTAAAAGAAATTAAGATATTTATTCAGGATCTTAAGAATCAATTAGAGGTTGCAAATTCAATTTTAACATCAAAACAAGAAGAATGTAATTATTTGAAGTTTGAGTTAGGCTCTTTAAAGGATAATCATGAGAAGCTTATAATGAAGGTTGAAAAAGATCATGAAATATCGGTCCAAGGAAAGAAGGATGTAGGTTTTGAAGGCAAATCAAAGAAGTCAATTAGGTAGCCCAATGATTTTAAGTTTTCAAATTCTTTTCAGGGCCATTGTTTTGTTTGTCATCATGTTGGTCATAGGGCAAGAGGCTGTATGAGGAGAAGTAATCAATCAAAGGGAGATCTTAGTCACATTCAAGAAGAAGGTATGAGAAATATTGTTTGCTTTTATTGTCATGAGGTTGGACATATTGCTAAATTATGTCAAAATAAAGTAAAGAGATATTCAAGGTATGTCAAAGGATATAGAGCCCCTAGAAAATATGAGAAAAGACAAATTCATGTTTGGAAACCTAAAATAGTAAAGATTGATCAGGTTGAGTTTAAGAGTGAAAATGAACTACTTGCTATAGTAGATAAATAATTAGAAAGGAAGGATTGTGTAGAATCTCTTGTTACATTTGAGCATGAGCTTTGTCAAGATAAGATAGTTGCAAAAGTTGAGAAGATGAATAACATCATAAGTGATAAGGTTAGTAAGTTAAAAAGGTTAGATAGACTTAAATAGATTCTAAAAGAAAAACACAAGAAGATCAAGGAAGAAACAAAGGAGATGTGGGAATCTCCTGAGATTTGTTTCTAGGACCCTTTTGTGTGGGGGTGTCTCTTATAGGCTTCAAGGAGACACTTTTAAGAAAATTTAAGCATGGTGGATGTTATTGGCTCTTGGCTATGTTGCATGACAAGAAGGTGAGTTGGTAGATTAATTTGTATATCTTTTGAGGGAATATATTTTTTAAAGAAAATTTTGCATCAGTATTATGATTCTTTCATATGAAGTGTTTTAAAGTGTTTCAAATGATTATGGTCATAAGAAATTAGAATGTTCAAAAAGAGCTAACAGTTTTAGAAAGAAAGAAAAGGATACTCATGAAGAATCAATCAAGGAGGATTAGAGTTTCAAAGCTCCATTCATCAAGAAGAAGGGTCAGACATGTTCATGGCAAAGAAACAACCTAAAGATTCTATGTTGGTGCAAATAGCTTTGCATGTAAGAAATAAAGATCAGCCATGTTTTCGATTAATAGCAGATGTTTGAGGCATATGACAGGAGATAAGAGTAAAGAAGATCAATGGTGGCATAGTGAAATTTGAAGATAAAACCACTGCCAGGATAGCCAGAAAAGGTATTTTAAGTTTGTATATTAGTAAAACCAAAGCTAATAATGTTTTGTAAGAATAATCTATTGAGTGTAAGTTAAATATGTGATCAAGGATACACCTTAAAGTTTCATGTAGAAGGTTGTGAGATTATAAGAAAATATTCAAATGAGTTGATTGCAGATTCTCAAAGAACAGGCAATATTTTAATCAGATATCTTCTCAAAGACATGCAAGATGAGAATAACATCGGGTAAGGGGAAGCTAAGTGTTAGCTCCAAGTAGGCCCTTTTCCATTGATGTCAAAGGGGGAGAATAATAGGTATAGGTACAGGTGTATAAAATAGGTACAGGGAATAGGTACAGGTTGCTATAGTAAGGGGGAGTTACTGTATGTTTTTAGATGATAGAAGTGTAGGTGATAGGATGTGGTAGTTTCAGGATTGAGGTTTCCATCAATGACAAAGGGGGAGATTGTTAGAAATATTATCATTGATGTCAAAGGTCTAGTATTATTGGTGATAAAGGCCCCATTGCATTTAATGTTTTTTATCTTGGCTAATGTGAGTTAATATTTATTTAATATTAATGAATATATTTTTGGTTGCATATGAGACAAAATAAGGGCCCATGGAGAAGTCGAAGAGCCACGGGGTAAAGACAAAAGAAGGATGGGACGCATTTTCCCATGAAAAGTCATCTTGGGGAATACCAAGATTCACCAAGTGAAGACAAAAGAGTAAGGGCACAATTTCTCATGAAGGGACACTTTAAGGAATATGAAAAGTCACCAAAGATAAGGACAAAAGTGTGAAGGACATTTTTGGTCATGAAGGGTCACCACCACATGACTTTTCAAAGGCTTGAATATGAAGGGTCATACAAGTTTGGCACCATTTTCCATGAGGATTGAAGGGTCACAAAGGGGGAAGGCCAAAGGTCATTTGGAAAGCTATAAATAAAGGCTTGAGAATCCATTTGTAATATGGAAGAGAGAGTTTGACTTGATATTGTAATATCTAGCTTAGAAGAGCAATTGTGAGAGATGAATATGATTCTTATTTTTTATATCTAGCTTAGAAGAGTAAAGGTGAGAGAGAGGAAAGAGATGTTATATTGAACTATCATTTGTTGAGATAGAAACATTGAGAGATAGGTGTGTGGTATACACAAAGGGGTTGGTCCTCTTGTGGGTTGATGCTCACAAATTGTTGTTGGGTTGGTGCTCGGCAAAGGGGTTGGTGCTCTTATGGGTTGGTGCTCATGAATAGTTGTTGGGTTGGTGCTCGACAAAGGGGTTTGAAGCTCCTGTGGGTTGGTGCTCATGAATTGTAGCTAGGTTGGTGCTCGGCAAAGGGGTATGGTGCTCCTGTCGGTTGGTTCTCACGAATATACTTGAGATTGTTCTTTGTGGTTTTTCCCACATTGGGTTTCCACGTTATATCTAGTGTCTCTCTCTATCTTGTGTGATGTTTATTGTTTGAGTTTTTTTTCATATCTTGAATGTTTGATTAAGTGGAATTTGTTTAAAGGGAAGTTTTATAAGATATATGATATATTGATTCACCCCCCCCCCTCTCAGTATATCCCGTGCTTAATAGGAGGTGTGTAGATGGGTTGATGATCAATAAAAGTAACTAACCTTCACTTGTTAGTCATATTAACCACATTCTCCTCAATATTTAGGTCTAGAAGACTATCAACATTATTAGAAAAAAGGGTGGGCTTGTCTTGGCTATATTGGTGATTTGGAAGAGGACCTTTATATATGGCCAAATGTTGAGATTTAATATGTGTATCATAGGATTGTTGACATTTATAAATGATAAAATCATGATCAAAATTGGGACCAAGAAAGAAATCTATAGACAAATTATAAATTTGCCTATAAGTATCATGAGAATGCCCCCAACTAGAGTGAAACCAACAAAATTTATTAGGATCATACCAAGATTTAATAGGATGAGTGGGATCAAGTTCTCTTGGGAGATTCCTTGGTAGATGTTTTAATAATTTAAATTAGGATAAAGGTTTGTGAACATTGATGTTATTAGTTGAGGAGAAATGAGGATTAGTGATAGGAGGTGAAGCTTGTTATAGAGTTTGGTTAAGAATAATATCTTGAATAATGTTAATGGTATCATAAGAGTCAATGACACCATCATTGCTAGCATGATGATTCTTATACTTGAGTAATATATGAGTACCTATAGAAGGTTTGGATGGTTTGAATTGATGCATAAGGAAATCTTGATGCTTAACTTGGTCAATGGCCTCCTCTAAATTATGTGGAGAGAGAGTCTAGACTCGATATGGAAAAATTGGAAAAATAACATTGATAAAGAGATGGAAAAGGTTATCATCGACCATATTACATTCACATATTTTAGACAAAGTCTTCCATCATTTAACAAAATCTCAAGTTATTTTAGTTTCAATTTTATTATAACTGATAAAATGGGACAAGGTACTCTTAGGGAGATCACTAGTTTAGACTTCTTGGATGAGAGCATTTACTAAATCTCCCAAACTAGTAATAGAATGAGTTTTAAGTTAGTTGTGCCAATCTAAAACATCACCCATGACAGTTTTTGATAATATCTTAGTAATGGAAAAGGTGTTTAGTTTGACCCAATATTTATATAGATTTCTAAATGACGTTAAATTAAGTGTAGGATCAGATGACCCATTATAAGAAATGGTAGGGGTGATACCTCCTATATCGATATTAGAAATTTGAAATGTAAGAGGCTCATTTTGAAGATGATTGAATGTACTATTGATAAGATAAGGTAGGGGAACATTTTGAGGGATAAGATTAACATGGGAATCCCAAAGTGGAGGTAGGGGAACATTTTGGTTATGCATGCCCCATGGCATCTATTGAGGGTGGTTTTAAAGATGGATAAGGTGATTTTGCATTTACATCATTTGATTCACACTGTTAGTTTGAAAATCATTAATTTAATTAAGATTTTTTAATAAGAGTTGATGGGTTTGAGTTGTATTATTAACATTATTTAAAGCATTATAATTATAAGTAGTTTCTTGGGTACCACTATAGGTTTTAGTAGGAGCTTGAGAAGAGTTGTTAGTGAGTGAGGAACTAGTGGCATAATTTACTTGTGTGGCAAACTATTGACTAGTAAAGAGATGAGAAGGGGAAGCACTAGAGGTATGATTAACATGGGTAAAAAATTATACACTAGTGTAATAATTTAGAAGAGTGGGTCTTGGAAGTGGCCCACTAGATTTAGAACCTACCATGTTAGTGAAGATACTAGGCATGGAGGCAGAGGAAATCAAATAAAAATAAGGCATTATATGAGAAGGGTTAAAAATAGAGGGAAGAGACTGAGACAAAAAGAAGTTAGTAACCCAAAATCTATGTCAGAATGTGGGAGAAAGTGAATAAGGATCTTTGGTTTGACAATTTATCATGAGTTGGTAAATGGTAGAAGGATTCTCTCTTCGATGTTGAGGAAATTCAAAGATGAAAAAGATCATTTTTGAGGTATAATCTAATTTGGGTTGATCTTCAAGTGGTAAGAGAGGATTATGAATTGAGGAATAATAAGGAAGGGTCCCATATTTTTTTGTGTGAGTGGCTATAAGAACATTGATTTCATCCAAGATAGGAGCCACATTCTGCTTATGGGAGAACCCATTAGAGTTGGTAAGAATCATCATATCCATTGAATTCAACATAGTGTTATATTCAAATAGGAATTTACTGATGAGGGTGAGAGACTAGATAAGGCAAAGGTGATTCAAAATTATTTAAATAGGAGTGAATAGATAAGAGTATAGAGTTGATGAGGTTGACTTATTACTAGAAATAGGGTCTAAAAACTGAGGAAACACGAATACATAGTCGATAAGGTCAACCTAATAATGTAACTTGGGATATAAAATAGTTAGATAAGGTTAAAAAATCAATAAGTTTTGATTAGTACTATATCCTAAGGGGTATAAAAGAATATTGGGTTGACCAAGTCAACTCAGTACTGTAGTAGGGGAAATAGATAGTCTGTAAGAGACTGTGTCAAAAAGAATGATGGTATACTGAAATAGAAAAAAATTTGAAAATAATTTAAAAAGAAAGAAATGGAATTAAAAACACAATAAATTGTGTCAATGAGGATGATCCAATTGAGTCACACAACATATAACCTCACACCAATGCTGACTAATGCAATTTTTAGCAATATAATATATAGTGAGCAAAGAGAAAGTAGTCAACCTGGAAATTAAATGCTAACAAAGTGGTCATCATAAATGTTGTTATATTATTAGAGTTTTATTTTAAGTGTGATAGTGATGTTGGATGAAATTAGGGAACTAGAAAGTAATTTATGGATGGTTTCAAGATGTTTATGATTAAAGGGATCTATATTGGTAATGGTACTAGCTTGATATTGAGGCCTACCCCCTCACTTCACAATCTTGTAGTGATAAAGGTGTTGGGTTCTTTGACAATATGTACCATTAACCATGTATTTATACTTGGCCAAAAAAACAAATCATCTTCCCCCTTAGTGATGAAATTGAAGTAGGTAGGCCTTGGGTAGATAATTGTTTAAATGTATTTTCAGATTATGTGATTTGGTAGTGTGTGCAAGAAAGAGAAAAAGAATGAAACTAAATGGTATATTTAAAAACCACTTAATTAGACTATGTGATCAAATCTAATCATGAAAGCAACTAAAATTGAAAGTGTGAAGTAATTACTAGCATATAGATGTCAATTCCAAATTAAAACACAATATAATGTTGGTTCAAATGATAGTGTATGCAAACATTATAAAATAGAGTTCATATTGTTGTAACTGTACTAATAAATCAAGGGTATTTAAGAATGATGTCAATAGGTTCAACCTATTCTTGTAGAGAGAAGATAGAATATAGAACAAGGTTGACCAAGTCAACCTAGTTTGTTGTATGATGTCAATTTCAAAGATTGTAAATTGTGTAAAATAAAACTTTAAGAAATAGTTGAAATGAAAGAGAGAAATAAAAAGGAACCTTGGTGGGTTGGAAGATGCTAAGGAATGTGAGATTTTTTTTGAAGTACATTGAATGTTACTTTAAAATTCTTCCAACTGTGTCAATTGGGTCAACCTATCCTATAGTTCCCTATTTGTTGAAGTTTGTAAAGATGACTATACTAGCTTGGTCAACTTAGTATGTTTTATGGAAGCTATTTGGAATACCATATTGTCCTAGTTGACCTAGTATGTTTTTTGAAGCTAAATAAGAGTATTGTATTGACCTGTTTGACCCAATAGACTATTTATAAGTGAAAAACTAAATTGTATCAACCTATTTGATCTAGTAACTTGTATTTGATGAATACCTACATAGAAAGAATAGAGTTGTTTTGATGTGATTACATGTTAAACATGAACATAGAATTTAGAAACTATACTGACCTTGTTGATATAGTATGGAAAATATATAAAAATATTAAATAAAATGATAAAATAATGAAAAAATGTGAAATAAAAATTGTAAGTGTTAGATTCACATTGGGTTCACTAGAATGTATGCAATTAGAAATGCATCATGTTTATAAATCAATCCTAACTTAGAGAATATATATAATACTTAAAATTATGACAAGTATAAATCAGTATCTAGGCTACACAACCTATCAATGTATCTAAAATACTTCTTCATAATATAATATCTATTTCTCCAAAGAAAGTATTAAACCCTATGCTTGTTCCTTAAGTAGAATGGTGGATAAATAGATGCACAATAGATATTACTTCTTATTCTCTTCTCTAAATAATGTAAAAATTATATTTTATATATAGTTTAATTTAAACCTAATACCTTTTGAAAGTTTTAGGTTATAAGGTCAACCCAGTCGACCTAATAATGATATGGATAAAAACTCACTAGGTCATAGGCTAGGTCAGCCAAAGGCTGACCTAGACCCTAAAAGAATTTCACCCATAAGATAAAAAGGTTGACCCAATCGACCTAGTAGTGTAAACTATCAAAAGGGGTTTTAGGTTAGAAAAATGTTGAGGTTAACATAACCCCATTTCTAAAAAATGGGGACCCTTGTTTCAAATTGTGCAAATTTGTACCTTAAAATTAAAAATTCACTTGATCAGAGTACCTCTAGCATGTTTTCACATTGTATTTAATTGAATATCATTCACACCTAGTTTGGTTGGCATATTTGTTCATAATTCTAATTTAATATTTCCTAAAGTTGCCAATATCGGATCTTTATGTTTCAATTTGCATCTCCATTTGGAATGTGCAATGTCTTGGGTTCAACATCTAATGTTAATTTGATATTTTACTAACCTTTGTTCTATTGAAATTAAAATTGAAGTCATGTTTAATCATCTTGAAACCCTCATTCAAATAACCCTAGCTCAAGTCCTTTTCAATCAAATTCAAATTCGGTAGGAACAATTTACATGGGAATGATTTATCATGCCATGGACTTAGTTTAATTTTTATCCAAAGGTTTAGTCATGTTTATTAACACGACCAAACCTTAGTCTAAAATTTTTATATTTGGTATTTATTTTTCTCAAGCCCACTTGGTCTATTTTATTTCCACATGGTCTAACTAACCATAGGCCCCCTTTCCTAATGTTTTAAGCCTTATCCTAAGACTTTATGCCATGTATTTTTAGTATTTGTGGGGTCACCTTTATCATGTTTAAAAATCTATCTTAAATATTTTGTCTTAAGGTCTTAGCTATGTTTATTAACAAAAAATAAAACCAAAGTCCAAAAACTTTATGATAAGTTCTTTAATTTCTTGAGCTTGACTTAAAAATCATTTTCATATGTAGGATCAATGTTCCACATTTGCTTAGCCAATCAAGGTATAATAGTGAGAGATTAAATATAAAGCCCCAACCCTAAGCTAAAGTTTGAACATATTCAAAATATAAATGGTAATCATTTTCTTGAGTAAGCTTTATCTAATGATGTGTATTGAGTCAAAGTTTCAACAAAGACCTAAGATAATAAATAAGGTGACAAATGTCACAATCTCAGCTAGAGAAAACTTAGTAACCAATGTCATTCGACCTTGTAGATCAAGATCCAATGGAGCATATTTGTTTGGGCAAGTATGATCTAATACTGCATGATGAAGGTGTAAAAGTCAAAGACCCTAAGTAATAACATGGAGATGACATGTGGCATATCCATGAGCCACAAGTTAAAGCTTGAACATCTTTCAAAGATTGATGGTACATGGATGAGTGTACACATTTAGATCAAGGGTCCATAGAGTAGGAGGCATAATTAAATAGATCAAGATTGATGGAGTATGTTGATCTATGAAAATGAGATCAATGGTGAGAGTTCAAAGTTGACATTTCAACAAAGCTCAAAGAAAATGTATAAGTGAATAGTGTTAGAACCATGGGGAATGCAGCTATCAACCAATAAAATTTGAGTTCTTAGATAAAAAATGATGGTCTATATTGATTTGTATAGGCATGATCTAATGGTTCAAGATAAAATTAAAATTTTCAAAATACAATGGTCATTTTTGAATATTAATGAGTAGGTTATCATAAAAATATCATAGGGATGCCATGGTGATGCCATGTGGGATCCATGTAAGTATAATATTCCAAGCTAAAGATTTTATAGACTTGGGAAAATGCAAGGGTATAAGTACACCATCTAATTTGGATTTAAGTCATGAAGATATTATAATTAAAAATAACTACCACCATTCAAGCATTATAAAAACCTTCAAGGAAGCCTTGGAAAGTACAAAAACCCTAGTTAAACCCTATGTTTATTGTAATCAAATTAAGGAAGTTGAATTATCACTTGTGCAAGGATAATTTGATAAAAAATTGAACTATAAACCACTAGTGAGTAATTTAAAAAATACATAACTAATGGTAGAGCTCAAGGGTTTAAATAAAGGATTTGATCAATATCTTGATTGAAGATCAAATACCTAATTTCAAAACAATTGGCTTGACTCATTTAAACACAGTCATGGGATTGCTTGTGAGTAAGATCAAAGGTTTGAGCACCTAGTCTAAGAAATTGAAAAAAAATCATTGAGGATGATAAATGAATGCAAGATAGGATTGGAAACTTACTTGTAACCATGATCATTGACCCTATTGCACTTATTTCCTTAGGACTCATCCATGATGAAGAGTAAAAGCCAAGGAAAGACTGAGATGGACAATAGTAGGATCATGGACATGATCCTAATAATAGAAGAAAATATTAATGAATATAAGAGCATCATAGAGGTTTTAGGAAGAAATGATAGAGATCGTAGAAGCTTCATAGGCCAAGAAGATGAACCCTTCATGAAATCTATTATTAATTTGAAGCTAATTGATGAACAACATTAGAGAGCAATGAGAATCTTACATCAACAATAGGGGAATTCAACAGCACAAGGGTCCCAAAGATTAGTTGAATTAAGAATATTATTCCTATATCTAAGTATTGTATATTCTAAAAATGGAATATTATTTTTGTAAATTCATGTGCAACTTGTAAAATGCATTGCCTATAGATCAGTCCTATAGGGAAAATCTAGTGTATTCTAGAAAATTTGTAGAAAGGATTGTTTTAGATTAAGGTAAAAGCAAGTTTTGAAGGGACCCTAAAAGCATTTAATAAAGAAAGAAAGATGAAGCAATAACACCCAACAGAAGAGCATTCCTAACACTAACTAAAAATCAGCATCAAAATTAGGTTTTATAGGGACCTGAAACCACATACCAAAACATAAAAAAGTTCACAAGTTTTACAGAGACCTAGAAACTCAAAATAAGTATCAAAACTAAGAACCAAATTTCATAACCTATTATAACATCCAGTAGAAGGGACCAAAACAAAAACAATAGCATCAAAGAAGACTCTACTCTTCTAATTCTAGGATCATCTTCACAACCTCATTTCCAATCGTTGCAGTATCTTATATGGATATTACAGCCGAAGTAGTAGCTTCTTGCAGGGCTTTCTTCCTCGAGCTCTGCCTAGTCCTCTTACTTGGCCCTTCCAAAAAAATTATTCCTTCATTAGCTCATTTTCCAAGGTTAGCTACAGCTGCACATATGCTTGAAGTAGCCTCCTCCATTTTCGTTCTACTTTCCTTGATGAGCCTTCTCAGATTATTCTCATAATCATTAAGTTTAATTGGAATATCTCTCATTTGCATCTCCAAATTATTGATTTTTATCCTATTAGCTTCTTGGTTATGTTGAATTATTTCTACTTTCTTCTTCAGCTCCATTATTTCCTTATACATCCATGAATCAACTTAGAGAATAGCATCAGCTTTGAATTTGGCCGAATTCATGAAAGAAAGCTTAGTGTCCCTTTGCCAAGCGTCACAACTATCATCTACATTCTCCTTTGGAGAGGACTCATCCTTTTCAATCTGATCCTCCCTTTCCATCATTTTCTCCTCTTTTGTCTCTACAGGGTCTTCATGCTAGATAGGATCATCCTTTTCTTATTCCCTAATCTCCATAGCATGATTGGAAACCATAACCATATGTTCCTTTTCTCTTATCGAGGTTGGATCATCAAGTAAAATATTTGTGTCTTTAACACTTCCCCCTAACACATTCTAATTATCCTCATGATTAGAATTATTTTGTTCTATGTTGCCCTCAATTTTATCCCCTTCATTTTCTTTCTCACTCTTTTCTTCATTTTCCTAATAACCTTCCAAATTTGAACTAAAATCCCCCGTTTCCAAATGTAGAAAGGATTGTTATCCTAACACTTGTACATTTTATAATTAGATATGACTAATTGGTATACTTATTTTCATTCTATGAAAGGAGTATTGTCAATTGTAAAAAATAGAGGGAGTTCTTAGAGATAAAATTACATTGTAAACTTAGAGAAAGTAGTACAAGGAAGGCATTCTAAAAATTTTGTCCAATATTTGTCTGTGTTTGCTATCATGGCTTTTCTCTCACTTGACTAGTTTGATTCCTAGATTTGAATTATTCTTACTAATAATTGATGTGCACCTTTGAATGAAGAGTTATTAACTTGTGCCAATGCTAGTTTAATTAAAATTTATTAGGTTCATTTCATTATCTTTACTCTTCTTTCATTTGGGTTAATATTATTTATTCATAAGAGTAAATCTTTAAAGTGAATCTAGTTCTTATTTGCATTATTACAGACTATCCTTAGATCTTTACCTAATGTGTTATAAAATTTGGGATTGTGCTAATTCATGTCATATATTAGGCTAAGTGTTTGTCTAGATGAAATTTGAACATTGTCATGATGTTTTCAATGAATATCAACAACATGTTTCTTCTCTACCCTACCATTCCTGCTATTCCTTTTTAATCAATTCACTATAGTTTAATCATCATTATAAATATCTATATTATATTAGTTCTTAGATTAGATTTTGATCATAATTCAGTATTCTTAGCACATAATACTTAATGTTCTACATAGATTAGATATTTAGCCACGGTGGCTCCCAACTACCAAATTAATATAAATTTGTGAAATAGAACAATTTTATACCTCTATTCCATGAATAAATAATAGGATTATCACAACCTACAACTCCTGCATTGAATTCTCATGAATTAAAAAATGAGAAGTGTTTCTTAAAAACTCTATGCACTTGTGATACATATTTAGGCATAGACAAGAGGGGCTTCGTTCATAATAGAAGGAGGGACTACTGTAGATCAATGTGGATTTGAAGTATTTTTCTCATTCTTGTGAATTGTGTTGAAATATTGGCGTAATCTCTACATAATGGTGTATTGTTTTGCTTAGTTTCATTAATATTACTAATTTTTATGGTCTTAGACCAATCTTTGTGTTTAATTTAGACAAAGATTGATGTTATTTGAAGGTATATGATTAATTATGGTAAACATGGCTTAATGTTTGTTAATTTAATAGGTTTGAGGTTAGTAATAGTTATTTTAATCAAAGATTGATAGATATTTAGGAAGTTTGAGTTTATTTTAGATTAAACATGTAAAGATCAATCATACTTATGTTTTTGCCTACATCTTTGAGCTAAATTAGTTAGATATTATTGTCCTTTATCATCTTTTATATAAATGTTTGCAAATTTTGCTTAATTTTCAAGTCTGATCATTATTCCTTGCAAAGATAAGATTGATAGAACACATTTAAAATAGGATTCAAATCCCATAAGTTAGAGTTACCAATAATAAGTACATGTTCATGTTTTGAGACTAGAGAACTTCTACTTTCATTATAATTTCATAGGATAACTAGGCAAGATAAAAGTAAGCAAAAACTTTTATAGTTTTTACCAAATTAACCAATTCAGGGTGATCCTATGTTTGATCCCTATTAAGGTATGGATTGGATAGGTGGTTCTTAAATCAATGTGACAAGTGTGGAACATGACCTTCCTCATAATCCTTAAAAATATTTACCAACATTTAGTCCTAGTGGCATTATAACCATTGAACAACACATTAAGAGTTTTAAAGCTAATTTAAGATTTTTAAATGTGACTCATGAGGATGTAGCATGTAGACTATTCCATTTTAATTTCAAAGATGCTACATAAAAATGGTCTCTCAACCTTCCTAAATATAACATTACCAGATGGGTTAATTTTAACAATGTTTTCATTGATCAATTTGGTAAAATTAATAGTCCTTGTGTCTAGTACCAATAATTCACCATAGTGAAAAGAGATGCAAATGAGCCCATAAGAGCCTTCAATTCTAGATTATAGAAGATGTTCAGTAAGACCATAGCTCCTTAAAAAACTGATGAGGCTTTATATTTATAAATTTATAAGGATGCCTTGGATTCCATGACTTATGTGTTTATAAAGAGAGTTGTTGGGACCATGAATACATTAGTTTTAGCTTATGCAAAGGTTATGATCATTAATAACTAGATGCAACCCCAAAGACAATTGTCATACTCCATTTCTAATGTCAATCCACATTTACCTATTCTAAATGTCATTCCCAATACCAACCAATATGTTCCTTACCTTAAACCAAATTCTAGTCTTTAACCAACTACCTTTGAGTTATGCACATCTTACTCAAAATTTGGGATTCTTGAACAATGTTGTCAATGGATCTCATACATAGGATAAAAGAGACTTAATTCCTATAGAAAATGCTAATAGTCAAGTTCATAATTATGAGGCACCAAAGAATGAGAGTGCCTTTATGTTCAAAATGGTTCAAAATCTTAGTACTAACTTACTTCAATTGCAAAAGTAATTAGGAAATAATGGAGAGAGATATGGTAAGAATTTATCCTTTCAAAGGTTCAATAGGCCCACTAACAGATTTTAGAATGATAGTTACCATAAAAATAAGAATAATCAATCATTTTCTAGCAATAATGTGCCCAATATAAATCTTGTTGATGTTGCTTTACTTGACTATTGTAGAGTTCATTACACTTCTAAGCATGGGGAAATATGCCTTTAAAGAAGAGTTATATAATTTTGAAGTTGTCCTTAATAAGTATTATGATGTAGGTACATCTATTTCTTCAAGGCCATCTAGATTGTTTGATTCAACTCTCATGGTGGAGACATTTGAGTTCCCTTTCCAAGAGGACAATGAGCTTGAGGATATTCTTGAAAAGATTCATGATTTTCAACAATTTATAAAAAATACTTATCTTTTGATAAATAAGGAGCAAAAGCAACCATTGACCAATTCAACTCCTCCAAATAACTTTGACACTCCTCTTGATACTACCTCAGACAACAATGTAGATCCTCCTAAGGGATGCAATTCTAAGAATAATACTAATACATCTCATTCTTCCAATAAGACTAGATATAATATTGTAAATCACATGAAAAAGATTAAGGCTTACATCACATTGCATGAGTTGACATAGATTACTGAACAAAGGGATTTGTTGTTAGAATCTTTGAGTTAAAAAGTTTATAAACCACAAAAGACTACACATGCCAATGTTTCAATACACAAGAACAAAGAAGATGTGCTACCTTTCTTATTAACATTCAGAATCTTTGGTAAGAACTTACATAATTATTTTTTGCATTCAAGTGAATCTACAAACATCATGCCTATTGTTATTTATGAGTAACCTAGTTTGACTCTAATGAAATCTGATAGAGTTTTTACTCTGTTAGATAAGTCAAAATTCAAAGTAATTGGTGAGTTGTTAAATGTTCATATGCTTATTTCCTCAAATCCAAGGATCTAATAGTTCATTGATATCCAAGTGGTGGACATCCCTAATGCTTATGGGATGTTATTGAGTAGAGAGTAGACTAAGAACTTGAATGGTTATATGTCAATAGATTATTCACATATGTGGTTGCCTTATAAAGGAGTCCCCAACCAAATCAACATAAAAAGAGAGCCTAAAATGAAGCACATGATCACTGAGTACAATGTATTTAATAAAAGGGTTAACATGGTAGACTTTGATTTAAGAGTGTACACTCTTAAGGCTTCTAAGGTATGTGAGTCTAAAATTTCTCATATTGTGCCTCGACTGTGGAAACTAAATTTTGATGGTGTTAGGTGTAAGTCTAGATCTGGAGTAGGAATTTTTATAACTAACCCTATTGGTAAAGAATAACATGCTTATTATACTTTAGTTTCCTTACACTAACAATCTTGAAAAAAATGAAGCTTTAATATTAGGATTACAACTTTCCATCAAATATAAAGTTAAGAAACTGATAGTATATGGTGACACAGAGCTAGTATTTAATCAATTAAGAAGTAAGTACCAATGCAAGTTATCATATCTTAAAAGATACAAGTTTAGAGTTTACGATTTGATGTAATATTTTGATGCTTTTAACATTTCTTCCATCCCTAGGGAAGAGAATAAGGTTGTTGATGAGCTTAATTGAATAGATGCCACTCTTATGCTTAGCTAAGAAACCGAGAACCTTAGTATTGAATTGGTTCCATGCCCTTTAGTCCCTGATAATGTAAACCATTTGTAGGTATTTAGTGATGACCAATAGATCCTAGACTTCATGACTAGCTCAGGATCATTTGAAGCTCATGTCATAGATTAATTCAATGAAAATAATATTGAAAAAGTTGGTAAAATTGATGACAAGGTCATTTAGTTAAACGACAAAAAGATCCCCAAATGCATGATTTCCTTAGAGAGACTATTTGACATAGAAAGACTAGTTGAGATTGTTAATATTCCTAAAGTAAGTGAGAAAGATTATAATGTAATTGATCTTGGACTTCAAGGTCAACCTCAACTAGTTAATATTGGTACAAAATATATAAGTATTGAATCTGAAAGATCCAAAGAATTGCTAACCAAATATAAATAGGTCATAGCATGATCTTATGATTACCTAAAGATCTTTGATCCAAAGGTCATAACACATACCATACCTTTAAATGAAAATTTTAAACCTTTCAAAAAAAATAGAGTCCTATCAAGGTCTTAAAGCCACTAATATACAAAGAGGTCAAGAAGCTATTAGATACCAAGATTGTGTTTCCCATTTGGCACTCCACTTGGGTAGCTAAATTAGCACCAATCAAGAAGAAAAATGGTGACATCAAACTATGCATTGATTTCAAGAATTTTAATAGATCATCTAAAAAGGATAATTATCCTTTTCCTTCTCTTGAGCAAGTGATCCAAATTGTATCTAGATTTTGTTAAGATGTATTTTATTGATGGTTTTTTGGGTATAGCTAGGTGTTGGTGAACCAAGAAGATAAGATGAAAAATATAATTACTACTAAGTGGGGCACCTTTGCCTATAAAATAATTCCATTTGGACTTATAAATGTAGGATCTACTTTTTAAATGTATATTAATCATACTTTCCAAAGTGTTATAGGTAAGTGCATTATCATATACATGGATGATCAGACTATATTTTCTAAAAATATGGAGGATCATATTATGTACCTATGATAGGTATTTGAATGATGTAAAAGGTATGGTATTTCTCTTAACCCAAATAAAAGTATTTCTTATGTTACTAATGGAGGACTATTAGGACATGTCATCACTAAGAAGAGAATATATGTATACCCTGACAGAGTAGATGCAATATCTAATATATAGCCTAGTAATAATAGGAAGGAATTGAAGTCATTATTTGGTAAAATAAACTTTCTAGGAAATTTAATTTTTGGTTTTGTAGAATTTTTTAAGCTAATAAATGATATGATGAAGAAGGATGTCAAAATCACATGGAATGAAGAGACAAAGAAGTCTTTAAAAGACATAAAAGAAGCAATGGGACAATCCCTAGTCCTAATAAGTCTAGACTTTTACTAAAGATTTTTATCTTTACTCTTTTGCTTCAGATCATACAATAATTTTAGTTCCAACCTAAAAGATAGACAGATGTGACCACCCAATAGATTTTATGAACACTAACCTTTAAAATGTTGAGATGAACTACTCTTTATTGATAAATTATCATTTACTTTGGTCAAGGTAGTGAAAAAGTTCAAGAATTATATTCTTAGGAATAAGGTGCATGAAATCCTACTAGACCCTACGACTAATCTCATGTTAATTAAAAATTAACTAGGAGAAAGGAGAGGTAAGTGGATGTCTGAACTCTAACAATATGACATTGAGATGAAGACTACCAAATTGGTAAGGTGTTAAAGTTTAATTTTATTGATTGCCAATACTAATCCCAATCTAAGTGTTATGGAAGTAGAAAAACAAATTTTTAGACCCGGTGATTGGTATGATCCCATTTTCCACTTAAAAATAAATGGTTTTTGTCTTATGATGTTAATTAAATAACAAAGAAGAGATTTAATGCTCAAGGAAACCCTTTTTAGATCAAATATGGGGTGATATACAAAAATAAATTTTAAGGCATATACTTGAGATGTGTCTCCAAGAGTGAAGTAGCTGAGATCATGAGCACCTTCCATGAAAATCTAGGAAGTGGACATCCATCTAGAAGGATAACAACACACAAAATATTAAGGATTGGCTATTAGTAGCCAACAATCTTAAAAGATGCTCACAAGCATGTGAGAGAATGCCATTCATGTCAAGTCTTTAACACAAAAGAGCCCAAGGTATCCATGCCATTAAATCTAATCATGATTGAAAAAAAAATTCATAATGGGGATTAGACTTTGTGGAGGTCATCAACCAATTCCTCAAATGGTCACAAATATGTTTTGACTGCTACTGATTACTACATAAGATGAAATAAAGTAGTGGCAACCAAGCAGGTAGGACTAAAGAAGTGATCAAACTCTTTAAAGAGAATATATGCATAAGGTTTGGTACACTAGTATATCTAGTTTGTGATAATGGATTTTTTTTTATATCCATTAAGATGACCAATTGGGCATATGATAACAACATCATTCTTAGGTTCTAATCAAACCATTATCCTCAAGGTAATGGAGTATCTAAATCAATGAATAAGTAATTGATAAAGGCTATAAGGAATTTTGTAGTTGATAAACCTAGAATATGGCATTAGATACTTAAGTATTCCTTTTGGGTAGATAGAATAGAGTCAAACAAGCTCTCAAAGCATCACCATTCTTGCTAGTTTATGGTCAAGAACCCATCTTCCCCATCACCCTCAAGTTAGTAACATATAGGTTCATGCAATAATACATGAAATAAGATAAAGAATTTTCAAGCTTAAGATTGCTTGACATTATTCAGATGGAAGATATAAGAGAAGAGGCCTTTGATAATTTTAGTAGGCACCAAACCATAGTGAAAATATAATTTGATAAGAACTCAAAGATAAAAGTGTTTGGTAGGAAAGGAGACTTAGTTCTTATTTGGAACAAGGAATATAAGCCTAAAGCTAAACATAGGAAGTTCACAACTTTATGGATAAGTCCCTATTAGATTGATAAGATACTTAGAGATAACACCTTCAATCTAAAAGAATTATAAGGAGCAGAGTTCAAACTACCCACCAATGGGTAGTACATTAATCACTACTTCTTTGCTATCCCATCTAGGGTCTTCATGGATTAAACTATAAGACTAGTTAGGGTTAGTATAGGTAGGATAATTTATTTTATTTTTGTTATTTCCTTATTGTTCCTTGTTTATCCATATGTTTGTATATATTTATTTTCTTATTTTAATGCTTTTTATTTGATGTGCTTACTTTCTCTTCTTTCTTACTTGATTATAATAAAAATTTTTGGACAACCCTCAACTCAAATTTCACCCAATTGCTCAAGAAATCCACTATATAGGAATACAGATATAAGTCCTTAGCACTGGTTGATCATGGGTTGTTTAAATATGAGTTTAATGTTATAATTTGAAAAAACTAGTAAAGACTAATGGATACGTTAATTATTCACTAATACATTAAAACTTGTTATGATCAAATCTTGGTTTTAATAATGATTTCACATGTACAGTGAAATCTTAAACTATTTGGACATAGTCACATTTGCACTTAACAAACATTATTTCTTAAGAAATTTTTTGAAACTAAAGATGATTGTCTAAAGATAAAAAATTTGACCAAATATATAAACCTAGATAACCTAGTTCCCAACCTTTGATAGAAAGCCAAAATGACCTAAAAAATACAAAAGTAAGAGATTATTGTAAAAATTCAAAATATTTATAGGTAGAGGTGATTATGGTAACCTCTACCAAGGCTATGGATGCCTAGCTGGTAGTGGAAAAATACCTTGAGTAGAGCCAAAGGTATCTTTGTCTAGGTTATGGATGCCTAGATAGTATCAAAGTAATAACCAAGCCTTCCCTAAGATAAAAAATTATTATTAATGAACAAATAAATATGCTACAAGTCAATGTTAATGGTTAAGGTCATGACTCTATAATTTATTCTCTAAATCCATATAATGGCTATGTATTGATGTTTGATCCTAATTTTGCATGTGAAATATTTCTTCTAACCATGAATTGATCTTAAATAATGGTGCTTGAACAAGTGGAATAAGTAGCCTAGTTATTAGTCTAAACCAAAGTCTCTAAATTCTAACATATTACTATATTTCACTTAGAAGCCACCCTTTATTAAGGTTAACATATGCCCATTTCTAAAAAAATTGGGACCCTTATTTCAAATTTTGAAAATTTAAACCTTAAAATTGAAAATTCACTTGATCAGATTACCTCTAACATGTTTGCACATTGTATTTATTTGAATATCATTCACGCCTAATTTGGTTGTCATATTTATTCATAATTATGATTTAATCTTACTAAAATTACTAACATTGGATATTTATGTTTCAAGTTACAACTCCAATAGAGTCCATTTAGAATTGGCAATGTCTTGGGTTACACATCTAATGTTAATTTGACATTTTACTAACCTTTTGTCTATTGAAAATCAAATTGAAGTCGTGATTAATCATCTTGAAACCCTCATTCAAATTATGTTATCTCAGGTCTTTTTTGAATCAAATTCAAATCTGGTAGGAACAATTTAAGTGGAATTGATTTACCATGCCATGTACTTAGTTTAATTTTTATCCTAAGGTTTAGTCATGTTTATTAACATGACCAAACCTTAGTCTAAAATTTTTATGTTTGGTCTTTCTTTCTTGAAACCTCTTGGTCTCTTTTATTTCCACATGGTCTAGCTAAGCACATGCCCCCTTTCCTAATGTTTTAATCCTTATCCTAAGACTTTATGCCATGTATTTTTATTATTTATGGGGTCCCATTTATCATATTTCAACACATATCTTAAATATTTTTCCCTAAGATCTTACCCATGTTTATTAACACAAAATGAAATTATAGTCTGAAAACTTTATGGTAAGTTTTTTATTTTCTCAAGCTTGACTTCAACATCATTTTCATCTGCAAGATCAATGGTCCACATTTTCTCAAGAGATCGAGATACAATGGTGTGGGATTAAAGATAAATACATAGCCCTAAGCTAAAGTTTGGACATTTTCTAAAGTACAACATTACATGTTTGCTTGGGAAAGCTTGATCTAATGACACTGGAGTGTATTTATTTGGGTGAGGATGATCCAATGATGTGTGATGAAGGTAGAAAAGTCAAAATATTTGAGTAAGAATATTAAGATGACACATGGCATAGCTATGAGCCACAAGTTAAAGCTCAAGTGTATTTCTACAATAGATGGTACATGGATGACTATACACATTTAGATAAATGGTACATAAAGTAAGAGACATTAATTAGATCAAGATCAGTGTGTTGATCTATGAAAATAAGATCAATAGTGTGAGTTCAAAACTAAAATTTAAATAAAGATCAAAGCAAATGTGGAATTGACAGGTGTCATAACCATGAGGAATGCATCTATCAACTAATAAAAGTTAAATTCTCAAATTGAAGTCGATGGTCCATATTGATATATATAAGTATGATGCAATGGTGAGAGATTAAATTAGAATTTTTAAAATAAAATGGTCATTTTTTAAATATTAATGAGAAATTTTCCATGAAAATACCATAGGTATGCAATGGTGATGCCGCATCAGATCCATGTAAGTATAATATGCCAACTTGAATATTTTGAAGACTCAATAAACTGTAAGGGTATAAGTGCTCCATCAAAATAAGATATAATTCATGAAGCTCACATAAGTCCAAATAGTTATTTCCATTAAAGCACTATAAAAAGTTTTAGGGAAGCCTTGGCAAGTAAAAAAACCCTTGTTTAACCCTGTGCTCATTATAATCAAAACAAAGAAGTTGAATTATCACTGTGCAAGGATAATTTGATCCAAAATTTAATTACATTCCACTAGTTATTAATTTAAACAAATCCATGGCTAATGGTAGAGCTTAGGGGACATAATAAATTATTTGATGAATATCTTGATTGAAGATCAAATCCCTAATTTTAAAATAATTAGCTTGGCTCATCCAGACACATTCATGGGATTGCTTGTATAAAAGATTAAGGGTTTGAGCACCTAGTATAAGAACTTGAGAAACCTCATTGAGGATGGAAAATAGATGCAATACATAATGGTGCACTTAGTTGGGACCATGATCACTGATCCTACTACACTTAGTTCCCTAGGTCTCATCCTTAATGAAGAGTAAAAACCAAGGAAAGACTAGGATGGATAACAGTATGATCATAGACATGATCCTAGTAACAAAATAAAATATTATTGAAGCCATGAGCATCAAAGAGGCTTTAGGGAGAAATGATAGATATCTTATAAGCTTGGTATACCAATAAGATGAAACCTCCATGGAACCTATTTTTAATTTGATGTTAATTGATGAAAAACATCATAGAGCAATGAAGATCTTACATCAGCAGTAGGGGTCTTTAGTAGAATAAGGGTCCCAAAGATTAGTCAAATTAAGAATATTATTACTATAGATAAGAATTTTATATTTTGAAAATGGAATAATATTTTTGTAAATCATGTGAATCTTGTAAAACACATTGCCTATAGATCAATCCTTTAGGGAAAGTCTAGTGTGTTGTAGAACATTTGTAGAAAGGACAACTATCCTAATACATATAATTTTATAATTGGATATGAATTACTGAAATACTTCCCTAAATTATATAAAATGAGTACTATCAATTGTAAAAAATAAAGTGATTTCTTATAGATAAAATTACTTTTTAAACTTGGAGCAAGTAGTACAAGGATGGAATTCTACAGAGTTTGTCCAATATTTTTTTGTGTGTTTGCTATCATGGTTTTTATTTCACTTGCTTGGTTTAATTAATAGATTTAAACTATTATTATTAAATAATGATGTACACCTTTGAATAAAAAGTTGTTAACTTGTGCCAATGCTAGGTTGATTGAAATTTCTTAGGTTTATTTCATTTTCTTTACTCTTCTTGCATTAGGGCTAATGTTGTTTGCTTCCAAGAGTAAAACTTTAAATTCAATATGGTTATTATTTTAATTATTTCACACTATCCTTACATGTTTTCTTGATTTGTGATAGGGATTTATCTTATGCTAGTTCATGTCATACATTGGTTAAGTGCATTTCTAGATGAAATTTGAACTTTGTCATGATGTTTAGAATGAAGATCAACATGTTTTTTTATCTACCTTACACTTCCTATTGCTCCTTTTTAATCAATTAAATATAATTTAATAATAATTGTAAATATCCATCTTATATTAGTTCTTATATTAGGTTTTGATCATAATTCACTATTCTTAGCACAAAATACTTCATATTTTACACAAATTAGATATTCAGCCACATTGGCTCCCAACCACCAAATTAATATAAATTTGTGAAATAGATCACTTCATCTACATCTATTTCATAAATATATAATATTATTATCACAACATACAACTCGTTCATTTAACTCTTAGGAATTCAAAAATGAGATCTGTTTCTTAAACACTCTAGGCACCTGTGATACATATTCAAGCATCAACAGAAAAAGGGGATAAAAGGTGAGAAATGTCTGGAGGAGTATATAAGAGAGAATAAAAAGCTGATGGAAATAGTTTTTAGGAGACAAATGTGTTGATAATGAGTGGAAAAAGGGATAACAATCTTGTGAAGCACCAATGGTTTACCCACCCCTTTCCTGATGTACCGCTTAAGGCATTTACCTAGAGAGATTGACACTTGATGGGTTTCTACAAGATAAATATCATAAGTAACCAATAAAAGTTTTAAAATATTATGTCTATATAGTATGTGTATTAATATAACTTCATGAGAAAAGGATACACCTAACTGATTTTGGTCAATTTTTACTATAAATGAATATTGGCATTTTTGTGGCATAACCCAAACTATTATTTGAGTCACTTTACGATGACAAGTAATTGATATTATTACATTTCCCAAGGATTATTTCCAACCTCCTTTATGTTATAAATTGTTTTACATCAAAGTCAAGTCATTTAAAATGTCTTACTTTAGATAAGTTTTAGGAAATCTTTAAACTAAATTTATAAGTGTGGCTATTAAGGGATAAGGGGTATTAGATAAAGTTTTACACCAGGATGAAGAACTAACCTAATGATTAGGATAATTAATAAAAACTCATATAAATAATATTATGAAGTTATATAATTGATATTGATAAAAATAATAAAGTACAACTATTAATAGATATTGTAATGAATAAAGAATAATGATACATATCTAGTTTATTGTATTCATGTAGGTTTGATTTGGAATAGAATAAGAATGGACTATAAGGTTATCCTGAAATAATAAATAGACTCTTGGATTATTTTTTTGTGGCCTTGGATGCTTGCATCATATTTGGATAATTTCATTGACATGGGTATTTGAATTCAATGCAGTGCCTTGTATGGAATAATAACTAGATATAGATGCAACAAACTAGAGCCTTTTGAATTTTCTATCATCTTTTTTCTGATTTATATAGATCATGCACATAATCTATCACTCTATCAAATGATGAAACCATAGCTTCTTTAACCCTAGAGTGACTGTAGGCAAAATTTATTAGTGGGATCATGGTTTAAGTTTCCCAAAGGACCCCTTTATCAATGGGTTATACATACATAGCTAATACTCCTAAGAGGGCCTTAGACTTACATAATTATCCCCTATGTGTTATCTTATGTGTGCAAAATTATGTAATATGTAATAATAATAGACATGTTGTGACCTAGATTCATCCATTTAAATGTGTGAGGCCTATGAAAATAATGATCCTATGATTGATATAGAAATAAGGATGAATAAAGAATATTTACTCACTTTAATTATTAATTGATTGCTTCTTGGTATATTTCTTGATGATTTTTATGTGATTTATAGGTGAGAAATGAATGAGGGTTGATCTTATATATATATACCAATCTCTTTTTAAAATATCTCACACTAAAATAATAAGGGTGAACTTTAGGATATATTTCATTTGAAAATATGATGACTTTTAAAAACTAGACACTTTGTAGGAAATGTGGACACTTGCATTGTTATAGGTGTTTATCTGGGATGTAATTGTATAAGAAGCTAGAAAATGAGTATAGGTCCAAAATTAGTGGTGAAGTATAATGATCAGGTTTAGATATTCTTACATAGTTAAGAAGGCTTGGTCATCATGATAACAATGGTCAGACTAAGAGATAAGTAATTTAGGTATAAAGAGATAGATGACATGATCCTTTTGGTAGTGGATAAGTCTATAACTAAAAGTACAAACATGATGGATATTTTCTAAGTGTAAAATACTAGAGTACTACATAAATTATATTTTAGTATCTATAATAAGATTTCTATGGAAGCAAGGATACATAGTAACATTGTAAAGATAATATATTAACAATGAGGCACATAGATAAGTGATAAAAATTGAATACTATAAGGTAAATATAAATAATTGAGGAGGGATTATTGATATTGATCATGTCATTGAGAGTGGGTAAATATGCATGATGTCCATCATGGCATTAAAAACTAAGTAATCAAGAGAAAAAAGTGGCATGGCCATAGTGCACATAAATAAAGAGTATAAATAAATCACACAAATCATTTAGTATATTGCTAAGGGATCACATACAAGGGACATATTCAAATTTCACTCACACAAACATATAATAGGATTAGATCCACAAACAAAGACATGTTAAAATGTCCACAATCCTAAATAGTGAATACACATAAGACATGAAACATAAAAGCAAACATGAAAATAATTAAAGATTAAATCTAACTCATCAACATTAAAAATTTATAACATCAATATATTTAGTAAGTCAAGTATCTAAGAAGATATAAATGTGAATATAAGTGAGAAATATGAATATATTTTTTGTAATTTAGATAACTAAAGTATGGATTATAATGGATAGCCAAAGAATGATAGAACCTATGTAAAAGATGCCATTTGAATTTTTTGTTATATAAATAAGCTATAGGATGCATGTGTCTAATTTGGATATAAGAATTGATTTCCTATTTTCACTAGTACATGTTTGGTGGAATTGAAAAATAATGGAATGTGTTTCTATTTAGGCATAGTTTTTTTGTCTATATAATGTTTTTGGGGTTGATATGCTATAATAACCTACAACTATGTATATAAATAGAATTTTTTGTGTTTTGCATTCACTAATAAATAATTTTGAATAACATTTGATGTAAATTGTATATATGGATAAATACTAAGTATATTAAACACAAATTAATTGATGAAAATAAACTACACAAATTATGCATAAGTCCTACTTTTTAATTTTTTTGAAATATTTTATTTTTGTATGTTCTTTTTGATATATGAAATAAAAAATATAAATAAGGATACTAATCAATGATTCCTACAAGGGACTCAAAATAAATGGGTCCTATATCTAGTATAGGAAGGTGACCTTTTACAAATGGAAAGTGTCATACTATTATGATTGAAACAAGCATATTGATTTCCATCTATACCATTGGTGTATTAGAGTATGTATTTCATGTGTATTTCTCACATTTGCTAGTGTCCTATCTAGCTTTTATTATTTTGTAGTGACTTTGTCCTATGTGAGGGATTATCCCACATTGGCCAATTTAGCTAGTTTATTATTTTACGTTGCCTATATAAGTAAGTGCCTTCCTTTGAACTAGCATGCTTATTTATGCTTCATTTTTTAATAATATATGATCTACCTTGTTTTCGCATATCATATTTATAGCTTCATTTGTGATGTTTTTTTGACACCACTTTAGATTCTTGGGTTGGAATGCCTTTAACATTCCTAACATGATACCAGAGCCTTAAATAAGTTATAACCATAAATTATCTTATAATTCAAAGAACTTTATTCCACTTCCCTCTTATCATTACTTATTCCCTTATTGTAAAGAGAAGGTGTAAAAGAGAGGTGTACGAGAATATCATGGTGCCCTTTGGTGCCTATTTTTAGACTCTTAAAAGATTTTAAAGATTTTCATTATTTTGAAGCTCTTGATTTCAAGCCTTTTGATCATGGAAAATCTGGTTCCTTAACCTAAAAGTGGTAGAGACTTTTTGAAAATTTTATTATTTTTTCAAGTTTTTATTGCTTTTGAGGTAGTGAAAATATTGTATTCTCTTTATTTGCTTCAGATCTGAGCTAAGAGTTTCTCTTTTTTTCTAAGATCTAAAATCTTGGTTATGTTTAAGAGAATAGAGATGCAGAGATATTGATTATGCTACTTTATTGAATCTAAGAGTGAAGCATTATAATTTTCAACTTGTCACATTGAGTAAGAAATTAGCATTGCAAATCTCCCAATTATTTTTATTAACATTAAAATATACTCTATTGAAATTTAGAGATTGGTGCTAGAAAAGGAGGATAGGTGCATCAGAGTTTTTTTTGTTTCTTTCTCTTATCTCAGATCTACTACTTGATCTTGGCATTGGAGAAGGAGGAAACATTTGCTAGAGATAAAGCTGATAAAGTGATTGACAGAGATTAGCATTAAAATTTGAAGGTGATCTTACTTAGATTATTTATTTTTGTATTGAAAAATTCTAGAACTATGATAGGCATCTAAGTTTGGCATATTTTTTCTAAAGTTTTGCATTAATTTTTTTTAATCTAACAAGGAAGAAGAAAGAATTGAAGTTTGGTATTTTCCTTTTCTTTCAAGAGATCTAGTTAGCATATCACTATTAAAAATAATTAGACCTATTACTTTTACCTTGTCTATAGATCTAATTTTGAGTTATTCCTTTTTGGATAAGGCTCCTTATGACTAGGTATTGAATCTGAGATCTACTATAAAACCACTATGCTTTCTTACTACTCCAAAATCTAAGTTGGAGGCTTAATGAAGTAGAAGCATTAAAAGAAAAGTCTTTGCATAATTTTTTTCTAGACTATGCATTGGATCTAATTGTGATAAATTTAAAGCTAAAACAATATTTTTTTCACCTTTTCTTTCCTCTCAAACAACATTTCCAATTACTTTTTTTCCTTTTACAAGCTATTTTTTTTCCTTGAGATGAAGTCCAACTTGCTTTCACACATAAAGGGGTCACCTAATTGGTTATTTTTCACGTTAGTTGGATTTTCTAAGTCGATGACAAAATTTTGGTTCCAATGAGTGGTTAGATTAATATGTTATTTTTCATTTTGGTCACTAAAATCTATTTGTAGTGTTTTTAAATTATTTTGACCCATTTTATGAGAAATCATAAGGCTTGTAACTTTTGAATCATAACTCAAATTTGAGTTTTATTTTTTTTCAAAAGTGTATGTTTTTTATTATCTATCTATTGGTGTCATTAAATTGTAAAAATACATTATTTATAAAGTTCTAAATTAGGGGGGCCATATAATACAATATTTTGGGGAGTTATCTTAGTTCCAATTTTGTACACCTTTTTGTATTCTTTCTACTCTTGGTGATTAGTTAACATGGCTTTTGCTTATGGTGTTGACCATTATGAGACTTTGAATACATATAAGTACCACACAGAGACCTGAAATGGAAACAATCATAAAGTGCTAAGGATTATGGTCCCTAATGAATAAAACACAACCATACTTCACACGTGAATTTGAAAAAATTTAGCATTGGTGTAAGTTTAAAAAATGTATGGGTTTGATTGGGGGATATGTGAGTGATAGTCTTTTATTTCATTTTTATTGATGTGATTCTCCATTAAAAATTTGGATTGAGTTAAAAGGTTTATTTTGGAAATTGGATCACTTGAGAGCGATGTATCCTGAAGTGGAGCTTACTTCACTAAATCCATATGACTTTGCTTCCATTATAAACTATCTCACTAAGTTCAAGCATTTGTTGACATAGTTGAAGGGGAGTGGATGAGATAAAAATGAATAAGAGTGTATATACTTAATCTTATCTAAGTTTACTAACCCATTCCAAATATTTTATTTTACCTTTTTCTCTAGTATGGATTCATTAGGTACTACATTCAAAACACTAGATTTAGAGTTATTTTATAATAGACTCACTAGGATGGAATCCAAATTATCTCACCTTGAGTCTTCCACCTCTTAAAAATCATTAGTGGCCTCATATCCTAAGTCTAAGGTAAAATATAAGGGTAAGAAGAAGAAAACTCCTCTACCTCAAAATGCACATAATCCCAACACTTCTTCATCTAAACCTAAACCATCTACCAAATCCAAGAATATGTGTAACTTATCTTGCTCCTATTGTGGGGGGACTAGTCATGAAGAGTCTAGGTGTTTCAATAGAATAACATACTTAAAGGATGTCATTAGGAAACACAAGATATCTATCTCCACTCCTCCATCTCATGAGCATGGGAAAGCACTTAATGTTGTTAGGAGATCATAGTTACCTATTTTAGATAGTTGAGTTCTAAATTCTAGTTATTCACACCATATGACTTCTACTAAGGAGTCATTTATATTTCATGGTCTGATTTCCACTTCCAATTTTGAGGTTGGATATTTTTAATTCATTTATGTTAAGGGGAAGGGTGACATATAGATAGATGGTGAGTGCATCAATGATTCATTATATGTTCTAGACATCATTACCAATCTAATATTAGTGTATTACATTTGACATTTTGGTCAAAGAAAGACAATGAATTTCACACCACAAGGTGATGAATTTCAATCTTTGTTAGAGTCACACACACTTCATAGGGTGTTGTTGATCATAATTCTCAACTTTAATATTTTGAGGGTTTTGATGATATTCCTCCTTCTAGGACATGTTTATTTTCTCATGCATATTCTGAGAGTCATCTTTGGCATGAGAGATTTGGACACCTCAACTACAGATATTTGGAGTTATGCACTCATAGTATGGTAGAGCATCTTTCTATAGTTTCATGTTTTGGTGGAGTTTGCCTCAATTTTGCATTAGGTAAACAACACTAGGATTCATTTCCTAAGGGTATGTCCTTGAGATCTTCTTTACCACTTAAGCTTGTGAACAGTGATTTGATGGTATTTTATACTCCTTATTTTAATAGATATAAGTATGTACATACCTTCATTGACAATTTCTTGAGGCATATTTGGGTTTATTTCCTCAAGTACAAGAGTGATGTATTTGATCAATTCAAATTATTTATGGTTTTGGTTGAGAAATAGTCATTAAGTTTCATCAAAAAGATTCATACAAAAAATAGGGGGAGTAATTTAATCAAGAGTTATCTAATTTTTTGGTAGTCCATGACATTGTTCACCATAATTCATTGCACATACTCCATAATAGAATGGCTTAATAGAGAGGAAGAACAAAAATTTGAAGTAGATGGATAACTTCATGATGCATTTATGGGATTTATCTCATATATATTGATTAGAGGTAGTTAATTATGGGAACTAAATTTAGAACCACACACCACATCAATAACTTTAGCATATGAATCTAGAGGAGGCTTGGTCTGGATCCAAACTTGATGTCTCATTTTTTTGAGTCTTTGGGATACTTGCTTGATCATTTTTACTAAAGAAGAAAAGGAAAGTATTGTACAAGAAAAAAAAACCTTTAATTTTTTTAGGGCATTGTGAGGACATGAGATATTATCATCTTTTAGATCCTGATACTCATGATACTCATTTTCAAACTCATGTATAGTTTGATTAACATTTCACATCTCATGATTCTTCATCTTCTTCCATGCCTTCTTCTTATCCTTTTCATGATTCACCTCCTTTCAAGGATTCATTCTTAGAGGATCCAATTCAAGAGATTCCTAAGGAGGTTAAAGAGGATGAGGATCTTATTCACATTAATGTTGCCACTATGTGTAAGTGGAATTGTAATATAATTTTTAAGGTATCACCTTTCATATAATATCTTCCACCTACTTAGCATCATTATGTATGTTTTATGAGTACTAAAATTTTATGTCAAGTATTCTCTGGGGATCCACAATATTTTTCACAAGCTCAAAGGATATAGGAGTGGGATGATGCGATGACAAATGTGTATTCTTAATTGATGAAGAATCATACTTGGGATTTGGTCACTCTTCCTAAGAGAATACAATTGGTCAAGTGAAAATGGATTTATCACACTAAGTATGCAACTAATGGGTCCTTTGGTAAGTATAAGGCATGTCTTATTACAATGGGATTCTTACAAGTCAAAGGTATTGACTATTCTTAGACTTTTTCACCCATTTCCAAGATAGATTATGGTTTCTTTATAATTTCTCTTTCTACATCATAGGGTTGGCCAGTATATCAAATAGACATTAAGAGTTCTTTCTTGCATGGAGACTTGCATGAGGAAATATATATGAATAAGCCTAATAGGTTTTTTCATGATTATTCTCTTATTTTTTGACTTAGGAGGTCTCTTTATGATCTCAAACAAGACACTTGGGCTTGTATGAGAAGATGGATTCTTTTATTCTTTCCACTAGATTTTTTTGATACCACTCTAATTCCATAATGTATATTCAATGTATTGGAGAGGAAATTGTTATTCTGGTCTTGTATGTTCATAATATACTTATCATAGGTAGCTCCTCATCTTAGATTCAAACTATTTAATAGGCACTTTCAACATAGTTTGACATGATAAATCTTGGTCTTTTGCATTTCTTCCTTGGTTTATAGATTTCACAGTTAGTTATAGGGATTTATTTGAGTTACAAAATGTATACCCTTGATATTATTAAACATTATGTCATGGTTTATTATAAGCCAAATATTTCTCCTTTTCATCTTGGAGTGACTCTCACTGCCTCTTGTACTACTCCACTTTGTGATCGTACATTGTATAGGCATATGGTTGGGAGTCTTACGTATTTGACCCATACTCACCTTGATATTTCATTTGTATTTGGGGTTGTATCTCTATTTTCACATGACCCTCATGAAATTAATTGGACAAATTCCAAGAGGATTTTATGATATCTATGAGGCACTACTCATTTTGGATTACACTACACCATGAGTTCTACTAAGTTGGTTGGATATAATGATTCATATTGGTTAGGTTATCTTGATGATAGGAGTTACACTTATGGGACATATTTTATCTTGTTTTTTAACCTATTACTTGGTTTTTAAAGAATTAATAGACTATTTCACGTTCATCTATAGAGGTTGAGTATAGGGCAATAATTATAATAAGTCATTAAGTTTCTTGGCTTCATCAATTGTTGACAAAGTTTGGATTCACATAAGATTCCCCCATTGTAATTTGATATGACAACTAGAGTAAAATTAATATATATTAAAACATATTTGATAATTATTAGACCAATCACATTGAGGTATGTATGCACTCTATGTGTCACAACATTTAGGATGGTGTTCTTAGCATGGAGTATGTTCTGAATCATCAATAAGTTATAGACATATTTACTAAGACTTTTGCATCAAATTATTTATTTGAGTTGTGTGGCATGCTTTGGGTTTTATAATTTTTCCTTGGGGGGTTTTTATGAGGACATCTTTCATATTCATTTCATGGATACATATTTTGCATGAGTACCTTATCAGGCCTAGTTGTTAGGACTCATATTGTGGATATGCAACTATTTCTTCTTTGGATTTTGTTATCCCTAGCATAACTTAAGGGGGGTATTAGAGTATTTATTTCATGTGTATTTATCATGATTTATAGCTTCTTAGATAGATTTTTTATCTTGTAGTGAGTTTTTCCGATGTGAAGGATTATCCCACATTGGCCAGTTTAGCTAGTTCAGTATTTTGCCTTGCTTATATAATCAAGTGCCTTCCTTTGTACTAAGATGCTTATTTATTCTTAATTTATGAATAATATATGATCTAAGTTGTTTTTTCATATCATATATGTAACTTTATTTATATGCTTTTATTTCCAATACTTTGGATTCTTGGGTTGGAATGCCTTTACCATTCCTAACAAGTGCCACTATCATAATGATAATTTGTATCATATTTTCTATGTTTTTCATCATGATGAACTCTATGTATTTTAATAACTCATCATGAAGTGTATGAACCATATATTGGTGAATTATGTGAAACACTCTTAGTGCCTTGTAATATCATTATTGGACATGTAGGTGTTAATATAGTCTCTCTTGATTTTGTGACAAATCTTTGTTGAAATATCCTTTTGATAATTTGCCTCCTTATAATGGTAGACACTTATTTTAAAATTCTAAGTAGGTTGAACCCTTTTAGGTGGATTAGCTGAAATTTCTTATATAAGAACCATTTATTTCTATTATAGGGGGTATTTATATGAGATACCCTAAACAATGATGAATTCAATATTGAACTATGAAAGGAACTATGTGAGTTTGATGAATTCAAGTGTGCCTTAATAATATATCGAATACCCTTGCATTGGGTACTATTATAAACCTAGTGACCACACGTGCTAGATGAGCCTATAATGGTAATGTAATCTCACCAATGGAGCTCTAAATGTGAAAATTAATTCACTTTATTATTATTATTATTATTATTATTATTATTATTATTATTATTATTATTATTATTATTATTATTATTATTATTCATCATCATCATCATCAAGGGAATAAAATTATATTATGTATATCCAACATGATATAGAAGTGTGATTGTACACATATTCACACTTGAACCAATTATGGACCATGACATTCGAAATGGGTTGGTAACTAATGTTCATTCAAATGAATAAAGAGTTAAAATATGAACCCATCCACTATTTCATGGTATGTAAATGTGATAAGTGGCATAAATAGTATTGATTTATCATAGGTACCAATGATTCCATTCAAATAATTTTGTGACTTAATATGATAATGATAAGAAACTAGTAGAGGGTGTGCATTGTATGTATAATGCACTTATAATGTATCTATTATCATAGTAGATAGATGCTTAGAAAAATATCACTGAATATTTTCATTACATTGATTGCACTTAGTTTTTCCTTTGAACTATTTTTAGGTCTACCTGTATAAATGATGTTTGCATCTATAAAATTTTAAATCTTATGGATTATACTGATGTACCTATAATGTGCCATAGTGATCTAATAAAGTCAAAAAAGGCATTCTTGTCAAATCCATTTATAAGAGGATTACTCACATCAACGTATTTAAGGGGAGGGAGAGATATAATATTGAGTTATAATATAATTTTGAGTACCTTACATGGATCTTCCAGTAAATTAGTAAACTATCTATTGGGAGGAGTTGATAATACAATGCATGAAGTTGGTTTTGAGAGTACATGTACTATTTAATTTTGATAATAATTATTAATTTAACTTTATGGTGTATTATTTTAATTATTTTTATTATAATATTGATTGGATGCATACTTAAGGTTATTCATTACTAATAATTTGACTTCTCTTTCTTCAACAATATGACACAAATTTGTGAATGAGAGAAACTTATTCTAGATGATGGATTGGTAGAGGGGTGGAAGAAAGATCTATTTGAATATATCATGGATTTTTATATATACCATAGGATTTTTTAATTTATATAACAGTATATTTTACCTAAAAACATATTCTGTGATAGGCTCATTATATTTTTGCTTGAGTTAGGAAATCTAGGCATATGAAATATTCTTAATGATATTGCTTTAAAAATATGATAAAAAATTATTTTATAATGGATTGTTTTAGGTTAACAAAATGGGGACCCTTGTTTCAAAATTTGAAAATTTATACCTTAAATTGGAAATTCACTTGATCAGAGTACCACTAGCATGTTTACACATTATCTTTATTTGAAGATCATTCACATCTGATTGTTGGAATATTTGTTCATAATTATAATTTAATTTTTCCTAAAGTTTCTAACATTAGATCTTTATGTTTTAGGTTACAAATTTAATGGAGTCCATTAAAAATAGGCAATGCCTAGGTTTCATGATTTTTAATATCCATTTAGCCTTTTATTAGCCTTTTGTTTGTCAAGGATAAAATTAAATTCATGATTGAGCATATTGAAACCCTTATTCAAATTACCCTATCTCAAATCCTCTTGAATCAAATTCAAAATTGTGTGGGAGTAATTTATATGGAAATGATTAATTAATTCATAAGCCCAGTTTAGTTTTTATACTAAGACTTTATCATGTTTATCAACATGACCAAGCCTCAATATAAAATTTTATATTTGGTCCCTTCTATATAAAAAATGTTTTTAATTTTTCATCACTTACTAACACTTTTCATCTTTCAGGAACCTATAGAGTCTCAATCTCTCTGAGTGCACACCTTAAGGGGTGTATTGAGAAAGGGGTGGGTAGACCATTAGTGATTCATAATATTATTGTCCCTTTTTCCACTTTCCATCTACACACTTTTATCCTAAAACCATTTACCCTAAGATTATTATTATTATCAATTTTACCCATTCCAAACACTTGTCACATCTTTATCCTCATTTTTCTTGCCTTGACCCCCTTTTACTAGTTAACTATACTAGGTTGACTGGGTCGACCTTGTATATTTTTTAGCCTCTGATTATTATACATGGTCAACTAGGTCAGCCCTGTACTATTTACGTATATTTTTCAATTGAATTTTTTTAATCCCTTTAGTTGACCTACCTTGAGACCTAGTGATTTATTTCCCAAAAATGTATAGGATTGATTAGATAGACCTGTACAACCAATATATTCAAAAGGATTTTGGGAAAGATCTACCTATATATACAAGTTCATTTCTAACCATTTTAAAATAGATAAGTGAAGAATAATAAGTGTGAATGAGCATATACTTATTAACCATTCTAATTGAGGAATAAAGCTTATGGTTCCATACTTTCTTTGGAGATATAGATCTTATCGTATGGAGAAGTATTTTGGATGCATAGATAGGTTGTGTAGCCTAGAGCTAATTTGTCTTTGTTATCCATACATACCACAATAATATCTTACAAATTACCTTGTCCAAGGGAGAGATTGAGGCTCTATAGATTCATCTTCAAGGAAAGTATTCCTAAATTTATTTATCCTTTATAAGAATAGTTAGATAATGTGATTTTGCTTCTCTTCCATGTATTAGAACTACATATACATTGATGTGAGTATATTATCTTTTATGCATGTTTAGTTTAGTGTATTTTTTTATAAACCCCACTTTGTGCCATAAACATTGGTGAGCACTAGATTAGATTTACTTTCTTGTTTATTGTAATAGAGTGAATATTAAACCTAGGACTCTTTTAGGGTTGTTGCATTATTATGTTAGACTGTAGGATTTAGAACCTTTCTTATCATGGTGTATTATGACAAGTGATCCCCTAATTGGGTCTAATAGATCCCCATATTAGCCATGCTCCCGCTTAACAAATGTATTCCAAATTGGAAGTGTAGGTATGCTCTATCTTCTCTAAGCTAGGATTGATTTATAAACATGATGAATTTATAATTACATACACTTTCATGTCTTATAACTCCTTTTTATATTTTATCATTAGCATGGTCTAACTAAATGAAGGGTCCGTTTTACTATAGACTTAGCCTAAAATCCTTACCCTAAAGTTTGTTGTATTTATTAATACAAAAAACCTTAGGTTAAAACTATATTATATGTATTTTATTACTCATGATGTCACCTTTATCATGTTTAAAACTTAGCTTAAAAAATTTATCCTAAGGTCTTACCTATGTTTATTAAAATGAAATAAAACCATAGTATAAAAACTATATGCTAAGTTATTTATTTTTTTGAGCTTAAATTAAATATCATTTTCATATATACGATCAAAATCTTATATTTTATTTGAAAATTAAGATCCAAGGGTGTGAGATTAAAATTTAAACGTCAAATCCCCATCCCTAAGCTAAAGTTTGAACATCTTCCAAAGATAAATGGTATACGTTTTCTTGGGTAATATTGATATAATGATGTGTATTGAGTCAAGACTTAAATATATCCCCAAGACAAGTAAGAGGGTGATAATTGTCACACTCACAATTAAAGAACACTCAAAAACCAATGGCATTCAACCTTATGGATTAGGATCCAATGGAACACGTTGATTTGAGTGATTAAGATTTAATGGTGTGTGATGAAGGTTAACAAGTCAAATTCCCTATGTATAAATTTGGAGATGACATGTGGTATAACCATTAGCCATAAAATTAAATATTTAGTATCTTTAAAATATTGATGTTACATGGATTAGCATACACATTTTGATCAATGGTGCTTAGAAATGGAGGCATAATTAGGTAGATCAAGGTCTAAGGAACATGATTGATCTATGAAAAAAAGATCAATAGTGCAAGATCAATGTTGACATTTCAAAAAATCTCAAAGTGAATGTAGAAGTGACAAGTTTCATAATCATATGGAATATACAAAGCAACATATAGTGTTCAATTTCTTAGATAAAAATTGATGAACCATGTTGGTCTAAGTAAATAGATCCAATAGTGCAAGATCAAAGTGGAATTTTCAAAAGAAAACAATTAATTTTAAAATGTTAATGAGTAAAGTGTCACAATAATTCCATAGGGACACCATAAGGATGCCACTATAATGCCACTTTAGAGCCACGTATGTATAATATGCCAAGTTGAAGATTTTGTGCACTTAGGAAATGCAAGTTTATAACTATACAATCCAATTAGGATTTAAGTCACAAAGATCACACAAGTTTAAATAGTTACTACCATTAAATCACTTTAAAAACCTTCAAGAAATCCTTGGTAAGTACAAAAATCCTGGTTCAACCATATGCCCATTATAATCAAGCCAAAAAGGCTGAATTATCACTTGTGAAAGGATAATTCGATCCATAATTGAATTGAAAATCACTAGCAAGCAATATAGAGAATCCCACAACCATGGAATCCCAAAAAGGTGTTTCAAAGGAAGATGTGGAACTATATCTGACCTCAAATATAAAAAGGTAAGGTTTTCAAAGACTCATAATTTGATTCCATAACTCTAAATATAGGGGACAATAATTGGTTGAATATGTTTTAGACCATTGAGAACCAATAACCCTTCACAAGGGAAGAATATGTTTACAAAGAGGATCTACTAAAATGATCAAGGGCATCTTGTAATAGAACAATTTTTAAAATAAAAAAGACATCTTTCCAATCCAAGAACATAGATTCAAGCTATATGAGGACACCATGATTTACTTGTTCAATTTAGTAAAGTAGTTAGAATTAAATAAGAGGTAAAAAGTAAGAAAAATTCTATGTCTAGAGGCCAATTTGGCCAATGGAAGTCTTAAAGATATGAAGTGAAGGACTTGATGAAATCCTTGACCAATAATCAAGTCCATGAATTTAGGACAGTCACACTAACCCATTTTAATATGTTTATAGCTATATTGGTGGACAAAATCAAAGCCTTGAATAGTTGATCAAAGCAGATGGAGGACATTTCTAAGGACCTAAAACAATAGGAAGATAAAATTTTATACATGTTGGATAGAGTAATCAAAGATCCCACATCACTTAGTCCTTTGGGCCTTATCAATAATGAGAATTTTAATCATAGAACTACTCAATTCATATAGAAGGTGAGAAAACAAGGTCAAAGGAAGATATGGACTAATAATAAGAATATCATTTTCCCACTTTTATCATCTAAGGAGAAGATAGGAGATGTTGGGGGCATCAAAAAGGCTTTGGAAAGGGTTGAGAGGGATCTCAAGGGCTTATAAGATCAAGAAAAATAATTGTTCATGAAGGCCTATCTTCGATATCCAACTGATCAATGAAAAAGATTATAAAATGAATATCTTACCAAGAAGGTAGAAGATTGCTTTAGCAAAAAGGTCCCAAATTTAGTCGGATTAAGAATTTTCTTTTGCAACTAGCATTGTTTATTTTATAAAAGACCATTCTTTATATAAAGGCATGTAAAACTTGTAAAATACAATTCCTATAGGTTAGTATATTAAAAAAGGTCATTTGTTCTAGAATGTAATAGAAAAGACAATTATCATATACACATGTACAAATGTAATTTTTCATTACTAATAAACATACCTCATGAATTTTCTATATAAAGAGGTATTTCCAATTATAAAAGAGATTTTTTGGAGCCAAAAAGCTATTTATAACTTTTGATCAAATCAATATAATCAAGGAGTTCTAAAAAGTTTGTCCACATTTATTTGTGTGAATTTATATCATGGTTTCTCTCTCATTTGTTTTATCTTACCTTCAGATTTGAATTATTCTTGTGAAATTGGGATGTGCATCTTTAAATATAGATTTTTTTTATTTTGTGCTAATTTGAGATTAGTTGAAAGTTATTAGGTTTACTTCTCTTTCTTTTCTCTTCTTACATCTAGGCTAATGTTATTTACTTATAGGGGTAAATTATTCAAATTAAATCTTCTTTTTATTTGCATATTTTCATACTTTCCTCATATGTTTTCCTAATGTGTGGTAGGATTTGACCTTATGCTACTTGATTATGTACATTGGTTAAATTTATGTTCAGATGAAATTGAAACTTTGTTATAATGTTTGAAATAAATATCAACAACACCTCTCTCTTTTACCCTACCCTTTATATTACTCATTTTTCATGATTTCACCTTAGATCAGTTTCATTTTGCATATTCATCTTAGTTTAGCTTTAGACTTAAGTTTTGAGCACAATTCACTTAGATTAGCATAGGTAATCCCCAAAATCAAATATCAACTATGAAGCCATGGTGGCTCCTAACCACCAACTAATATAAATTTATGAAATAGTTAACGTATTATACCTCTATTCCACCAAGGATAATAGGATTATCACAACCAATAACTCATGCAATGGAATCTAAGAATCTAGAAATGAGAAGTGTTTCCTAAACACTATATGAACCTACTGATACATTTAGATGCACCAAGGGGGAAAATGGTGCTATAAGTAGTGTGAGTTAACTATTTGAAAATTTAAAACATCTTTACTAATTTTGGTGAATTATATTCAAATATTGATGTATTATTTACATATTTGTGTTTATTTTAGCATATTTATGTAAATATAATTGATATTAATGGTATCAGACTAGTATTTGTGATTATTTAGACAAAGATAGATATTCTTGGAATTTTGATGTTTAATTATGCTAAAGATAGCTTATGATCTATGAATATAAGGCATTTGAGGTTAGTAATATCTATTTTGTTAAAATATTGATAGATCCTTTACAAATTTGATTTTATTTGAACTTAATTATGTAAATATCATTCATATTTACATGTTTAGATACATATTTGAGTTAATTTAGTTAAATATTGATGTCCTTTTCTATTATTTATACATATTTGTGCAAAATTTACTTAATGTGCAAGTTTTCTCATCATTATTTACAATGATAAGGATTACACATTATATTTAAAATAGGGTTCAAGGCTCTCAATCTAGAATTGCCAAGGATAAGAACCAGGTCATGTTCATAGAAAAGGGTACCCCTCTTTTCATTATAAGTCCATAAGAGAGATAGGAATGATAAAGGTAATCATAGACTCTCAAAATCTCAACTAACTTCACCAATTCAAGGTGACTATATATTTAATCCCTATCAAGGTATGGCTTAGATAGGTGGTTCTTAAATCAATGTGCTAGGTGTGGAACATGATCTTCCTTGTAATCCTAAAAACTATTTACCAAATTTTAGTTCTAATGGTGTTATATCTACTAGAGAACACACTAAATCCTTCAAAATTGCTTTAAGAATTTTAAATTTAGCTCATGAAAATGTAGCATGTAGATCATTTCCATTTAATTTCAAAGATGTTGTACATGAATGGTTCCTTAAACTTCCCAACAACTACATAGCCAAATAGAATGATTTTAATAATTACTTCATTGATCAGTTTGGAAAAATCATTAGTCCATGTATCCTATGTCAATAGTTTACCATAGTCAAATGATACTCAAATGAGACCATAGTGGCATTTAATTCTAGATTATAGTAGATGTTTAGTAAAACCATAGCTACTTATAGATTTGATGAGGCTTTAGCCTTAGATATTTATAAGGATGCCTTAGATACCATGATTTTTGTGTTTCTCAAAAGATCGGCTCAAATCATTAACACTTTAGCCTTAGCTTATGTTGAATATGTGATCATTAATGATAAAATACAACCACAAGGCCAAATGGAATAAAATATTCCCAAAATTAATCTAAATTTTCCTAATATTAATGTCATCCTTAATTCTAATCAAAATATTCTAGCCTTAAATTAGTTCCCAATTCTAAACTAATTACCTTTGAGCTATGCACATCCTAGTCAAAACCTAGGATTCTTGAACAACTCTACTAGTAGATCTCATACACAAGACCAGAGAGCTTTGTTTACTACATCTATTAATAATACTCAAGTGCATAATTTTGAGGCACTAAATAATGAGAATGTTTCTATTTTAAATATGGTTTAAAACTTAAGCACTGATTTCACTCAACTATAAAAGCAAGTTGACAATACTATAGAAGGCTCTAACATGAACTTCTCTTTCCAAATATTCAATAAGCCTTCAAATAAGTTTCAAAATAATAAAAACAACCATAACAATGATCATCTACTAATAATAATGTTCTTGATATAAATCTTGGTGATGTATCTTTTCCTGATTAGTATAGAGTTTATTATACTTTAAAGCATGGTGAATTAGTCTATCTAGAGTTTTGTAATACTTTTGAAGATTTTCAAGAATAATAAGATACTTTTAAAGTTGTACATAATAAATATCATGGTGTAGGTGTCTTACATTATTTAAGGTCATCTATATCTACTAATTTAACTCTCATGGTAGAGACATTTGAGTTCTCATTCCAAGAAGAGAATGAGCCTAAGGATATCCTTAAAGAGATTTATGCTTTTCAGAAATATCTAAAGAAGACCTATCCTCTAATTAATAAGGAGTAGAAACAACCTTTGACTACCTCAACTCCACCAAATAATTTTGACACTCCTCTTGATACTATATTAGACAACAACCTAGATCCTCCTAAGGAAAGTACCTATAAGCCCAATACTTATGCATCTAATTCTTCCAATAAGACTTGATATAATATAGTATATGACATGAAAAATATCAAAAATAAAATTACTTTTCATGAGTTGACTCAAATTAAAAAACGAATGGATTTGTTATTGTAATATTTGTCTAGGAAGTCTAGAAAACCACAAAAGTTTTCCCATGCTAACATTGCAATACACAAAATTAAGGAAGATGTTCCACCTTTCCTATTTACAGTCACAATTTTTTGTAAGAATTTGCTAATTGTTTGTTAGACTCTGGTACATCTACAAATATTATACCTAAAGGTATTTATGAGTAATTAGGTTTGACTCTAATTAAATATGATAGGGTTGTGACTCAATTAGATAAATCAAGATTAAAGGTTATTAGTGAATTGTTAAATGTTCACATTTAGATTTATTTTGAACCAAGGATCCAACAATTCATTGACATCTAACTGGTAGATATTATTGATGCATATGGAATGTTTCTAAGTAGGGATTGGACTAGATCATTAAATGGTTATATGTCAATTAACTATTCACACATGTGATTACCATGAAAAGGAGTTCCAAATTAGATCAATACAGAAAGGGAATCTAAAATGAATCATATGATTACTTAATACAATGTAATCAATGACAGGGTCAACATGGTTAACTTGAATATATGTGTTTACACTTTTGACACCACAAAGGTACGCGACTCCAAAACTTCTCATTCTATTATTGGATTATGGAAGTTGTATTTTGATGGTGCTATATGTAAATCAAGGTCTTAAGTAGGACTAGTATTAATCAATCCCATTGGGAAATAATACATTGCCTATTACAAGATTTTGTTCTCATGCACCAATAATTTGGTTGAGTATGAAGCACTTACTCTTGGATTATAATTTGAAATAAAACATGAGGCCAAAGAGCTATTAGTTTTTATTGATTCTAAACTATTAATTAATTAGGTCAAGATTAAATATCAATGCAATTTATCCTATCTTAATAAATATAAATTTAGAGTGTGGGACTTAATTGAATGTTTTGATGCTTTCAACATTGTGTCAATCCCTAGGGAAGAAAATAAAGCTATTTGTGAACTTTCTTTAGCTACATCCAATTTTATTCCCAATGAAATTTCCAAGCTACAAAGCCTTACCATCGAATTAGTCTCATGTCCCTCAGTACCAAATAATGTCAATCACTTGCATGTATTCTATGATGATCAATAGATCATAGACTTCATGATAAGATTTGGAGTATTTGAGACTCATATCATTGGTGAGTTTAATTAAAATACCCTTAATGATGAGAAAGTTTAAGGTAATATTGATGACAATATCATTTAGTTGAGTGAAAATAAGATCCCCAAAGGGATGATAGCCTTAGAGAGACTATTTGATTTAGACAAACTAACTGAGACTATCAAGATTTCCAAAGTATATAGGAAGGACTATAATGTAATATACCTAGGCTCCCAAGGTCAACATTAGCCACTGAACATTGCTAAAATGTGCACAATCATTGAAATCAAGAGAGCAAAATATTTTCTAACCAAGTATAAGGATGTAAGAACATAGTCCCATGATGACTTAAAGATCTTTGATCCTATGTTCATAACCCACACCCTACCTCTAAAGAAATCTTTGAATATATTTAGGTAAAACTAAAGGCCATTTAACCCTATCCTAGAACCAATGATTACAAATACGTTAAGAAGTTATTAGATGCTAAGAAAGTGTTTCCCATTATAAAATCCACTTGGGTAGCTAACCTAGTACCATTTAGGAAGAAAATTGGTGAGATCAAATTATGTATTAATTTTATAAATCCGAATATAGAATCTAAAAATAATAATTACCCCTTACCTTATCTTGACCAAGTAATCCAAATTGTTTCTAGTTTTACTATGATGTCTTTTCTTCATGGATTTTCAAGGTATAATCAAGTGCTAGTGAATGAGTAAGATAGAATGAATTCTACATTTAATACTAAGTGGGACGCTTTTTCCTATAAGAGAATGCCCTTTGGATTGATAAATATAGGTACAAACTTTAAAATAGTAATGGATCATGTATTCCAAGACCTCATAGGTAAGTGCATTATTCTTTACATAGGTGACCTGACTGTATTTTAAAGAACATGGAAGATCACATCATGCACTTATAAAAAGTATTTTAAAGGTGTAGAAGGTATGGAATTTATCTCAACCCAAAGAATAGCATTTTTGGTGTAACTAAGCAAGATTTTTTGGGACATATTATAACTAAGGAGGGGATATTTATATAGCTAGATAGGGTAAATTTAATATCAAAGATAGAACTCCATAACAATAGGAAGGAACTAAAGCATTTATTTGGTAAAATAAACTTTGTGAGGAAGTTTATTTTTGGTTTTGTATAAATAGTGAGACCTTTGAAACACATGTCAAGATCACATGGAATTAGGAGACCAAGAAAGCTTTCAAAAACATCAAATAAGCAATTAAACAAGCCCCTGTGATGATAAGTCTATACTTTACTAAAGACTTCTATATTTACTCTTTTGCTTCTAACCATATAATTATATCTATCCTAACTCAGAAGATATATGGGTGTGATCATCCTATTTCTTTCATGAGTACTAATTTTAAAAATGTTGAATTGAATTGTTCTCTTATTGACAAGCAAGCATGTGCTCTGGTCAAGGCATTAAATAAATTTAGGCATTATATCCTTAGAAATAGGGTACATGCAATAGTACTAGACCCTACCAATAAGCTCATTCTTAGTCAATGTGAACTTAGAGAAAGCAAAGGTAAGTGGATGTCTATTCTCCAAGAATATGATTTAGAGATGAAAACTACAATGTCAGGTTAAGTAGAGAGCAAAAGAGAGATTTGAGGCTCAAATAAACCCATTTTATGATCAAAGATGGAGTGTTATTTAGGAATAAATTTGAAGGCATTTACCTAAGGTGTGCTTCTAAGGAAGAGATGGCTGAGATATTGAACACTTTCCATGAAAAAATAGGAAGTGGACATCCATTCGAAAAGACAACCACCCATAAGATCCTTAATCATGGTAACTACTAGCCCACTATCTTTAAATATGCTCAAAATCATGTGAGAGAATGGCACTCATGTCAAATATTTAACACTAAATATCCCAAGGTAATCATGTGATTTTAGCCAATAATTATTGATAAGCCCTTTACCCAATGGGGATTGGATTTTGTGGTGTTATTAACACCAATTCCTTTGATGGTAAAAAGTATGTCCTTATTACTAATAGCTACTACAAAAAATGGACTAAAGTAGTGGCAACCAAGTAGTGTAGGACTGAAGAGGTGATCATATTCTTAGAATAAAACATAAACACAAGGTTTACAATGCCAATATCTCTAGTTTGTGATAATGGATTTTCCTATGTATTCATTGAGATGATGGAATGGGCATATGATAACAACATTATAATGGAGTGTCAGAATTAAAAAAAAAACTTGATGAAATACATAAAGAAGTATATATATGATAAACTAAGAACATGGCACAAGATAATTATGTATGCCCTCTAGGCAAATAGAACCAATGTTACTCAAGCTCTCAAGGCATCACCATTCTTTTTGGTATATGGTCAAGAACCTATATTTCCCATCACACCCAAACTACCATCGTATAGGTTCATGTAAGAGTATATGGAATAGGATCAACAATTTACATGTTCAAAGTTACTTGACATCAGACAAATGGAAGATGCAAGAGAAGAAACTTTTACTAATTTTAGTAGACACTAAACCATAGTCAAGAGGTGGTTTGATAAACATTTATAGATAAAATTGTTTAGACAAGGATACTTGGTTCTTCTTTGGGATGCAACCTCAAAACCAAAAGGGAAGCATGGGAAATTCACACCTTTATGTATTGGCCCATATCAAATTGCTAAGATCTTGGGGGATAACACCTTCAAACTAAGAGACTTGCAAGGAGCAGAGTTTACATTTCTAGCTAATGGGCAATACCTCAAGCACTATTTCTCTACTTCCCCATAATGAGTCTTCATGAAATAAACTATAAGACTAGCTATAGTTAGTGTAGGTAGGCTTTAGATTAGCTTTTTTCCTATTTATTTTCCCTCTTGTCCATTGTTTGGGCATAGTGTTTTTATATATATTTGTTTGCTTATTTTCTTTGTGTTTGGTTTATTTTATTTCCATTATTTGTTTTTTAATTTGAATAAGTCCTTTTGGATAGTCCTTAGCTCAAAATAAACCTCATAATTTAGGAATTCAAGTGTGGCCTCTCAGTATTGGTTGATCATAGAATATCAGAATATGAGCTTAATGTTATAGTTTAGAGAAACTAGTAAAGACTAATAAATAGGTTGATTATTCCTTGAGATTATAAACATTATTTTAATCTAAGTTTGGTTATAAGAAGGATTGAACATATATGGTGAAATATTGGATTATTAGGATACAATCATGTTTGCACTTAAAAAACATTAATTACCTAGGACAAAATTTATAACCAAATATGATTATTTGAAGATCAAATATTTGACCAAATCCCAAAACCTAACTAATCTAGTTCCCAACATTTGTTATAAAGTCAAAATATCTAAAAATATAAAAAAATAAGAGCTTATTGAAAAAATTAAAAGGATTTCTAGGTAGAGGTGATTCTGATAATCTTCACTAGGGTTATGGATGCATAGTTGGAAGTGCAGTAAGGCCTTAAGTGGAGCCAAAGGTATCTCTGTCAAGGTTATCAATGCATGGTTGGAATTAGAAAAATGCCCAAGCCTTCCCTAAACTAAAGGATGATACTTAATGAGCATCCAAATATGTTATAAGTCAATGTTAATGGTTAAGGTCATGATTCTAGAATTTGTTTTCTAAATCCTATGGCAATTAGTAAGTGGAATAAAAACATACACACATCATGGCTATGTCTTGATGTTTTATCCTAATTCTACATGTTGAATATTTTTAATCCATAAAATGATCTTAGTAATGGTGCCTGATCAAGTAGAATAAGTAGCCTAGTTATTAGTCTAAACTAGAGTCTCTGAATTCTAACATATTTCTATATTTCCCCCATAAGTCTTCATTTTTTGAGTACAAAATACCCCCACTTATAAAAAATGGGTATCCTTGTTTCAAACTATGAAAATTTGTACCTTAAAATTGAAAATTCACTTGAGCAAAGTACCACTAGCATTTTTGCACATTATATTTATTTGAATATCATTCACACCTGATTTAGTTGGCATATTTATTCATAATTCTTATTTAATATTGCTTGAATTTTTTAACACTAGATCTTTATGTTTCAGGTTAAAGCTCAATGAAGTACACTCAGAATAGGCAATGTCTAGGTTTCATGATTTGTTATATCAATTTTTCCTTTTAGTAGCCTTTGGTCTATCAAGGATGAAATTAAATTCATGGTTATGTGTCTTAAAACACATATTCAAATAACCCTAGCTTATATCCTCTTGAATCAAATTCAAATTTGCATAGGAAAAATTTACATGGGAATGATTAATTAAGTCATAAACTTAGTTAAATTTTTACACTAGGTTTATCATGTGTATCATACCGACAAAGCCTTAATCTAAAATTTTATATTTGGTCCCTTCATATCCCATTACCCCTTGGCCAATTTTATCATTAGCATGGTCTAATTAAATGAAGGGTCCCTTTTACTATAGACTTATCTTAAAAGCCTTACCCTGAAGTATGTTGTATTTATTAATACAACAAACCTTAGGCTAAAATTATATGTTGTGTCTTTTATTATTTGTGAGGTCCACTTTATCATGCTTAAAACATAGCTTAAAATGTTTATCTTAAGGTCTTACCCATGTTTATTAACATGAAATTAAACCGTAGTCCAAAAACTTTATACTAAGTTTTTTATTTTCCCAAGCCTAACTTAAATATCATTTTCATCTACATGATCAATGGTCAGCATTTGATCAGATGATAGAGATCCAATGGTGTGAGATTAAAATATAAAATTAAAATCCCCATCTCTAAGATAAAGTTTTAACATATTCAAAATATAGATAGTACACATTTTCTTGGGTAAGATTGATCTAACAACGCGTATTGAGTCAAGACTTCAATGGATCCTTGGGATAAGCAATAGGGTAACAAGTTTCACACTCACCATTAAAAAAACTAAAAAACCAATGGTGTTTGAACTTGTAAATCAAGATCTAATAGACCACATTGATTTGATAATTTGAGATCTAATGGTGTGTGATGAAGGTTGACAACTCAAAATACCTAAGGATGAACATGGAGATAACATGTGTTTTATCTATGGGCCACAAATTAAAGCTCAAGAATATTTCAAAGAATGATGGTACATGGATGAGCATACACATTTTGATAAATAGTTGACAAAAAAAGAGGCATAATTAGGTAGATCAATATTGATAGAGCATGATTGATCAGTGCAAACAAGATCAATGATCCAATAATAATTTTAACATTTCAACAAAGCTCAAATAAAATGAGAAAGTGACAAGTTTTATAAACACAAGGAACATAATAACTATCTAATAACATTCAATTTCTCAAATCAAGATTGATGAACCACATTGGTTTAAGTAAATAGATCCAATGGTGTGAGATCAAAGTTGAATTTAAAAAAGGCTATGATAATTTTTTAAATATTAATAAGTGCCATAAACATTCCACATGGATGTCATGATGATGCCAAATCAGAGTCACGTAAGTATAATATGCCAAGTTAAACATTTTTTGGACTCAATAAGTTCAAGGGTATAAGTACACAATTTAGTTTGGATCTAAGTCATGAAGATCACATAATTTCAAACAACTACCACCATTATAGAAATATAAAAACCTTTAGGAAAGTCCTAATAAGTACAAAACCCTTGGTTTGACCCTATGCTCATTATAATTAGGTGAATAAGGTTGAATTATCACTTGTGCAAGGATAATTTGATCTAAAATTGAATTAAAAACCATAGAAAGCAATATACAGAAGCCCATAGCCATGGTAGTCCAAAAAAATGTTTTAAATGAAGATGTGGAGCTCTATCTAACATTAGATATATAAGGGAGGGTTTTCAAAGACACATAATTTGATTTTATAACTCTAAATACAAGGGACAACAATTGGTTGAACTTATTTTGGACCATTGAGAACTAATATCCCATCACAATAGAAGAACATGTCTATAAAGAGGATCTACTACAATGATCAAGGGCATCTTGCAATTAAAAAAAAATTAAAAATAGAATCCATCTTGCAAATCCAAGAATATAGATTAAAGATATATGAGGACACCATGATTGACTTGTTCAATTCCTTAAAGTTATTTACAACTAAAAAATAGGCAATAAGTAAGCAAAATTCCATGGCTATAGGCCAAGTTAGATAATTGTAGTCTTCAAGTTATGAAGTGAAAAACTTGATCAAAGCCTTGACCAAGAATGAAGTCCCTAAATTCAGGATAGTCAGCCTAGCCCATTTAAATATGGCCATGGATTATTGGTGGACAAAATCAAAGCCGTAAGAAGTTGGTCCAAGTAGATGGAAGATAGTTCTAAGGATCTCAAATAGTAGGAAGATAAAATGTTATACATAGTGGATAACTTAATCAAAGATCCCACCTCACTTAGTCTTTTGGGCCTTATGCTGATGAGGAGTTCAAGCATAGAACTTCTCAATTCATGAAAGAGGTGAGAAACCAAGGTCAAGGTAAGATAGGGTTTGATAATGAGAATATTATTGGCCTAATTTTTTCATCTAAAGAGGAGATAAGATATGTTGGGGGCATCAAATATGGTTTGGAAAGGGATAAGAGGGATCTCAAGGGACTATAAGATTAATAAAAATAATTGTTCATGAAGACCTATCTTTGATCTCCAACTGATTAATGAACAACATTATAGACTAAAGATCTTGTAAGGAAAGTAGAAGGTTATATCAAAAAAAGGGTCCTAAAGTTAGTTGGATTAAGAATATCATTTTGTAACTAGCATTGTATATTTTGGAAAAGTATTCTTTTTATAAAGGCATGTACATCTTGTAAAATACATTACCTATAGGTTAGTATATTAGAAAAGGTCATTTGTTCTAGAATGTAACAAAAATGACAATTGTCATATACACATGTACAAATGTAATTTGTCATTGTTAACCAGCATACCTCATGAATTGTCTATATAAAGAGGTATTATAAATTGTAAAATAGAGAGTTTTTGGGGTCAAAAAACTATTGATAACTTTTTAGAAAATTAATATAAGCAAGGAGTTCTATAAAGTTTTTACATATTTGGTTGTGTGAATTACTATCATGGTTTCTCTCTCATTTGTTTGGTCTTACATCTATCTTTGATTTGTTATTGTGAATTCTAGATGTGCATCTTTAAATGCAGAGTTGCTAATTTGTGATAATGCTAAATTAGTCGAAAGTTCTTTGGTTTACTTCACTTTCTTTCCTATTCTTGCATCTGAGCTAATGTTATTTTCTTACAGGGGTAAAATTATTAAAATTAAGTCTTGTTCTTATTTGCATATTTTCATACTTTCCTTAGATGTTTGCCTAATGTGTGGTATGATTTGAGCTTATGATACTTCATGTTGCACATTGGTTAAACTTATGTTCAGATGAAATTGAAACTTTGTTAGAATGTTTGAAATAAAGATCAACAACACCTCTCTTTTCTGTCTTACCCTTTCTTTTGGTCTTTTTTCATCAATTCACCTTGGATTAGTTTCATTGTGAATATTCATCTTATTCTAGCTTTAGACATAAGTCTTGAGCAAAATTCACTCAAATTATCATAGGTAATCCCCAAAATCAAAGATTATCTATTAATCCATGATGGCTCCCAACGACTAATTAATATAAATTTGTGAAACAATCAACCTATTCTAGCTCCATTCGAATAATGATAATAAAATTATCATAACCAACAACTCATGAAATGGATTTTGTGAATCTAGAAAGAGAAGTGTTTATTAAACACTATATGAACTTGATGATACATTTAGATGCATAAATAGGACTAGATGCATGCACTATTTGATGAGATTTTTCATAAAAACATTGTAAAGCATATTTATTTACACTTATTAAAAATAAAATGGTCAATAACCTATCACTAGAAACATAGTCTAAACATGCTATGTGGAATGCTCTCGAATTTTATTCAGAGTCACCCTTTCCATCATATGTTGTAAGCTTGGGTGACATGAAACTATAGGTAGAGGATATATTGATATGTTTTAATAAAATAGACTATGTAATAAAGTGTAATAATCAATCCCCTGATTATATCTTGAAATACCTTTATCCAAATCTAACACCTTAGTTTATAGAGATTGAATCTAATGGATAATGGATTAAAAATTAAGAGAAGAATAATGTGTTCTAACCAAATATGGTGTTCCCAATAACTAAGTAGGAATTGGAATATTAATATATTGAATCCCTCAAGTTTCCCCTATAGTAAATAGTGGTATGAAATTCACATCCAATGATGTCTAGAAAGGTAAATAACCATATAAATATTAACCATGATTTCATTTTTTATGTTAAAAGGAGTTTGTAAAATGGTGTGATAATCCTGAGATCGATAATGGATTGATTCATGAAATTTATTAATAGTTTTTACTTTATTAATTAGTGGTTGTTTATCATGCAGAGGTGGAAGTACATATTTATGTTAATATTTATAATCATTGTTATCTTGATTATAATATTCATGCCCTAATTTATTATCATTCACTTCTACATATTCAAGTTGTCTAGTAAAATTTTAATGTTTTAATATGCCCTTGTTCTTATCCATCTAATTTGACTTATAAAAAAATATAATTATCTTCAAATGGAGTAACAATTTATCTAGGCTTTATTGTAAGAAAGGTATAAACATTTTTATTAAAGTGAATAAAATATGAAATGAAAACTCGAAAGATTTTTTACTATTAAAGAATTTATGAAATATAAAAACCCATGGGATAATAATTAGAAACAACAAATAGAATCAAATAAACCCTATAAAAATTAATGGTTAAGGTCTAAAATATTCAATTAATATATGGGTTCACTAACATGTTTTATCAAAATTGAAAAATAAATGATTTAATTACCTAATCATATAAAATTATGTAAAATCAAAATGTTATAGATATGTAATAAATGGTACAAAATGATTGGGAAATTTATAAATTTGGATATATTTGAAAATGGGAAATAAAAAATACAAATTAATTAGCTGAAAATTCAACAATGTAGGAATGATATAGAAACTTTAAAATTGATTGGGTATTTTTATGATGATGTTGTGAATCAGGAATAGTGTTTCACTTCAATCTAGGACAAGGTCTTTAGAATTAGATAGGGGAAAAATAAATTGTTGTACTTAGGGCATGCCAACATCCTATGATTATTTATGTCTTATTATTAATATTATAATTTCAATTCACCTATGTGCTATGTTAGACTATGTGGGAGCTCTCAATCTATCACAAAAACTACTATGCGAAATCTTATTTTATTTTAACACTAGCTTAATTCACCATGAATAATAAATAGATAAAATATAAAAAGGGATTATCATTTAAAGTTGTGTTATAACTCAACACCCACTATTTTTAGTGTTTCCTACATACCAATATTTTAAAGAGGGATAAAACTCCTTATATTTATCCCATGTTATAGTTGTGTGTGCGAAAAACTAGTGTAATGTTAAATGTTGATGTAATCCTAGTGTATTTATGTGCTTCAACCATGAATCATTACCTTTATAAGTGTATATAGACTTAGATTTGAGATATTAGGTTTTTAAGGTCTCTATATTGGAAAAAGTAAATGTTTTTCTCTCAATGTGGGGTTATATTTTATAGTGTTTTTTATGTGTGAGTCTTTTGGTGAAAAATGACTTGAAATTATGGATTTATAGTTATAATTTAGGAATTCCTTTGGATGGGGCTTGATAAATGTGTAGAACACCTTATTACATGAATTTTAATTTGAGAAAATATATATTATTTAATTGGAGGATGCACTTGGTGTAACTATATAGGACCAATGAGTAAGATAGGCTGAATAGCATAGCCTTATCTGAGGAGCAAATAAAACTAGGTTAGAAGTATGGATCATTTAGGGGATAGGATTGAGTTGTTTGGAATGAGGAGTAGGGAAATTTTTATATCATAATTTATTTTTAGGAATGAGTCATCCACATATAAGTGAAGTAAAGGTCATCAAAAGACCATGGAATGAGGCATTATCTAAGTGTGTATAAGGAGTGGTCACAAGTACACTATTTTACCTTAAATGCTAATTTATGTGTCTAGACTTAGATAAATATTTATTTTTACTATTTAAAAGGTATGATAGTGAAAATAAAAAAATAGGTGACTATGAAAGCTTAATATTAGGAATATAATTAGAAATTGATTTTGGATAGGTCTAATAGAAGTGGATTGTAGTGTAGGCTACTCCTATCCATTGATTCTAAATTGTGCAAGTTGATTATGATAACTAATGATAGGAGAATAAAAAGGAAAAAATATTATGAAAATGATAGATAAAGGAAATATTATAATATATATATATATATGGATAAGACCACTATAAATATATAGTATCATAGGTCACTCCATTCCATTGATCGTAGACTTTCTTAGTTTACTATTAAAAAAATGATTATTACACCTTATACACCTATGTATACTAATCAATATGATATATCCCAATTTATATTATCCATCAGATAATTTGATATATTTAAAACATAAAAAAAATATAGGAGTGTAATGGTTTGAGATGACCTCAATGACCCCCTTAATTATTGATCATTGTTTACCTATCTAATACTCTAACGAGAAAAATTAACCCATCTAGTTTTCAAACCTAGAATAGTTTTGAAATTGTGATCCTTGACCATGTGCATGCAAATATAAAATGGATTTGATACTTAATAATGATATATTTTGAATTTATTTGTAATAATATTGACTTGTCTTATGGATACTCATTATGAATGATTTTGAATTTTAGAAGAGTAGGGTAGATCTTCTCAATGTCCAATAGTGTGTAATCTTGAAATAAAATAATGCTAAGAGGTGGTAATGATTGACTCTTGATATGTATTTATAGGTCAACCTTTTGACAATTTATTTTATATAACCTTATGAAACATGTGATTAGATGTAAAAGAGTTATTTTAATTAAGAAAATAAGTCGTTATTCACCTCAAGATGTGACCAACCTATGTGGATATGAGTACGAAAGTGTTCCCATCTACTCAGGGTGAATTTATCCTAAAACAACAACACCTATCCTAAATTGGAGATGGTCTAAGGGTGATTTTAAGAATATTTAGGTAGTGAAACCAATCAAAGGGAATTTCCCACACATACACACACACACACAAACAGACACACACATATACAAATAATACTTAGAGTAATGGATAATAAGAGTCATTTAATTAACCACAAGTCATGTGGTTTAAAATGTCAAGTACCTTTGACCAAAATTATGTGTCTACATTGCGATCCAAAATTTCTTACTTATCATGTGCCTTTGTAGTATATAATGATTTTTTACTCAAAATAAGTTAATTATATAAATTATCTATAATTTTGTTTACTTAGTCACCTAAACAAGGGTTTTATGCTTGGTTCTTTTCAGGATCTTTGAATATGGAGTGATAAAGTGATGGCTCAAAAGCTCCAAGGGCCAATTATTAGTTTATTTCTTATGTTAAAATCCATAATAGAATTATTTGTTTCCATATTTATAATATATTTCCATTTTATTTTTGTATTTCCCAACTATTAATGTCATCCTTGAATTATGCCATTTATATATGACTTATGACTTATATTCCTTCTTTCATTTTTAGGCCCTATATTGAAGTCAACATTTTTGATCTCCCATGCCCTTCAAACATAACATATATAGATAATTTTTAATTTATGAACATGCATTAACAAGCTTACTTGAATGGTGCAAGCTTATTTCCCATCCTTCCCCATAATAAATATGCACATACTCATCCATCACATCAATTTTCCATAGGCTTTTCTAGAAACTACCTAGATGTCAACTCCTTTTTTTCCTTATGAACCAATTCATAGTAGTACCCTTGGTGAATTTTTTTGATGTTTAATTATTTCATTAAAAAACTTTAAAATTTATCATATAAACCCAAAAAATGGTACATGTTGAGTAAAATTCAAGATCAAAGTAAACCACCTACTTACACACAAAAATATTTGCACTACAAACTTGTGAAAAAGTGAATTTATTAAATGATACAAAAAAATTAAAAGTGAATTTTTATAAATAAAATACTTTAAAAGGAAATATTATTGTGTTAAGTTTTCTATAGAATACACCTTATTTTTAATAACTGATTACATTTAATAAATAGAAAGGTTTGAGCATACTTCCATTGAAATTACTTTGTAGCATTTCACCATCCAAAATATGAAACTTGCATGAAGAAAATTAAATTATATCATGAAGGATATATGGTCCCATCCATTATGTGTAATTTTATAGAGTTATTTTCAAAACATAAGTTTTAGAGAAGAAGATCTATGTCCTTGTGAAAAAAATTACCGTTGACGTGTTTATCAAGTCACACTTTTCTCTTGGATTTCTCTATGTTTTGACTCCATTTATCCAAAATGAAAATTTCATATTATTTAATTAACACTCCAAAAAATGAACCAAAATAATCATTATCATCCATATTTTTATCATTCATAATATGTAATGAAGCTACCATGAATCCATCAACAATATTGTTTCTTTATCAAAAATAAATTGAAATCGCGGTATGTAATCATAGTTATCATGACCCTACTCCTTGTAATGATTACATATCATCTCACATGAAGGATAAAAAATTAATAAATCATATTTTATATTATCCACATTCTTGGACTCTTCTCCAGTCTATTGTGCACACCTTCATACATTCCCCACACTCTTTTTGTCTCTCATGCTCACTACTAGACCCTTTTAGTCCTTCTTAGAACCCTTCTAAAGACTTTTTGACCATATATAGCTACCTTTTGACCTATCACATGGGTTATTGAGGTAAATAATATCCTAATATACATGTTTTGACATGAAAATGTATGGCCTAGGTTGTATTTTGGCTAGAACATGTCTTCTTTTAGCATGTTTGCTCCCTAATAGCTAGAAATAAGTAGTTTCTAACCTTCTCAAGATTTGGGTGCCCTATATCACTCTAAAATCATTCTTATTTTCATATATTATTAATTTTATGATCTCTCATACCTTATTTAATCTCACTTGGTTCATTTTTGGTGTTTTTGAGCTTGTATTGTGATAGGGGTTGCCTTATTCTTCTACACACTAATTCAGAGACTCCATTGCTACTTCTACTTGTTCTTGCTCCATTATAGATTACTAAAAACTTATAAAAGTTAAATTTAAATTAATTTATGGACCAATATTTGGATCTCATACTATTACAAGTGATCACTTCACCTTTTCCTTGCTATTTAGACATTGGTTTGGACTTGGTTCTACATTGTGGCCCTATCTTCCTCCATTGTTGTCTCAAACTTAGATTCTTGGTTGGAAAAAAATTTGAATAGTACTTTGATCTTGATCTAAGGGCACTTTTATATTATAAATGAATCTCCATTATTTTAAAGTAGTGTATTAGCTATGGTTTACTAGCTTTATGCTATTTTATCTCATTTTAAACATGTTTTAGGGTAGATTATGAAGCTTATGCATTTTTCATAAACCTAAAAACATCTTTAAACTTTCAATTAATAGGTTTATTTGATGGTGAATCATTTTTTTATTGATATATAATCTCTTGTTCAAATATCTTAGCCTAATCACTTAAAATGGCATTCTCTTTGCTTAATTAGATATCACATGCTAGGGATAGTTTTATTTGGATAAAAGGCATTACCTCAAGTTTCAAAAAGTACATACACACACACACACACTCTCTCTCTCTCTCTCTCTCTCTCTCTCTCTCTCTCTCTCTCTCTCTCTCTCTCTCTCTCTCTCTCTCTCTCTCTCTCTCTCTCTCTCTCTCTCTCTCTCTCTCTCTCTCTCTCTCTCTCTCTCTCACACACACACACACACACACACACACACACACACATAATTTATTTTCTAAAACTATCTTTTAATTAGTAGAGTTACATGTTATTTAAATGTTTTCCTTGGTAATTCTCTTTCATTCAAGTATTTTACTTTCTTCTTTCTTATTATTTAAGCATTGAATTATCCACCTTAGTTAATTTTTGTAATGTGGTTATACCCATTAGTGATACTGATGTCCTTTGTGTGGTTGATAATGTTATCCTTAACCTAGTTTACAAGTCTATCTATAGCTTAGTTCAAGATAAGAAATTAGATAGCCTCTATAGATCTCTAGTATCTCATAGTGTCTTAGAGCCTAATAGGGGTTTGCTTAATACCCTATGTACCCCATTTCTAGACCTTTGGGGCCCCATTTAAATTATTAGAGCTACATTTTGGCATGCATAATGGGATATCACATATTGTTTGACACTAATTTTAAAATATTTAGAGATCTTTTAGATAATATGCCCTCTGATAGCTACAAGGATTTACTTTCAATTATGTTTTCTCTCTATTTATTTGATATTGCTTTCATTTTATGTTATTCTCCTTATAGTTCACCAACCATTTGCCTTTCTTATTGTCTCCCTTATTTCCCTTGTTTCATTACATCCATGGCAAATATCCAACACTTGGGATGCTAATCCTATTGAATTTAAGGTCTTGTAATTTAGCTCACTCATTAATAGGATGAGGCTGTAATAAAATGCCATAAACACCATAAGACACAAGAGGTTCCATTGACCCAACATAATGACCTTTACCCTCTCATTTTACATAGGGAATAAGATTGGAAAATATATAACCAATGGGTTCTCTCACGTTTTTATCAATCTAATATTCACTTGTTCAAGGATAACTTCCTTAGACTTGAGACCAATTTTCATTAACCTATTATTGGTGAAGATGACCCCCTTTCGAAATTGAGGCTTGATGATTTATATACAATCATGGAAAATTATCATAGGTGGCTTCAAGTGAATGAAAAGTACCTTTCTTCCTTTAATATTAGGTGGTGTACTTCTTATAGAGATAAATATTTCACCTAATCTAGTTTGAGTGCTTTGACCAGTTATCATGTGAGCCCCCAACCTCTTTCTTGATAGGAGACTCTACTTAAATAATCCCATCATGTCCATGTTGAAAGAAACATTCATCCTAAATAAACTAGGATTCAAAATCCCATGGATTCTTCCAATCTTCTTTGTCGTTCCTTTAGGGTCTCAAATAAGCACATTAATTTCAACCACCACTTGAGGACTAGGGATATATGGAATGCCTATCTTGAACATCAATTACCTCATCTAGACCCTCATCTTACTAAACTTGGCCACCACCATAAGGATCTATGTCACCATGACCATCCCCCTTTGCATGCCACATCATCTTATCATCCCCATATGGAACAACACCTTTTTTTTGGCCTTTCACCATATTTCGATTGGCTAGATCCCCATCATGAGTGTCACTTATATCAAGAGCTATCTTGACACCATCTCCCACATGACCATGGTCATGATGACCCATATTAGCATAGTTAACATCATGACCCCTATGGGCCTCCTTAGGGATCCCATTTCTAATGCACTAGAAACTGTACCTATGAGGATCTCTATAATAATCCTCTAACCCCTTGTGTGCATGTTATTCCACTTCCTAATCCAATCCCTAAATTACCCAAGTTTAATGGGACGCAAGTTAATATTCCCACATAACATATCACAAAATTTATGATGGTGTGTATGGATTGGGGACAAGATGAAGGCATGATATTGAAAATATTTGTTCATTCCCTATGAGCTAAAGCTTTAGTTTCATTCTAGAATCTACCACCAAAATTTATTTATAGATTTATTTTCATTTTTGATGATGTCATCCAATATTTTTATATTTATAGACCATTTAACATTGACATCCAATCACTTACCTCCACGGCATAGGTTAAGGGTGAGTCAAACTTTGACTTCATACATAAATGGAATTTATCCATTCATATGTGAAGGATAAGGTTCTTAGATGATCAAATTTATGATATAGTCATGTGAACATTGAGGTAGGAGGTGAACCTTGATTTCCTCAAGCATGAACCCACCTCTTATGATGAATTTATTAACAAGTGTCTAAAGATTGAAGTCTTTGAGGTACATGTAGGCATTCATCCTATGTCAACTCAAAATTCATCCCCCTTACATGATCACAACCATAATGCAACTAGTGATGGTGTCACTTATTCTCTTATGGAGAAGAAAGACAAGAAGGATGGAGATTATGTCAATAAATTGAGTAAGAGGCCAACTAAAAATAAGGCCCTTGAAAAGAGCATAGAAAGGCAATAGGTATCATATCCCTATGACCCAACCAAATTTTTTAACTTCCTCAAGATTAAGGGACATTATGACAAGGAATGTGTTTCCCAATAATATAGGGTGAGTACCTCATCTTCCCTTTAGATCTCTTCACTTTTGGATCCCAATCATGAGTCTGATGTGTTCAATAAGCCTCTTCCTAACCATGACCGGGAAAATAAGAAGAAGAAGAAGAAAAAGTCCAAGTCTAAAACCCATTACGTTAGAGTAAAATCACTAAGAGTGGGGATTGAATCAATAATTAAATAAATTCAATTATAATTACAAAACATCAAACTCTTAACCAATCAATATAAGAAATCATGAAGCATATAAACTAGTTAATACAATGAACAAAGGAAACCATGCAAGATCAAGGCACATAACACATGAATTATGTGGGAAACCCTCATTGGAGATATAAACCACTCTCAAGCCTAAAAAAACATGTACTATATTCTTATAATATATGAAAAATAATAGACTTTAGTGAATCACCCACTTCACAAGGAACACCAATCCATAAGCATGAACAAGTACCCACTTATCCTAGATGTTCAGTACCCACATAACACCTTCTGATATAAAAAACTCTAGAGCTCTAATTTCCATTCAATCTGATGGAGAAAAAGTTAATAGTAACTCTCTTCAAACCTTCAAAATCTCTAAAACCTTCACACAAAAATAATGCATCCAAAACAACCTTTTGTATCACTCTACACTTCCTCGTTCATCCTCAATCTTCAACCCTACAAGAACACTATTACAACATCATAAATATTACCTATAGTTCATATACATATTTATCATAATTATCTACTCTTAAATCCATCCAAAAATCATACTCACACTTATCTTTTCTTCAATTGTCAACTTTAGAAACCTTCATATTTGTTTATGCTCTTTATAGATCCTTCATTATCACCACCTTCTTAGTCATCCATAATACATACCTTGACCCTTGAGGCTTATATCACACTTAGTATAAGATCAATTTAACATACATATCTCTTCCATATCTTTTATAGATGACCCTTAATCAACACCACCTTTTAATTAGGCCTATGAATCTCTTATAGGTCCATGGAGACCTATTCATCTTTTTAACACTTTACTGAGCAAAAATAGGAACAAAAAACACTTAAAAGCACATATGTACTCAAAAATGATCCCTAAGACACTGTTAAGTGATTAAATTAATCAATACACACTTAATCATATTTATAACCTATCAATCACTTGCCTTGTACATGAAAACATCATGAATGAACCAAAAAGTCAACTTGTAATCAATTGTTCATACTAAAGATGGATTGGTCAAACCTCAAAAAATACATATAGATGATCCTCATGGAGTATTAAAACCTATTAAATAGATAATTCACCTTGAAACATCCAAAAACCATCAATAAAAAATCAAACATCCTTATTACGTCACTTGTAGAAGAAATTCAAGCCATCAGTCAACTTTAAACCACAATAAATGGAAGTGTATGACTAGTAAAACTTCCAAATCATTTTTCCTATATTATCCTCAAAATTCCCTATGATTTTGATTTTTAAACCACCACAAAATTAATACATCATAGACATTTATTAACAAAACATTATAGACTACTTTTCCTTTGTAAATTTAAATATTTTAATTCCAATAGTGACTATTTAATGCAAATTTGACTATGGAATCTAGTGAAATATGCCTAAAAGACCAATTTTTCACTACCATAAATTTTTATAGACATCATTTCAAGACCTAAAATTTGAAACATATGATTTACACACAAATATTAATAACCCCATGTGACCACTTTATTTTTACACCTTCACATGTCCAAATGTTGATGTCATCAATTTGATTACTTAAGAAGTTCTACCAAGATGAATAGGATAACCTAAAACTTCACAAGGCTATTCCAATGGATTCCTTTCACTTCTATAAGTACACCAAAAACTCTTGAAACATCATATGAACCTTCAAAAAAATTTAATACATCACCAACATCCATCACTTTGCCTAACTAAGCAAACACTATAAGGTCCATGCAAGCTCACTAAGGTACACTTTGTCATTGATAACCATGCATAAAAATCAAAACATGGACACTATTGGCCACCTTAGGTACATAATTGACAACACATCAACACATAAATATCCTTCTCACTCTTCTACCTCTTTTGGTTCCTCTTTTTTAACTTAATTGGAAGAAGGCCAAGCACAAGAGTAGTAAGGTCATTGTTGTCATTGATATAACCTCTAATATGTATGAGTGTTGTGTCACCACATTCTTAAGTCGATTAAATGACCCCATTAGATATAATAAAGGTACTGAGAATGGGAAACTCCAAATTCAAATTTTAATTTGTATGTAATATCCCTCTCCAAGCTAGACAATATATGTATTCTATTATAGAGGAGTTACAATCCCTTTATATTAGGATCTCCATTTGGGACCTTGTTCACTATTGAATTGAGCAAAATCAATTCATATTTAATGAAATTTGGCCTTTCTCATGAGTTTTTACTTGGAATTACATGGGGTTCTTGTTCAACTCTAACATCTTTGATCACCCCCATCCTCCTACATTATCCTTGGACCCCACTTCTTTTCCTAATGCTTCCATTATTGAAAAGAGGGATAGGTTTTTTTCTCTACATCGAGACCTTAGTTAACAACTACCACATCAATAGATTCATTATTTATGAGGGAGCCTCATTATATATTATGCCACTATGTGTGTTTAACAAGCTCAAAATTAGCCATAAGAATCTCTTTGATTCCAATCATAATTATGTTAGTTTTAACCATGATATGGTTGTGTTAGTGGGAAATGTGAAGCTTCACATCAAGTTTGGTCTCAAGATAATTAGGATTGAGTTCTATGTGTTAAACCTAGATCTCTCATAGAACATGATATTTGGCCATCCTTGGACTGCTTCCATGTAATAAATCACATCAACAAAATTTTGAAAGGTCTAGTTTCTATATGAAGGTGAGGTTCACAACATAGATGTTGACCTAGATCCTTAGGCATTGTTAGATGCAAAGACAAATCCATTTGATGAGGATTTGGTTTTCTTTATGCAAGTTTATTTTTATTCTCCTAAGGTCCATATATCTAAATACTATTTTCTCAAGGATGAAAATTTTGACCCTATTGAGTATCAGTTGGTGTTCACTCCTCTCGCACCTATTGCATGGCCCCTGATATCTATTTCTTCCAATAATATAGTTAACTATTCACTCTTAGGAGACCTCTTATAATAAGTGTACCTATATGTTGAGCCTCCTCCCCTTTTGTCATTATTGTCCCATCATGGCATTGGTACTCTTAATGCATCTCCTAGTGAGGTATCTCAAGATGATGAGGGGGATCTTGAGTAATAATACATCCAGGGTGTAACACATGAAATAATTAATGAGAGAAAATTTTAAAAGAATATCATGCCAATATAACTTACACACCACCATCCTCTCACTTTTTTTGGGTTTAGAGGTCTCATTCCCCAAAAATGACCTAGCCTCTAAAAATCCCATATTTTAGATCATGTTTGATGACCTCAAATGTGTATGTTCCATCTCTTTCTTCTAACATTTTCCTTACCATTTAGCCTATTTTTAGGCTAATCAATGGCATATATTAGTGGTAGGCCCCTATTTAGCATGAAGTGGTGGATTTCCCTCATGGGAAGGCCTATGCTTAGGCTTATAATGCCTTGGTGAGCTTTAAATATTACTATAACACCCTCCCCATGTCCCCATTCAGTGGATTTACCCTCTTGTGGCATCCAATATTAGACCTTGTGGGTATCTATGGCCATTTGGATTGTGCACTCCTCCTTGGATGTACCCTAGGATAGAAGTAAAGTCCTTTACTTCTTTTAGTTGGTAGTACTACTACTTGTTTTTAGTTGGCCCTCTACTGACTCCCTCTCTCCTTATCTGTAGTTCAGTTAATTGGTGTGGGTTGGTGTTTATGGTTAATATGTAATTTGTTTGGCCTTCCATGGCTACTATTCATATTTCATGAATCTCCTACCACCCCTCCTCACATTTTATTGAAACTAACATTGGGACACACTCTCTCTATTGGGCACTACACAATAATAGTGGCTTTATCAACTAAGATGCCTCTCCTACCTCTATCACTTTAACTCCTCTTAATATTTGTAATCATTTGAACTAAATTAGGATGTTACTGTGAAAAAACCAAGTGAAATATAGGTATGCACATGCTACTTCACCTTTCCCTTTGGTTCATTGGCTTATTAGCCTATTTTGACCCCTTATAGGCTAGTTTACAAGCCCTCAAGAGACAAGTTATAGGTATACCTAAAAACCCATGTCTTAGTAGTGTATCAATATGTAACTATTATGGCATTTTAGGTTTTCCTCTCTCGACTTCCATTTCAATCCATTATTGTTCTTAGAACTGTAAAACCTTCATATTAGGGGTTTTGGAAACATTTTGAATGCAATGGTAAAGTCCATTTCTATATTTGAGGCCTCTTTAGGCCCTATTTTATACCTTTCTAGTCTCTTGGACCATCGGGTCTTTTGGCCTATTCAGCCTATGTACTCCTTATCAGATATACTTTGGGATATAAGTTGATCTCTTTACTTCTTTTAATCAATAATTTCTCTATTCATTTAAATATGATCCTTACTAAATCCCTCTTCCTCATTTATTGTTTTTTTGGTAGCTATGTAGGTTAGTGGTTGTGATTGACTGAGACTTTCTCTAGCCTTCTTTAACTGGTCTTTATCTTGCAAGGACCTCCTACCACCCTTATCACTTCATCCTATAGTTAGTGTTGGCCTTTCTCTTGATTGTGACTTGATTGCATTCTTTGTTACCCTTGTGCAACTCACTTATCTTTATCTATGTTGATAAAATCCTTTCAAAACATCCTATTTCATCCTTGACCCCCATTATGGTGTAGCTTTTAGTGGTGATTCACACTAATGGTGATAGTCAAATTAACCCAAGACCCATTGCTACTTCTTAGATTATCGATGGCCCATGCAGCTATGAGGTTATTATAAATGGCTATCTCCTTACCAGTGAGATGAATAATACATAAAAGTATCATGTAATCATCATTGCTTTTAATGATGCTCATGTTCTATACATGTGTTATATGTTATTTTCTAACTTGATTTTAGTTGTGTCTCAGCTCATTGATGTCTATAACATCCTTAGCTTTCAGTTGTTCACCCTTTTAGAGGTGGTGCACAATTTTCTTTCCTCATTTGAATATGTCTATCTCATGCATATCCCTCAAAGGGAAAGAACTAAAGTTGAAGCTCTGATGAATGTCATTATAAATTTTATTATTTTATTTAATATCACTTTTGTTCCTTCTATATAGGATCTGGAGCTTGAGTTAGAACTTGATTACATAACATTTATACTCATACACATGGATCACATCATCAACTTCTTTTATTTCCATCTTTTCCTTGTAAGTTTAGATAATGTTATATTTTATCCTTTTGATTCTTGATTTTATTTTTTTGTGTGTGGCTTCTAGGTATTACACACCATTCCTTATTCATTCAAACACTAATTTATTGTACCTCAGGGGCATATGTAACTATACTTCCCATGACCTTATTCCTCTCAATGATTAAATATAAACTCACATGTAAACTACTAACCTCTTGAATCCTATTTGATTCTATCCACATGTTTGGATACTTCCCTAGTGTATTGTGCACACATCCATACATTCCACACATTCTCTTGTCCCTTATACTCACTATTGTACCCTTATATTGCTTTTTATGACCCTTATGAAGACTCCTTGAAAATATAGAGATCAATGTTAACCCAGGTCATGTATTATAGGGATATCCTAAATATTATACCACACATTTTAATCATAAAACCCATAACATAGGCTACAAATTGGCTATATCATGTGTTTATTGAGCTTTTTTGGTCCCCAATGGCTAGAAACATGCAATTTTTGGTCTTTTCAATATTTGGGTACCCTATAACACTTCAAAATCATTTCTATTTTCCTATATTATTCATTATTTTATCTATCACACCTTACATAATCTCAGTTCGTTCATTATTGGTGCTCTTGAGCTTACATTGTGATATGGGATGCCCTACTCTTCTACATACTAATTTGGAGACTCCATTACTACTTCCATTTGTTTCTAATTCATTTTATCTTGCTCCCAGCTTCTACAAGTTTCATTGAACCTAATTTGTGCGCCCATATTGCAATTTCACACTCCTAAAAGTTCTCACTTCACCTATTCCTTGTTATTTGGACATTGGTTTGGACTTGGTTCTACATTGTTATCATGTCTTCCTCTAGTGTTATCTCAAACTTGGATTCCAAGGTATTAAAACATTTACACATTACTTTGATCTTGATTTGAGGGTAATTTTATATGAAAAATACATTTTTTATAGTATTTTATTAGCAAAGGTTTATTATTTATATGTTAGTTTATCTCATTTTGAACATGCTTCAGAGTAGATTATGAATATTATGCATTCTCCTAAACCTAAAAACATATTTTCACTTTGAAAATGTCCTTCACTTCATAGTTTTATTTTATGGTGAATAATTTTTTTGCTTGATAGATACTCTGTTATTCAAATATATTAGCTTAATTACTTAAAATAGAATTATATTTACTTAGTTAAATATTATATTTTATGGATAGTTTTTCTTGGATAAAATAAATTAGATTAGGTTTTTGAAAGTACATGCTCTCTCTTTACTTAGTTAAATATTATATTTTATGGATAGTTTTTCTTAGATAAAAGAAATTAGATTAGGTTTTTGAAAGTACATGTGCTCTCTCTCTCTCTCTCTCTCTCTCTCTCTCTCTCTCTCTCTCTCTCTCTCTCTCTCTCAAAGTCATCCTTCAATTAGTAGAGTTGCATGTTCTTGAAATTCTTTCCTTCATTGGTAATTCTCTTTCATTAAAGTAATTTACTTTATTATTATTGAAGAATTGAATTCTCCACCTTATTATCTACTTTCTTACTTGTGGTTATGTCTATTATAGATACCTATGTGCATTGTCAACTTGATCATGCTAGCCATAACCTAGTTTACAAGTCTATCTATAGATTTATGCAAGATAGAAAATTATATATCCTCTATAGATATCAATCACTATTATAATATTCCATGTGCTAGTGATACCCACAATTGGAGTAACTAGCTCAAATAAATAAATGACCCAATTATTAAATATTTATTGAGTGATTATTGGTACCAATGGTATATCATATCCATTATTTGGCTTTCAAATGCATTAATATATTTCACAATTCATTGGAAACTCTTTTTCATCCTTATAAATAGTTGGCTAGGATAGTCCTAAAAAAATATAATATGCATAATAGATTTATATAGATAATAACCATAAAATTACTTCATGAAATTACTGAAAATGTCATTAATTTCATGCTCCATAATGCATTTACATTTGTCACACCCAATTTTTCATAATTTTACACTAATGAGTTAATAAGGTACTATACATATTGCCAAGTCCTTTTTATCCTTGTGATTCTAATCACTTGGTGTGACCATTGAATTTAAAGATTCTAAAATATTCACCAAATCATTAGGAATCTATTTTATATTGTATATTTATACATCGAACATGTAATATTCAATGGTTTTTCACTCTCACTTGTATTAAATCATGATAAATGTTTTGGTACACAATTATGCCTTCTAGGTTTTATAATCATGAAAAGCTAAAATTATTGAAATGGAAATATTTACCTTTAAATTCATCCATTCAAATAAAATTATTGTAAATATACTTTAGTGATTCAAGGTTTATGAAATGAATAATGTATTGGAAAGAAGTCTTTTAAAATTTTGGATTTCATAGACCATTGATAATGCCTATTGTTTGGTGGTTGTATAATTAGTCCTTGAAAAAGGGATATTTTGAATTAAAAATTAGATTGTATGGTTGATTTTTGAGTCACCTAATTGTGTGATGATATCACCAAATTAAACCCTAGATACATATACATAGACATGGAAAGGTGTCTTATAATAAGGAAAGATAACTATCATCATGTTCACCAGATTTTTTTATCATGTCTCTAATGATGTATGTGATGAATTCAAATTGGAATAACAAATAAAAATGAAATAAAAAATTGATATTATTACCTAAAACTAATCTAACTTATAACACACCTCTAATTGGCATGGTAGATATAAAGATAATCATAATAACAATTAAAATATGTAATTATACCTTAGTACTGTAGCTCAATGGAACTTTCATCTAAATGACAAAATATAAGACTCCTTTAATGAATGTTGGATTGTTTTATTATCTCAATAATTTTTTTAGTAATGGAGGATTTATGATGGTTTGATAATGGATAATATACAAGTTGACATTATTATTCCCCAATTTTTTCCTTCATGGTTTGTGCATATTATATATAAGGTGATGAGAAATTTACAAGGAATGTGAAATTACTTATAAAGTTATATAGAGGGAGGATTTTAGAAGACTCTAGATAATGTATAGAATTCTAGATGATGGTTAACACTAGATAGTGGTGATTAAGTAGTATTAGTGACAATATTTGTATCATAAATGGGGGGATTATAATTAGGTGGGGAATGAATTTACAATTATAAAATAATGGATAAGTGGGATTGGGTGATAAGTGACATGTGATTATAATAGATAGTTAGTTTGGATGGAGTTGTAAGGTTAGCATATGATGTATAAATATTATAGGGGATGGAAATTAGTTAGGTGATGTTATTTAACTTATTTAGTGACAGAAAAAGAATTTATATGTATACAACTTATATTATTTCTCATTATAGGTGAAAGGTCCATCATTTTTCAAAATATATTCTATTAGTTTTATAATATTCACATAGTTATCGATGAACTTGAAATAATATCCTATGTGGCCTAGAAAGGAATACACATCCCTTTGAGTACTTAGGGATTGTAATTTTAAAATAATTTTAATCTTGGTGAGATCAACAAGCATTTCCTCCTTTCATATAAAATTACATATAAAAGTGTTAAATGGTGTCATGAATACTCTCTTTTTTATAATGATAAAGATTTTTATATTCCTACATCTCTTAAACATTAAACTTATTTTTTGAGAGTGGTATTTTACTATCCCATAGAAATATTGTTGTCCAGGTATACATGAAATAATTTATGAATAAATTCATTGAATGAATCTAGTATAATGCATGAGAATACCAATAGAACATTATTTATTCCCTCGGGCATGAAATTATAAGGTAGAAAGCTATATTTGGTTTAAAAAAATCAGTATGTGTCTTGTATTTTTTATTCAATATACACCAAATGATAACATTACATCCATCTATAAAGTTGTGTATCTCGTACCTATGAATCCACTAATAATTTTTTTGGTGAAAGTAGTTATGAAAGCATTATTGACACAAGAACAACTTAGTATGAAAAAGTCAACATAGATCTTGGTGTTCCCATAACCTATTTATGTTTATGACTATATGACTTACCAATTGTCACTCATGATACCTAAATGAGTTATCCCATAATAATTTTATCAATATATTCCTTGACATTTTTGAGGATTTTATGATCACTCGATAATGTTTTTTATTTAATATATATTTACCTTTGAGTAATTTTATTCTCATATTTATTAGTGAAGAGTTCATATTTTTATCTCCTTTTAGTTTTGAGGGAAGAGAACCTATAATGAATAAAATATTTCCACTATCAATGCTAGATCATCATGAGTATAATAATATCCAATGGTTATGACATTTTGATAATATTCAATACTATATTCACCTCCTTAGTTTTTAAATTATAATTATAATATTTATTTTTATCACTATTGGAATCTAGCACTCCCCATTCCATTATAGGAGTATCAACATTCAAGTGGAAAATGTTACAATAATTTTTTTCTTACTCCTAATGAATAATATTTCCTTACTTATTTGACTTTATTGGGAAACCACATACACTAAAATATTTTCACTTTCCTTTCTTCATCCATTTATTTCAATACTATTGTATTCATATTTTAATAACTTGGATAACCTATGATTTTTATTTTTATTTTCAAATTTTAATGCATTCATTCATAATGGAACAATCTTAAATTATTTTATAGTTAGTTAAATATAAAGGATTGGTAATTCAAGTCCTTGTATAGTAAAATTCGAAAATGTGGAGAAACCCCTATTTCAATGTGGCCCACTCAATTGATTCCATTTTTGACTTGTTAAATATGTACCATGTATGCACTCAAAAAGTGAGGGTGATATAAAGGGCATGAGAGTAAATACTAACTAATTAAAAAATTGTGTTTCACTTCCATACATTTTCATGAATTCTCAAAATTTTCAATGGTGGTGAATTTATGTTATAACTCAACAACCCATTCTTCACATTGTTTTGCTAAAACCAAGTGTAGTTTTATTATTTCATGGTAGCCTAAGTAGATAATGTGAATTTTTTATTTTATAATTAGTGAAAAATATTTATCTTAAATGTATACACTAAGGATAACATGTAATATATTTCCTTATAAATGCATAATTCTAGGTCACTAACATAAAAAGTTGTGCAAGTTGGGACATAATACCAGGGAAGATTTCTTAGGATTTTCTCATTTTAAATGAACACCATTTTTACTTTATGAATGTTGTGGGTTACCCATATTTTCTCACAAATATTATTGGTAGTATTAGGTTTATATATTTCAACTATCTTTCATCTATGTGAACTTCATAGATTTTTATTAACCTTAACTAAATTTGTTCATCTGACTTCATAGGAATATTTAACCCACCTATCACACACAAAAATTGTGGTATCTAAGGATAATATTACACTTTAATAGATAATAACCCCATAATTTGAAGGGTGTATGTGCTCCTTATAATGTAAGGTGATATTTTAGATGTAGTTAATGTTATATTCTATATCAATGTTATATACTTAGGGAAGGCCTTGATGGTTATTGAATGGGATGACCATCCATTATTTTTATTTGTTCAAAACTCATGAAATAATTTTTGAAAAGCATGTTAGTGTTATTATCATAACACCAAATTATACTAAGAGAATATGGATAGTTTCATAATTCTAATAGTTCAATGAATTTCAAGTCAAAATTTAATGCTTCTTGAATAATATCCACAAACACATTTCATAAAATACAAAGATATTTTACACAAGTTTTTAAATCCATGAATAAAATATGTTTAGATTAATGAAAATGAGGGATTCCCATTTTACACATGTATTTATTTTTACTATTTTTACTTATATTCTTATTACAATAGGATATAAAAAACCACCCACACATTAGTGGTGGCATCAATTAAGAGTTATTGTTCATATTTTGTGCAACACATCATTCTTGTTTATTTTCCCATGTTTATCCTTTCTTCCCTTATGCCCACCATATTTTATTATATCCAATTTTAAGTAGTGGTATGACTCTTTCCATTATTAAAAGACTGAAGATGTTTGAGATGTATTTGACCTCCTTTATGATACAAACATAAAGTGATCCCATTTCCCTCAGATCTCTACATCCCATATTTTATAGGCTCCTGATCACATATGTGAATTCCTCAAGATTAGTTTTTGGGTTAAACCATTATGGTAGTCTATTACCTTAGTATTTGGAAATTGATAAATCTCATTTCTAGAAACATAAATTATTTTTGGTTTTGTATTATTGTCATTACATGCAAGCGTGTTAATAAAAAAAATCATGATTTTTATTTTATCCATCTTTATTAGGTACCCATTTATATGCCTATTTTAGAATTATAATCATCCAGGTGTTTTTATATACCTTATATTTATGGGTGATATTTTTATATAAGTCTAGGAAATATTCAATTTTATGTTCTACATGAAAATATACATAACCATGGAACATTAGGAAACAAATTTGGTAGTGATTTGGAGAACCACATTTATAACAAGTTCATAAAGAAAATATTCCTCCTCCCCATTATTTATCACCTCTTCCTTTTTATGATTAATGCTTATGATAAATTTCTTGATTAGAATGCCCTAGGTTTTCTTGGTGCATCCTTTTCTCCCATGTCACATGAATATAATCAATAAACCAATAGTTTTTGGTGTCATGTATGAATTAATAGTTTTTTTTTATAAATATATAATTTCCATTACTTAACCATTTTTTGGTACTAGGTATCCATGTACATTATGATCTAGATATAATACCTCATAATATTTTATAGTTATCTATTAATTATACTATAGAATTTATTTTTTATTGTGGATTTTATCTAAAAATTCGTACACCATAATCCACTCCAATTGTAATATGCACTATCATTAATTAAAATTCAAATTTGAGTATCCATATTCATGTTTTCACGTCCATTAAGGGGCTTATCCTAATGTATACACTTATTAGTTATTAAAATATTAATAATACATATGATTTATCTATTAATAATACATAAAAGTCCTTTCTTAGTTTTACAAAGGTTTTCATTAATAACACACACCTAAAAGGTATAAAAAATCCTCTTATAAACCATTGAGCATGCTATATGGGTTGAGTATCATATGGAATTTCTCAAATAAATGTTTTAAACCTTTCATAATAAGTGTGGAAACTTTCACTAAGGTTATTCTTGATATCCTTGAGGATGGAGATACTATATTATTTAATCTTAGGGATATCAAACTCCTTTAGGAATGTAGGATTCATGATAATTCATAGTCAACAACCATGCATTAGAGATAATGTTTGAGATAGCAAGTTCACACTTAATCAATAAGGGTTGTTAAAAACTATGATTCCTTGCTATTTGGCACAATATTCCCTTTACGAGTCAAATTATATTGCACTTGTGGACATGATATGTAACATTTTCCACTCATATATAATTATAAAAATTCATAAGAATCTTCTAAATGAAACTATAGAAGGGAATAAACTATGTTTAATGAGAGATAATTGATGTTTGAGTATCCACTTATTTAATTAATCTTTCGTTAATTCCATCTGAATCACTAATATTTCCTATAGTTGATGGTGGGTATAATTACCCCACATCAAAAATTATATTTCATAATAATTGAATTATTTCCTAGTATATAAATCATGAAAGTCATAGTTATTTATCCCTCATTTGTGTTGATACTATTATGTGTGTTAGGATTATTTTATCTTACTTGAGGCATACATAACATCATTGGGATTCTTGGTGTCACTAGTTGTGTTAAAATTGGTCACTAGTTCTGGTATGGTAATAACTAATTTAAAACACTCTTTTTTAGATTTTAAGCCTCATAAATTATTTATCTCATAAAAATTACACATTATCTAATTTTTTTGAATGTAAAATATGTGGTATTTTACTTCAATAATTAAGGGGTAGGTGTTTATTCAATTAACACATTGATTTTACATTCCATATGGATTCAAAGTAATCCCTTTAGTTGGTCATTCTAGAGTGTCAATTTTCTTTTGAGTGGCACACATATCTACATCCTTAGTGTGTTTTTATAAATAGGTGGTTAAATTCCCTAACCATCCTACCTAGGTCCTTAAAACATTATCTTGAGTTGTCTCTCCAATATTCCTAGCATCCCTAGAATATATCACTACTTTCGTGCATCATATTTTCATCTCTTGAGCTTGTGAACACATAAATTATCCGTTCCTTTAAAGTCTCGTAGTGTTCTACCCTTACTATGGAAACATAAAAACATTGTCTCCCCTATTATACCCTACATTTTTCCCATGAAAATAATTTTTTATGCCATCAATTTTTTTTTTTATCTCAAGTGATATCTAGGAAATATAAAATCCATGTGGTTCACATAAGAACCAATATTCCACCTCTTCAAAAAATATTATGTATAGATTTAAACTATAAAAGGTATTTATTTGTTTCATATATCCACTAAAAATCAATTGATATTGGCCAAAATTAGCTTCTATAGGTTGTTTAGTACTTTTCTTTGTTTATGGATGTTTTATATCATGATTTCTACTATGACCCACATGACATGTAAACAACCATTAATGTAAATTTTGAGTTAAATCACAATTAAAAATCATTCATAGGATCATACAAGGGTTTATATACCATTTATTAGGATTAAAACACCTTAATATTGAATTATAATTCATAAATGTGATATCTCATTGTACTGACCACATTTTAATGTTCTCCAAGGATATTCGATAAATCATATTTTAACAACATATTCAAAAATTAGATTAACATGTTCCTTATAATGAAATAAATATGTTTTGGTATTTTTGTGCACTTATCTAAATACCTAATATATTAACATAAACCATAAAAATAAGATAATTCACTACACTATACCATCACACAAGTGATAAAGAATAGTTATTGTGTCATGCTGAGGATGTACACCATCCAATATCTCATGATGTGTGGCCTCTATCATATATCACTACATCATTATATCATCTAAAAAATTCATAAATATTAACTATAATGTATGTATATATATATATATATATATATATATATATATATATATATATATATATATATATAAACACTAATATATAATACCAAATATGTGTGTGTGTGTGTGTGTGTGTCTTTGTGTCTTATCCTCTATCATTAATATCTATAAGACTAGAAAATATATAGATAAGATATAAAATAAATATTTATACTTGATTGTACATGTTCCTCATAGAGTATCCCTCTATTTATAACCTTTGAGGACCTCATATTTATCATCATAATCATATTTTCTTGAAAATAATATAAATTCCACCCCATATATCCATCTATATATGAAATTAATTAGTGGCCCTTACCTCATATATAAAAATGTCTCACTAGTTCTCGCTATAAAATATATATGATTAATATCCCTTATAGTTTTACATACATTTCATTAGGTTTCCATATTATCCACATCTTGTCAATAGTTGAGGAAACTCTACCTATCCTACCTAAGTTGAGGAAAACATCTATGCCTTAGGGACATCACATATAATACTACCTTTATTTACTCCTCTTGTTACCAATACCATCACATCTACTCTTCACCATTGTTTCCTCCCTTAAGACTAATGAGTACATCATGATTTCAATGCCAAATAATGTTGTCATGGATCATGATTGTGTGTTGTCATAGCTTTGTCTCATACCTTGTACTATAAATGAGCAATGTTAGTGGTGTATACACATAATAATTTCAAACTTTTGTCACTTATTGACACTCTTTATCGTGTAGGAACCAATCAAGTCTCAATCTATTTGAGTACATGCCTTAAGGGGTGCACCGAGAAAGGGGTGGGTAAACCATTAGTGCTTCACAAGTTTTTTTTCCATTTTGCTAGTTATTATCTACACATTTTTCTCCTAAAAACCTTATCCATAAGCTTATTATTCTCTATTGTACACTCTCTAGCCATTTTCTAATTTTTACCCCATGTCTCTTAGCCTTAGCCCCTTTTTGACTATTCACTATACTAGGTCAATTGGGTTGACCCTATAAAGTTATGGGTAAAATTCACTTAGGGTCTAGGTTGGCTCTTGGATGACATAGCCCATGGTCTAGTGAATTATTGTCCAAAATTGTGCTAGCTTGATTGGGTTGACCCTATCGATTGAAACTTTTAGAAGGGATTAGTGTTAAATCTAACTATATATACAAGTTCATTTTTACATTATTTCAAGAAGAAAAGAAGAAGTAAAATTTATTGCACATTTGATTATCCACCATTCTACTTGAGAAAAAATATTAGGGTTTCATACATTCTTTAGAGATATGGATCTTGTCTTGTAGAGAAGTTTTTTTGATGCATTGATAAGTTGTGTAGCCTATATTTGATTAATCCTTATCATCCTTACATACCAAAACAACCTCTTGTGAAGCACCTTGGCCAAGGGAGAGATTGAGGCTCTGTAGATTCATCTTTAAATGTATGTATTCTTAACTTTATTTCTACTTTGTAAGAGTAGATAGATATGAATTTATACATCTATTCCATGCATCAAGATTCCATATACATTGATGTGAGTATATGTATCTTATGCATGTTTATATTTTATTATGTCTAACCCCCACTTTGTTCTATAAACTTTATTGAGCACTAGATTAGATTTTATTTTACTTGTTATTAGTTTAATGAGATATATCAAAAAATAGGACTCCCTTAGGGTTATTGTCTGATTGTGATTCATTGGAGGCTTTGGAACCCTCCCTAACATTGTGTATTGTGATAAGAGATCCCCTAATTGGGTTTATAAGATCCCCATATTAGTCATGTTACTAATTATCTAATGTATCCCCAATTAGAAGTGTATGATATGATCTATATTCTTCAAGTTAGGATTAATTTATAGACATGATGTATTTATGATTACATATATTTTGTTGAACCTAACATGAATCTAACCCTTGAAAGTTTTATTTCACATTTTTCATTATTTTATCATTTTAATTCTTTATATTTGTGATATTGGTTTGACAATGTCCATATACCTTTAACTTATATTCACCAACTATAGGCTACTAGGTTGAATCTATCAACAAAATACACTTTCAAAATTCTAGATCAGGATACTAAGTTGACCTTGTCAACTCTATACATTTCTATACTTCTATAAAATATACTAGGTCAACCTTTTGGACATAGTACATTTTACTAGTTTTCAACAACTAGGGAACTATAGAACTAGGTGGACTCAATTGATATAGTTGGTAGAACTTGCAACTATAAACTGGGGTACTTCAACATCAATCTCATTTTATTCTACATCCTCCAACCCACCAAGGTTCCTTTATATCCTTATCTATCATTTTTTTTATTCATTAGAGTTTTGTTTTTCACAATTTATATTCTTTAAAACTACACCTGTAAAGTCAACTAGGTCATTCCTATTGATGTAGTTTTGTATTCTATCTTCTATCTACAAAACTAGGTCAACACTATCGATGTAGTTATTTTTTAGATCCTTGACTCCATAATATAGTAATGACAATGTCTGCTCTATTCTATAATTTCTACATACACTATCATCTGAATGACACTATATTATATTTAAAAGATGGAATTAACTCTTATATACTAGTAATTAGCTCACAATTTCATTTACTATTGCTTGTATGATTAGAATAGATCACATAGTATAATTATGTGGTTTTGTAATATATTGTTTAGTTTCACTATTTTCTCTTTCATGCACACACTACCAAATCATAAAATCGTAAAACACATTTTAAAAATTATCTACCAAAGGCTTATCTACTTGGATTTCATCACCAAAGGGGAAGCTAACTTGGTTTTCTAGCCAAGTATGAACATGTGGTTAATGGTATATATTGGTTAATCACCCAACACCCTTATTATATATGGTGTGTGAAGAGAGGGGGTAGTTCCCAATACCAAACTAGTATCATTACCAATACAGATCCCTTTTAGCATAAACATCTTGAAATCTTCCTTAAATTTATTTCTAGTTTTTTACTTACGTACAACTCCCTATCACATCTAAAATTATACTCTAATAATCTAACAACATTTAGGATGACCACTTAGTTAGATTTTACTTTCTAATTTGACTACTTTCTCTTTTCTTAATTGTATGTTGTATTGCAAACACTCACATTAGCCAATATTGGTGCAAGGTTTTATGTTGTGTGCCTCAATTTGATCAACCTCATTGATCCAATTGATTGTGTGTTTCCTTTAATTTATTACTTTCAAAATTACTTGAAAAATTATTCCTATTTTAGTACACAGTAATTCTACTCAACATAGTCTCCTATAAACTATTTATTTTTCCACTACCTATAGTACTAGGTTGACTCTATCAAATCTGTATACCTTCTCAACATCTATTTCTAGTATTATGTCAACCCTCTTGAATTTGTACAACTTTTTAGCCTCTATTTCCAATACTAGGTCAACCTTATCAACTTTGTATACCTTTTTATCCTCTATTTCCAATATTAGGTTGACCCTATCAACTCTGTACACTTTTTAGCATTTATTTCTTGTACTAAGTCAACCTTATCAACTCTATATAGTTTTTAGATCCTATTTTCTATAATAGGTCAACCCAATCAACTCTATACTATTTTCTATTACTTTTTATTTCCTTTTCTTTACATCAATTTTGTCTTATTTAGCCCTTCTCCTTCACCATGAACTTCTTATTTGAAGACAACACTAAGTTGAATTCAATGGATATGATGAGTCTTACCAACCCTCATAGGGTTTCTCATAAGCAATTTAGGGATCCTCTCCTATATGAGAGTAATGTTCATATAGCCACTTGCATAACAAATTATGGGACCCCTCCTCATTCATCTTCACTTGGTAATCCTCTCTTCTCACTTGAAGATCAACTTTAATTAGAGTATACCCCTAAAATTCTCTTATTTATCTCCAAATTTCTTCAACATAGAAGAAAGGATCCTTCTACCATTTACCATATCATGATTAGTGGTCAAGTTGAAGAGCTTCATTTTCCTTCTCCCACATTCTCACATGGATTTGGGGATACTAGTTTCTTTGATTCTCAGCCTCTTCCCTCTATTTTGACCCCTTCTCATACCATGACTTATTCTTCTTTAACTTCTTCTACCTCCATACCTATTATCTCCACTAACATGGTATGATCTACATCTACTGGGCCTCTTTTAAGACCTACTCTCCTTAATTTTTCCACTAGGGCATTATTTTCTACCCAATTCCTCTTCTCATCCCTTCACTAATCCATCTTTTTCCACACAAACAATTTTTATCACTAGTTTTCCACATTATAAAAGTTCCTCTCGAGATCTTACCAACAACAATAATGATATCCAATCCATTATTTCCAATGTTAATGATTTAATTAATGCCAATAATGCAATGTAAAACCATCAAATGTTATTACAAACACCTAATCAAATGAATAATGTTCAATATCATAATATAAATAAAATGTTGAGAATGCAAAACCACCATATCGATCTTCAAACCCACCCTCAACAGATGCCATGGGGCATGCATAATCAAAATTTCCCCCCACCTCCTCTTCAAGATTCCCATGATAATTTTATCCCTCAACCTCCTCTTGTCAACTAGAAAATTAAGCATCTTCAAAATGACCCTATTACATATCAAATTACTAATATTTATATAGGAGGTATCACCCCTACCATTTATTACAATGGGTCAATTGATCCTACTCTTGATCTCAAAACATTTCAAAATATATATAAAGACTAGGTCAAATTAAATGAATTTGTGACTACCAAGATATTAGCCGAAAATCTCATGGGTGATGCTTTAGATTGGTTAAACCAATTTAATACTCATTCTATTACTAGTTTTGAATATTTATTAAATTCTCTAATCCAAGAATTCCAAACTAGTGACCTTCCCAAGAATACCGTGGCCCATTTTATCAATTGTAAAAAATTTGAAAATGAAACTGCCCAAGATTTTGTTAAAAGGTGGAAAACATTATCCAATAAATGTGAACATAATATGGCTAATGAAACATTTTCCATCTCTTTATCAATGCTCGTTTTCCCAAGTTCAATAATTAGGTTCACACTCTCTCTCTACATTCCTTGGAGGAGGATATTGACCAAGCCAAATTTCAAGATTTCCTTATGTGTCAATTTGAGTCACATCAACCTTATATGGGTATTTGTATCTTACTAAATATTAGGAATTTTCATGTTACCAATGATGGTGTCATGAAACCCTATGATACCATTCACACTATTGAAGTTATTTTTCTTAACCAATCTTCAGAACTAGATCTACCTTCTCAACAATTCACCAATCCTCATTTATCTTCATCTAATAACATCAATTCTCACAAAAAATTATCCTTATCTAAATTACTTAAACATTTACCTAGGCCAATTCCATGGTAACTTGATCCTACTCATCCTATGAAATCTTTGTATGATCCCAACAATTTTAGTTGGTTTCATGCTAGTTAGGGTCATTCACATGAGACCTATAGGTAGCTGCATTTTAGCTATGGATTTTCTTCCTAGTCCTAATTTTGATCATGATTATATCATTCAAAAATTCCAACAATGTTATGACTTTTCCTTTAAAACCCATAAAACCAATACTAAATCTCAATATTTGAATCAAGCTAATTCTCATTTGGCCATCTATAAACAACCTCTACCAAATCATCAAGATAACCAAGATAAGCCCACCCCTTACACCATTAATATACAAATTTCAATTAACCCAACTCTGAAAGAGAATGTGGTTAATATGAATAATATATGAAGGGTGGTTTCTTTCATTGATCCTTAACCTATCTACATAAATCCATTATATCACACATTTTATATTATCTAAGATTCTTCTCCAATACATTTAAATGAGTTGGGAAAATATGACCTTATAACTTTAAATAAACCAAATCCCACTCCTCCCTTGGATAACACTTCCTATTCTATTTATACCATCCCTCCATCTTATTTACTTAACACTAATGACACTCAAGATTCTATCAACACTTCTTCTAATGACTGTCAAAACCAACCTGCACCAACTGCTTCATCTTCTCAACATAATCTAAAAACTTGATTTAAACCTTATCCCTCATATTAAAATAAATTCCAATGTACTTAAACTCTTCCTTTTGAGGAACTCCTTAAACACTATGCACCTATTTATAAAAACCTTCGTATGGGTTATGATGAGTGGGATATTATCACAAAAATCACTAATCTCCCATCCCAAATTCCATTCCTTGAGCTTATGAGTACCTCTCCATTCCATTAAAACCATCTCATACAAATATTTTTTGAAATTAACATCCCTCATCCTCCCCTAGTAGGATGTGAACAAACCTTATCTAGATATGAAAATAGCATATTACAACAATCTAAAGAGATGTCCATCCATGTTGATGAAACAAATGTGCACATCTCTTTCCCTAAAGTTTCCCATTGCTTCTATGATTCTTGATGATATTTTTATTTGTGTGGATGATCTTCCTATATTTATTAGTATCCAAATTTGTCATATCCATGTCAAGTGTGGCTTGACTGATAAGTATTATGGAACCTATGTTACCTATCTCAATTTTATTAAAACAATTGGATATTCTAAATGCAATCTCAAATACACACACAACACATGTCAAGGATATGATCAAAGGTAAATTCCTCTTTTAGGTTGTGTGTGGCTTCCCATTACTACCCCACATGCTATTGTTCATGTGAAGGTGATGATAGTTAACTTTCTTCTATCTTACAACATCTTTGTTGGTAGGATATAAACCCATTGTATGAGAATAGTTGCTTATTTTTCATGCCAATATATTAAATTCCCTCATAATGGAGCTATCTATAGGATTAAAGGTGACACTAACCTTTGGAATTTCAAATAATTATAAGACCATGGTGTTTTCAATATTCCTACTCTTGAACCTTTACCTAGTGTTCTATTTCATGAGTCTCAATGATTCAAATTTCACATTAATTCCAATCAATTTTAAAATAGTCATTATAAACTCATTAAAAATATTCCCCTAAACCTCTTAGATTTTAATGATGATGAGATTGATGAGATCAATCACAAGATTAAAACTTATGATCTTTCACCTCGTCTCATCTCCTAGCTTCTTGCTTCTCTACATCATCATTCTCACAAACAACATTGTGATGATATCTTAGTTATCTTAAACAAGACCCAACATTCCATTCATCACACCTCATTAGATGACAATATCATCCCTACTTATGTAATTGATCTTAATACACTCAACTATGATGATGGTTATACCTTAGATAATCCATTTTTAGGTGGTCTTGTTTAGGCCTATAATGTTGAGATTATCTATTATCATTCTTCTTTACTTTAGTCTTTTAGTGATTCTTCTAGTATTACATTGTATACAGTTCCGAATTTTAGTATTTTCCCTCTTTATCATAGGGTAGACATGGTGTAGAAACCTCCAATTTATAAATAACCAAGTATGAGTATGCTTAGAGATTGTGATATGATTGGGCTCTATCACTTTGATAGCTAATAAGACCTTTATAGTCTACTTATCCTTGAAAAACATGCAACCCTCAT
>JARHVA010004082.1:922500-962500 GCA_037957365.1 Torreya grandis | reverse complement strand
GGATATAAGGGACAATTTAATGTTACACATATAAGGAAAATGGACACAAATAAGGGACAATAAAATGCCACACACAAGGTTAAGGGATTCACACAATGGATAATAAAATTTAACAAGTGAAAGGATAATTATATAAAACCATGGAAAATATAGTGTCACACACACAAGGCCAAGGACCACACATAATAGTTAAGAAATAATTATCCTAAAAATAAATAAAAATAATGAAGAATATAACAATTGAAATTACTAAACATTATCATTAGATGTCAATGTCACAACATAATAGTGTAGCATATCCATGAAATATAGCATTGCATAGAATGTAAGCAATTAGAAATATGTGTAAGCAATTAATGTATCTTAACATGGTAAATGGCAATGTTATTGAAATATATAACCTATAATAATGTGACATGTGGAATAAAATGCCCAAAACATATAAATGGACCGTAGATATATGATTATTTAACCTTAAAAACTATTAAACTTTGAATTATTAATTTAGATTGTTTATGTATTATAATTAAGCATAAATATTAATGTGAAAGGAAAAATATGATTTGACACTTTCTTTTACTAATTATGGAAATTGCTAAGAGAGATAGGATACATAATATTTTATTATTATGTGTAGGTCTAAGAATAAATGCATATGGTAGGGAAGGTAGGAAATTGGACTGTGAGTTTATCATATTAGGAGTTGGATATTTGGGCATGCATAAATAATAACATAGCCTCCAGTCAATACCATCTTATGCTAGCAACTAGATATTATAGTTTTATTTTTCTAAATGTTGATTATTTATTTTTATATATGTCATTTCATCTATTTATCTTTTATATGTTTTCATGATCCTAATGTCTGACTATGCATGTAATATATAGAGATATGTCTCCTCTTGAAACCCTAGGTTTACTTTTAACATTGGGTTTAAGATTAAAAAATGGGATATAAGGTGGTTTAAGATGACATTAACTACTACTTGAATGGCTAATATTTCCTACATATCCAATACTTTGAAGAGGGAAGTTAAACCCCATGTATATCTTGTCATTAAGTGTACTTGTCTAATAGTTACAATTCAATGTATGAAACCAATGATATAGCTTTAAAATTTTACAAAATAAAAACTCTATATTTGCTTTGAGGTTATTCAAATTTGGTTATGATCTTCTCCTTATGAATGATTGATAACTTAGAGAGAATATAGTAGTCCCTTTAAATGTGAAAACATATATGCATATTTCCTTAATGTATTGTAGATAGGGGAATATGATTAGACATATTATCTATTTATATGGGACTCTTTGGGTACTTTATGATGCCTATGACATGTGAAATTTATGGGCCAACCAATAGGAATAATTTGAAGTTAAAATGTGTTAGTTTCTTGGCATGGGATAAAAATATCAGGATTAGATGGTATCAATAATTAAGTACTATCTAAATCTAACAATTTTGTCTTGGAGATAAGAATAATTATATAATGATTTAGAGATGTGTGAGTATAATAATTGACTATTTTGTCATATAATAGGTAAATATTTTAGGTGACTAATATAAAATTGGGAGGATCATATTCATTAAAAGCATGTGTTTGTGAAATAATTTTACATAATAGTCATATATAATAATAGTTCATCTAGGATAAAGGTATGATAAAATTAACATTACCAAGTATTTGATAACATATTTTAGTATCTAAATTTATTAATCATATTTTATTTTTTATTGATATAATCTTTCCAAAATCACCATCCCATGCTATAATATTGTGACACATGACTATCTATACATGGAGCATATGTATACACCTATACTTTTCACATATTAATGATTTATCTTGAAGGACTCATTAACTCATAAATATCCTTGGGTGCACATCTTAAAGAGTGTAATTATACTAGGGTGGGCTAGTTTGTGTTTCTTTTATAGACATTTACTAGTTGATCATCCATTATATATAGATTCATACATCATAATATACTCAATATATTTTATATTTGTTCATAATCTCACTCTTTTTACACTCTTCTTCCCATTTGAATTATTCTTTGTGATTTATTCAAAATTGATTAAGTATTCCTCTAGTGCTACCCCTCGATGGACTAATTTAGCTAGGATGAAGCATTACTATATCTATTGACACTTTTTATACTAATTTTTATATTTAGATGTTGTCATATAAGTTTGATAATTTAATTTAAGGAGTTGAACAAACAAAAAAATACACATACATGCACATGCACGTGCACGCGCACGTGCGTGTGCGCATGTGCACATACGCACACACACACACACACACATACACACACACACACACACACACACACACACACACACACACACACACACACACACACACACACACACACACACACAAACACACACACACACACACACACACACACACACACACACACACAAACACAAACACAAATTTTTATATGTAGATGTTGTCATATAAGTTTGATAATTTAATTTTAGGAGTTGAGCACATAGAAAAATACACATACATGCATGTTCACACACATGCACATGCACATGCGCGCGCGCGCACACACGCACACACACACACACACACACACACACACACACACACACACACACACACACACACACACACACACACACACACACACACACACACACACACACACACACACACACACACACACACACACACACACACACACACACATGCATGCATGCATTATCTCATGTGCACATGCACATGTGTGCACACACCCACCCACACACACACACACTCCTAGTTTCATTATTTCACAATAAAGATATAAAATTATCTCTGATTGCACATGTACATAAATACTAGTAATAATAAAAATAATTAGGTATTATTATATTAATCTTGTGTAATATTAGTTTTCGAAAGTATTTGAAGAGTCAAGAAGCTAAGTTAAATCTATAAATTACACCAAGTCGTTGGAGTCCCAAAATAAAGAGACTTAAGTATTACTCATTCCATGCTGAGATTCACCTAAAAAATCAATTAAAGGGTGTCATGTGAGTTAAGGAGGATATTGATGTGCTGAAATTAAACAAAATTTAAGTATTACTATCCATACACTTTATTTGTTACTTTGGTGGATATATGTGTGTGCATACATGTACTATGTTGGTATTCTATTGTATTTCATGCTTATAATGGTTTATGATTTTTTATGTATGTTACATTTGAATTATTTTTTACATTGATCATACCTCCTCATTATAACCCTTATTTTATATACCTCTTATTTATAAAATTTTAGATTAGACACCTTTTGGTTACAAGCCCTTAGTTTAGGTACCTTTTACTTACCACCGAATGAAAATTATTTTTCTTTAAATTATCTGTTTTACATTCTATATCTAATTAGCTCTTTGTTCATAAATTTAGTACATATAATTATTAATTATATAACTTATACCATTTTTACAAATGGTTCTTGATTATAGCTTAATTCAGCTATGTGGCACTACAAATTGTATGTATGTTGAATCTAGATGATCTTCTATATTTTCTCATATTATAAGATATTTATATATTTTTAACATATTTTTCATAAATATAGAATTAAATTTTTTAGGACAGATCTATATATTCAAAATGAAAAATAAAAATGGGTATATCAAGGGTTTGGAAAGTAAGATTTGTATGGGTACAAAGCAAGTATATATTGTGATTGTGTTGGGAATGAAGTACAATGAGACATATACTTATTACTTATCTACGAATGATAGTTTATATCATCAAGATGATGAGACAAATGAGTGGTCATATGTATTAAATAGTAGATCTTATTTTCCACACTAATTTAGATTAAAACAAAGGGATTAAGTATATCTACTCTATTGAATTGGGGTTTCATTTTCCATGAGATCATTACAAAAATGTATATGGGATAGATCAATTTAAAAACTAATATTATCTTCAAGGGATATAAATAATTTTAAATAAATTAACTAATAAAATAAAGGAAATGAATCCATTTTCAAGTGACTGAAATTAATAATTAAATTATATCTTTCAAACTATTTACATATGAATCTATCAATTTCAAGGACAAATATTCTATAATGAATTGGAACAAAAAAAAGTAAATTAAAATTTTTAATATTTATTTATTTATTTTGATATATTGAATGTAAGTTGAATGATGACTGTATTACAAACTATAAGACTTAATGATAATGAACAAAAAATCTAGAAATGGATATTATGCATAGAGAATAATAAACAAGAAATAAGGTTTTTGGTTTTGGGTCTTTTAATGCTTTCCTGTTAGTTTGTTATTTGTCTTATATTGTCTTGATATTCGTGGTTGCTAGCTTGTTTTGATGCCCTTGGGTCCTTTTGAAATTGGGATCTGCACCCTCATTTGCAGTTTACCAATATAAAAAACAAATAATAAATAATATTTTGATTAAATAATACCACACTATAATTGATTAAAAAAATGGTCCATTTCACAATTAATATTAATCTAAAACAAAAAATTGATGGGATGAAACTACATTTTTGGAAACATATAACAATAATATAACACCAAAAAAAGGTTCTCACATCATTGAAGATGAAGAAAACATGAGAAACATACATATACAACAAAAAAAATATAATAATTAGGCTTTAAAAAAACACTATAAATGAATATATGTAGTATTAATTAAGTATTAGATAATTTTATTAATAAGCATAATCCAAAACTATTAAAATATATTTTAAAATTACTATCATTAGAGGAGAGAGGATTTTAGGTCTGATAATGGGGAGATAAAGAGTACCCCACCATTTGTGATTCTCAAGGCTTCTCCTTACATTGGACCCTCTTGGTTCTCTTTGTCCTCTTATTTGTCTTTGTCTCTTGGTTGTATTTATTTATATTTCATTCAAGTTTTATTGTATGATTTTATTTGTATGTTATGGATATATATTTTTTTAATTTCATTTAAATCCCTTCCTAGATTTATTCCTTGATTTTTGTGATCTTTTATAACATGCTCTTAGGAATAAGGTGGTTTAAGGTATCCTTAATTTTTAGTTTATATCAAAAAAATTTATGGAAGTAGCCATAGTTTTTAGGGCTAGTGTGAAGGTAGATGAGATAGATGAGAAGTGAGATGTGAAATGAATTGATGAGGAGAAAATGAGAAAAAAGTAGTTGAAGATAAGCCTAATGAGGGTGTTAATTATATTTATGGAAAGACAAATCTAGGAGAAGAGTCTGAGCCAAAAAATTCCTTTAGTGAATATTTATGAGTAGAAGAAGAAATAAAACACTCATATGGATAAATTTTATACATTCATGGGTTTATAGTAGAGGGAGACAAGGAGAATAAGGGTTTCATAGAGTAAGTTCATCTTCCACCTCTTTTTTTAAAAACCTTAAAATTGTGAACTAATGAATATATGGCTAAACAATTGTAAACAAAAAAATTAAGGATTAAAAATATTAGAATTTTCCTTGTGTCTTAATTAAAATTCTTTCCCTCTAGGATTTTTTGATAATTATGTAAAACAATGTGGGATAAAAAATTGGAGATGTATGTAAATCTATGTATAATTTTTTAAAAAGGTATATTTTTCATCTTGTTTAAGAATTATAACATGAAAATATGAGCCATAAGTATCCCCTTCTGTAATATGAGAAATCAATGTTTTATGGATATTTCATGGAATCCCAAAATAGATTGTAAGCAATTTTTTTATTAAGATAGTACCTAGGTGAATGGAAATAAAGAATTTTATTATTTAGGTTTGGAACATCTTACCCTAATCCCTCAAGATAAAATGTGATGTTTTAAAATATGAATATACTAAAGCCTCCTTATCTCACATGACTTACATGGTTTTAATTATGTTATCTTATCTCTACTTATAATGGGTTTGGGTAATTTGAAATGTTATTTTCTATATAAAAATGATCACCACATTAAAAAAAATATCATATTTTAAAGGAAAAGCAATGAATAAAAATGGATGTTAGTGGTGTTACTATAGAAAGTGTCAAAAAGGCTAGTATAAATATTAAAAATAACTAGGCTTTTATGAATATTAACATTTAAATGTATGATAACCCTCATTTTTAATAAATAATTGGGTTTTAATATGATGTTTGTGTTAGTATTAATAAGTTCAAGGTGATAGAAGATGTTGGCAGAAAGGGTTTGGGTCTTCAATTTCCCTATGTAGGGGACTCTTCCCTTCTCTCTTTTTGGCCAAGTGAATCTCTCATCCAACCTAATCCTCCTTTTAGATCTCCCCCAAAAGAGTGACCACATATAGAGTGTGTAATATACCCTTTAATAAAATTGTTGTGTAGTAGTTTGTTAATGTATCTCCTAGTATTGACACCCTTTCTCCTAAAATAGGATGGAATGATATATACATAAAAAAAGATGGAGATATCATTACACATAGTTATTATGATGTATAACTACTAAAAATATAGAGTAAGGATAAAATAGATCATTAATATTTGAATGTGCCTTTAGTTCAAAATGAGGTTATAGGAAAATTTGTAAGTGTAGTCACTAAAATTAAATTAATGAAATTATGACCATCCTTTATTAAATCCTAAATTATGCTCAATTACACCATTTTAGACCATTTTCCTTTTGCTTCTATGTGGATGACCTTGTAACTTAAATAAAATATGATACAATTTCTTTATATTCCTCATTCCAAATATCCTAAGCTCAACTTTAACTAATTAATACTTATAATATAGTTATATTTTCTCCTCAATAAAGGTCACTCCTTGAAGACAATCATGATAGCTAATAGTGTATTAATCTACCAATTTTGTCCTCCCACTAAATAATAGCTTGTTTCTCAAATTCAAATTCATCTTATAGGTCATATTGAATATTTCATAAGTCTCATTCTAAGAAATCCAAAAATGATCACTATATAAACACATTTTATATGCATATATTCACTAAAGGCTAACACCATTGTAAATTATAGAATTATCTAACTACACATTTAGAGAAAATCACCTATTCTTCCCAACTCTAAGTCCATACAACCTAAGTAGCACTAAGTTAGGTATGAATAAAATAATAAAGTCACAAGTCATTATTCAAGAACCTAATCACATAATTATTTCACCAACATATAACATTACACTAATATTTTAGACACGCCACTATAGCATGGGAGAACTACATAGAGTTTGATCTTGTCTTCATAGTATTGGTAGTAGGTAGTGCTCTACACATGGGCTATTAGGGTCATGCAAAAATTCATCCCCTAACACCTTATTCAATTTTAATACATTTATTAATTTTTTATATTTGAGCTAGGGTTAGATTGAAGAACAAGGCACACAAGTGAATCAAGAAACCCTAAATATATACATGGGACCTATAGGTGAAGGTACACTAGTTAGAACTCGCATAAAGTGAAAAAACCTTGAAGTACACTAGTCCACTCTATATGTGACAATGTGGGTAGACCTTATCCAAGTAGCATGGCCTTATACTATAATAAAATGGATCCATGTTCCTAATTCATAGTGACCTCCCATAACCATCGTTCATTATACAATCTTTGTTTTAGTCTATTAGATCTAAGTTTCAATTAATCTATTTACCTTTAGTACATTCCCTTTTAGTATATTTCTAAAAATAGTAAGTTAAAAATCATGTATGTGTATTTATTAAATATCTTATATATTATGATATACTAAATTTTTTATCTTAATTATATTAATACCTTATTAATCTATAATTTTGATAAACATTTTAGTGAACCTGTTTATCTTTTAATATTAAAAAACTATAACCATTCATGTTCCTATGGTTTATTTCCTTATTTGTATTGTTTCCATTAATTTATTAGGTTTTTATAATTGGTAAACTATTTAATAACAATAATATTCCAATTTTATATATCATATTTTATGCAAACTAAGAAATTTATTTCTACATTTCTTATAGGAAGTGATAGACTAAGTGGTACTCAATTTTGAGCATACTTATATTTATTTTGATAAAACACATAATATGGATAATAATAATAATAATGGTATATCAGTACCTTTAGAAAATAATAAACAAGATGGATATGTATAAGTGCATGACAATATTTTAGAGCATTAACAATTTAATCAAGATAATATTGACTCTCAAGATAAGCATCGATATGTAATTCCACCTATTAATTAAGAATTACTAGAGCCTAAGAAAGTAAAAGATATTAATAGTTTTTGACAAAATATTAATGAACCACATCATGCTTATCATAATATATATTAAAATATTTTAGAAATAAAATGGGAAAACATGGCTTACTCATTTAATAAATTTATTATTATGGGTTTCTTGACTATTTTTTCATCAGTCAATACAACTATTATACTAACATATACTATGAGGAACACATAATGGTTTTAATATATAAATGTGTCAATATTTACTCAATTTCTCTTTACACTAGTTTTGGTTAGCACACATTATATTCCTATTAAATAATACCTGATACAAACCATTTTATCTCTATAGACTAAGTTGTTACATTTGGAACAAGGTGATTTAAAACCTAATTAGGCACTTGACTTGAATACTTTACATCATACTCCAATGGTTCAACATATTTTATATTATCCTTTACCACATGGTTTTTTGGAAACTAAGCTTACATTTCATGATGGAAAAGGTTACCTTGAGAAAAATTTGAGAGCATTTCGCATAACATATTTGGATATGTATCCAATGATAGGTTTTTGATCATGTTGTTTACCAGGATTTTAAAAGAGTATGATCTATGATGGTTTTAGGATTTACCATATCAATCAGTTAATGATTTCAATCATGTGGTAGATTTTTTCTTTTCACATTTTAAAATTAACATAACTAGAAATATTTCATATTCTCGAATTTCTCAGCTCAAAAATAATGCAAAGATCCTATCATATATTATTTATTGTGATATAAAATCATGTTACCCAAAATGATTAATCTTATGGTAGTTAATTAATTTTAAGACATAATCAAATAGAGTTTGATTCCATCTCTACAAGAATTTAATATTTTTAATAATTTTATATCATTCATGGATTTATGTCACACATTTAACAAAGAGATGTTACATTATGAGAAATTAATAACCTGAAGTATGTGACAAACCTAGTTTCTATTTCTAATAAAAATAATCCAAGTGATACAACATAGTAGGTGAATCCAAGCAAAAATAATAATGATCAAAATATAACACTAAATGTAGTTTTAGTTGTCCATGCATTGTGTTATCCACTCCTCCATAGAGATAGTTTACCAACCTACCATAAAATCCCTATAAGTTGTAAAAAAATTTATTGGGATGTCATATCATATCATTCCCTCCCATTAAAGAGGTTGATTTGTGTAAACCTCTTTGAAAAGAATTTGATAAAATTTATTTTTGTGATTTTCATAGATCAGTAGGGCTTACTACAAATGAATGCATTAGCTTGAGACATAATATACATGATTTGATAAATTATAGAATCATTGATGTGGGTAAATATACTAACATTAAAAATGTGCAACTGAGTATAATAATGAAAATTTTCAATAGTCCTTTCCCTAAGAATACATGTCAAGAAATAATAGATAAATCAAAAGTATATTACACATATAATGTACACCCTCCAATAGCTTATTATAATCATCATATATAGTCACATATAATTTGAATGGAATTATAAATAAATATCATGTTTTAGTGCCATCTAGATCACTTATCACTTTCACATAGCATGTTATAGTCAACAATGATTTTGATATTCACTTTTTGCTCATTCACACTTACATTATGAGAATGAGATGTGTCATGGTTGATAATGGTTCAAGTGTGAATATTTACGCTATCACATTTATCTCTAATTTTGGATCCAAATAAAAGGATATACTTCCTACAATAATAGTAATCAAGGGATTCAATGGACTTTTTTAGATTTTTATTGGTGAGATCACATTACCACTACAAGTTGTTAAAACACATGTAGCCACAAAATTTATGTTAGTACCAAATGAATGAGTCTTAAAAAATTTATTTGGATGTCCTTGGATTCATAAGATTCATGAAATACCTTACATATATGTTTGAAATATATTTTTTCTAATGTGGTTATCACAGTTCATGGTATTCTATATGAATACCCCCTCTAACTAAAGGTCATTATTCCCACAAACCAAACATTATATGATTAAATTCAAAAGGTTTAACATATCCAAAAAGTTTAGAATCAAGTGTTACAATATAAAAGGAGACATATCCTTGAAAATCCACTTAATCAATGATTTTTCAAAGATTATAGACAACCACTGTCTACTCCAATAAATCATAGATTGATATTACAAGGAATTAAGAGTGTTATACAATGAACATCAACACACAGTTCCTATACTCCATGATGGGGTACAAAGAGTCCTAAAAATAGACATTGTAAACAATATACATAACATACTACATATTATAATCATGAAAATATTACTTATGTTATAGATATAAATCAATTTTTTAGATTTTGAGTTGAGATTTGTCACTTCATAGTGGAATGATATTCTAAATTCATAATAGGTCATCCTTCTCATGTTAGATACAATACCTATTTATTTTGGTTAGTATGTTACTTTTCAAGTCACATATATTCAACAATACAAATAAGTATAATATTTAAAAAATTATAAAAATGAGGACCTATGCATGATATGTGTAATTCACTTACACTAGTTGATTTATGCTTAAATATATGAAATACTTATCTATGTATAGTTTTATATTAAATATATTTCACAAGTTTAATTGAGTGAATTTAATAACATATAAGTTGTAACTTTTATTTGAAGTTTTAGGTGGTGATATTATCTCAAACCAAAAAAACATTACACAATAAATCAGACTAATACAAATAGTAATTCACTACACTCTTGTCCCATTCCAACAAACTTGTCCCAATGAACATAGGATATAATTTATTAGATAAAAAATATTCATAGGTATTCTTTAAACTATGTGCATCATAAAAAAATCACTGGGGGCATCCTTTAATTAGATTTTATCACTCTATGACAATCCCTTTTATTCCTCATATATTATAGTACATTGCATGCATATTTCCATATTTTCTCACCCAATTTCACATTTCTATATTACTATATCATGAGTTATTTAATATACTATTGTTACAAGTTACTTATGTAGATAAATTTCAATTATTCATGCATGTTTATCATTTTTTATTATTCACTTCATGATTTTTATGTCTTCATTTATCTAGATTTGGACATTTGAACATGCCATTATTTTTAGCTCTAAGCCTTATTATGTGTTTATATTTGTGTAACATTTAAACATGTACTTTGTATAAATACCCCTGGTATTTTTTTTTGTGTGATATTTTTGTATGTGTCATGGCCATGACACTTGTTTGATTTTTTGGCTCAGTTTACAATGCCATGATAGATATAATGCATTCCCTAGTTTATTGATGACATGATAAATATCATATATATTCCCTAGATAGTTATAATATGTTTCAATTACCTAGTATTTAAAGTTTATTAATTATTTTCCTATGTATTAACATTTATCTAGACATGACGCTATGTGTTCTTGGTTCTACATATATCATACATTATTATTTAGCTTAAATTATCAATATGATGCCATGATATCCAATGTTATAATTATTAATCAATATTTATATATTTTATATAACATCATTTGCATAAATTTTTATTTTGAGATAAGTTATTACATAGGCTTCACAACTCACTTATAAATAGGGGACATACACATTGGCTTGTGTTAGAGACTAAGCTAAAATAATTTAATGTCCACATATAAAATGATAATACTTTCTCAATTGATGAAAATTCATACCATGTAGTTTATTATAAAGTTCATATAGAAAATACCATGACAGTTGGACAATAATTCATGTCATGTTTATCTATAACAATGTGATTTCATCCAAAAAGTTAAAAAAAAAACATTTAATAGGTTTCTCATAATTATACTAGCCTATGGAATAGTTTTAAGTGGATATCATAAATTTGTTTTAGATGTATACATAAGATCATCATATATTTTAATCATATTTATGAAATAATTCATAACATGTGTTATATAATGTTAAATTTTTTTTACTTAATTATCATAATCAAATATACTCAGATATTATATTGGTGTTATGTGCATAACATTATCACATTTCATTCTTAGGTTTTTTGCAAGTCTTTGTAAAAGGAATGACAATTCATTTCATGTAATTCTCTATGTTATATACACAATACTTAGTTCATACTATTTTACCTTATTTTTACACAAATTTTACATTAAAATGTATCATATTCCATATGTTGTGGTTGATTCATATTTTTTCACCAAATTTACATTAGTTTTTCACCTCAATGATCCATTATAACTCATATAAGTATTCAAGATACCACACTACCTTGATTTGTGTGATGATGGATTAAAGTTCATATTTATTTATCAATAAAATTATCCTACTAATTATTATTATGGAATGCACAATCCAATCCATGTTTTTCAAAAAAAATTACAAAGGTTCCACCATCTCTAGTCACCAATTTTCCACTAAAAACCACAATCTTTTGTATACATAATTTTTTTTGTTCATTCCCTAATATTTCATATATAATTTTATTGTATTTAATTTTATATTTTCATCCTAATTAATGATTTATTTATATAGGTTTCAATACATATTTACTTGAAGCATAATTTACTGTGTGATCTACATCTAGGTCTACTCAACACATGTAAGCTCATGTATAGCTCTCTTTATTTTAATCTAGTAATTTTATTTTGGTGCATTGATATAATAAAAATGTGATAAATTTAGTTACTAATATTAAAATTTAGTGATAAAAAATTTACTTGTGAGTATTCTCTATCCACACTTAACCTATGCTCACTTCCACTATTTTAAATCAATTTTATTATACTTATATGAGGATGAACCTCTACCTTACATAAAATATCATATTATTTATTCATATTCGTCATTAAAAATAACATAAACACATATATTTAATAATTCATAATTCAAATTTGGTTGCATTTTCTCCTTATACAAGGTATTTCATTCGAGACAATCCTACTAGCCGATAGTGTTTAAAGTCATAAATTTCAATCTCCCATAAAATAATGGTTATTTTACCAAACTAAAATTCATATAATGAGTCTTATTGAATGTTTATTAATTTACATTAAAATAAATACTAAAAGGATAACTATATAAACATATTTTATATTTATTTGTTCACTAGCAACTACCACTATTGTAAATGATAGAATTATCTAACTAAACATTGAGAGGAAAACATATATTCTTCCAAATATATATTCAATAAAAAAAAAATTATATATGTATTAGATATGAATATAATATAAAGGTCAAAATACATCATTAAAACACCTAATCATAATTTTATTTCACCAACATATAACATTACACCAATATTTCACACACACCATTATAACATGAGACAACTACATAGACTTTGATCCCTCTTCATACTATTAGCATATAGGTATCACTCAAACTATGGGGTGTTAAGGTAAAGCACAATTACAACCCATAACCATTTTTTCAATTTTACTACATTTTTCCTCCTTGTTCTTTGAGCTATGTTTATAGTAAAGAGGAAGGCACACAACAACTCTCACAACAAATCAACTAACCTTGAATATATGCACAATACCTAGAAGTAAAGGTGTACCAGTTATAAATAACATAGAGGGAAAAAAACAAAAAAATGTCAACATGCCCTAAAAATAACAATGCATGCCAAACTTGTCCAAATAGCATGGACTTATCCTAGAATAAAATAGGTCCTTATTCTTGATTCATAGTGACCTCACACAATTTGATAATTGATTACAAAGTCTTTATTATATTCCATTAGATCCAAGTTATAAATAATTTATTTGTATTTATTAATTTACCATTTTATCACATTTATATAAATATTAAGTTTTAAATTAGTCTTATGTATTTATTTCATATCTTATACATTCTAATTTATTCAATTGTTTGTCTTAATTAGATTAATACTATTTATCTCAAATATTAATAAAATAGTAAGGTTATATTAAGGAAGAGTGCAGTTATATAGTTATAAAAAGAGTCACCCCTCCTTGATATGACCAAATTTGGTAGGGAATTAATATAAACCCATTAGTTTTAGTCCTATCTAAAAATATGAGTTGTGATGAGCCTAAGAGATTGAAAGTTACCCCACAATTAAATAGTGAGGACATAAAGAAAAAAATAAGGATTTTTTAATTCCTTCATGTTTTAATAGGTTTTAAAGAAAACAAGGGGGGTGGGGTCTAAACCCTCATCACATTTTAAGTAATTTTCTAGTTTATGAAAACTCTTAGCTTTAATGTTAATGGCTTGGAATCTAAAAGAATGCATAAAGTAATACATAATAGATATATAATGTAATTATTAGTAAATCATAAATAATCACATCACACATATCAAAGTACACATGACACATATTAACATGGGAATACATTGAGATGGAAAAAACCCACAAAAATAATATTCATATAATTGAGAAACTATTACCCAAATACAAAGCCTTCAGCTTCTACTTCCTCTCAAGTAATCTTTCAAAAAGCACTATAATATATTAGACACACATAAATATAAATCAACCACCAATATTCAATCAAGTTTTTTCCATTTCATGAGGTATGTAATACAATAGGCATAAAAACCTATTTATAATGTGGATGAATGGAGATGACTGTTTTAACCAATAGGTTCATCCATCTGAAGAATCATTTAAGTAATTGACAATAAACAAACAATTATGTTTTACTATTTATTCACATAAAGTTTTCACCTTATGTTAATAAATAATAAATCATTATTTATTTATACCAAACTATAATAAGGGTGTAAAATATCCCTCTTAGTCATTAAAGGTTCTAACACTCCCCCTTAATGCTAAGTGAGGATAAAATGTCATAGTAACCTTAATAAAGTAATTATAATATGTAAAAATTTGAAGGATTTAAAAACCTTCATCATTCCAAACACAACCTTTTGAAATAAAAGGAATTATAATCTATAAAATACTTAAATTAAGGTTAGACTAGCATGATCGTGAGACTACATCTCACAATTTATCATGAATAATCATTTAATCATTATTTGAGCCTTTTAAAACATAAAGATCTGCATTAAAATATAATCCTAAGTATTGGGGTACAAAATTAAAACTTCCACATGAATTTTACAATAATAACATAATGTGATATATTAAAATGTTTTACAATGATAAGAAGTATAGATAAGAAGAAGGAACACACGTTTGTTAAGAAGTGACATTGTCATGAACACTCCCCATCAATGAAAACTTTGAGAGGATAAACATTGCATGAAACTAATGAAACTTGGTAACACTAAGTGGTTTTGTGAATATATCTACAACCTATTTATCAATAGGACAAAAATGTAAATAAATATCACCATTGAGAACTTTATCTTAGATAAAATTCACATTAACTTCGATATGTTTAGTTCATTGGTGATGCATTTTATTTTTTCTCCATAGTTATATAATTTTGATTATCACAATGAAGGATATTACTGTGGGAAACAACGAAATGAAGTTATCCTAACAACCTTCATAGCCATGTATCTTATTTAATATCTTCCTTAGAACTTCTTTACTTTGATTATATAGAAGAGAGATATATATTAGGGTAATTTTTTATGCTTCAAGTGATAAAATCTACACCAAACTTAAACACATATAGAGAATTAGATTTATGATTTATAGTATCAACAACATGGTCAACATCATAATAACCATAAAAATTATCATTACCAATAGAAGAATAAAAAACCAAACTTATAGTTCCTTTTATATATTTAAATATTATTTTTGATAATTTCTAATGATACAAATATGGATCCTCCATAAATATAGAAGTAAAACCAATAACTTATAAAATATATGGCCTATTAATGGGTATATAAATCAGACTAACAACAAGTTATCTATACAAAGTAGGATTATATTTTTCACATGTATGTTTTGGATCAAGTTTAAAACCAAATTCAATAGGAGTAGATGTAGAATTATAATCAAGAACATTAAACTTAACAATAATATTATGTCTTCTAACACTTTGTCAAACATAAAAATTTGTCATCTCTTGAGACAAAGTCATAGGAAGTATTCCAAAGTATGGAGATGGTGGAGTTTCTTAGATTGTACTAAAGTTTTTTCCCAAAAAAAATTATGTTAGTTATCTCTCAAAGTGTCATTTACCATTTTTCACCTCTTTCACATTAATTAGCCAACATTTTAGGTTTTCAACCAATCATCATACCAATATGCAACCCTTTAAATATTTTCAATATATTGGTATAACTAGGAGGATATAATTTATGGGTTTCTAACATTAATATCCTTGATCTTAAATATTATGTGCCTGACCAATTTCAAATTAAAAATTTGAGGACTCCGAGTGTCTACAAATATGGGTAAGGCATAGATTGTGTAGCTGTAGCTAATTTAGGATGTGAAAATTGTGGTGATATTGAAGACATTTTTAAAAATGGTGATGTTTAATCCATTGTTAACAATGAAGAAGATTTTGTGGATTAAAAATAAATTGGGGTTCATCTCTTGTGTGATTTTCCTTAATGAAATAAATTGGGATTCATTAATGATCATTATGATAGAGATGTCCATATGTGACAAATATAGCTTGATATATCTCCAATCCACTAGGATGACCCACACCATACTAATAGATGTGTGTAAACGAGATTGGATATCTATAATAGCCTAGTTTTATTTATCCTCTATGATATTAATGATGTCCCTGTTATAAGTGACTCTAGGTTAAATGTGTTGTGACATATCCTCCATCCTATCTATGTACTATTGTGTTTACACACTAGTGAACATGTTTTAGAAAATCTCTTTTTATCACATGTGCATCCTCTCCATAACATTATATCTTGAGCCAAGATACTCTTTTAGTGAAGCATCAATCTAATTTGGTATGGACATTTGACCCTCCATGGTTTATTTGTATTTATCTACCTTAGATAAATTTGGCTTCACTTTGTTTCAAGTATGTCAAATATATTATTTCCAATTAAGCATGGTACAGGAAATTTGTGCAGACATTTTTGTAATAATGTCAAGGACCTGTTCATATTATTTAAGGAGCTTAAATATTACTTATATTTTAGTTTTTAGCTCAAATCTACTATAATTTTTATATAGTTGCCCAGTTATTTGTGAGTGACTATGGAAAAATACGAGTTACTTATCCTCAAACATCACCTAGTCTCCTAAAACTTAAACTAACATAACTGAGCAAGCATAATTAATTATTTTTTAGGCCTTAGATATCCATTCATGCAAGTTCATCTTTTATTCCTTCAACTATAAATTGTCCTGCTCCATTTCAGACACCTTATGCATAATAAAATCTTAAAAATTGTGAGCTCCATCAATATAATTTTCCAAGGTAATTTAGGTCACATCCAAGAACACATCTTGATTTTTCATGTCTAAATCTAATAATTAACAACAATTGGTGATGAAATTGGATAGATTCAACTTTGAGTGACAAGGAGTGTGAATGTCATCCATTGTATAGGTTGTGCTTAGACATCCTATACTAAGTGGATAGTGTACTACAATTTTTCATATAACACTTAATTTTTTTACACCTCCTTAGGTCAATCATGGTCGTTTTAATGTTATATAAGGTTATTGGACCTCAATAATCAGTTACTAATTCACCTCCTAAGTATATTGCACAATGTATTCTTGAGATGTGACCTTCTAGGACTTGACTACAAATTCATAATTTTTATTAATTTCTAGATACTCATTCACTATAGGTAGATCCTAAGTACGTTAAAGCCTTATCTTAATTCCAAACCTGCATCAATTTAAACCCTCATAATTTGTATAGAGTCTTAAATTTAATCCTATAGTCAAAATCTAATCATCAAGCTAGGGCTATCACCTATGAGGCACAAGAACCCTTTAGTATTGGTATTATTCCTTCATATACACCTCTAATTTCATGTGTGATGTCCACCCAATGTGTGGTGGAAACACATGGCTTCATAAAAAATTCCATGCCTATTGCTACAAAGGAGATCTATTTCCATCATTTGATGATAATGCATATTATATCATTTACCTCAGCTACTACATATTCCCTTGAAAATAATAATGTAGCTTTGTAATATAAGGTATTATAATTAGATCAAGATACATATCAAGTTATTCATTCACCATATTCACATAAATTTATCCGTAATCTATTATCTCCGAATATAGTAGTCTATCACTTACCTCTAAATTTTCTAGCTCTAAAACTCCTATCATTTGATGGAAAAGGTGATCATAAAGAAACCCTTCAATATTTACACACAACATTTTTAGATTATTCATATAATGACATATTATTAACCATTTTATTCCCTAAAAGTATCAAATAATATATTTTTTGTTAGTTTTATGACCTTCAAATTTATTTAGTTAGTGCCTTCCTCCCTATAGCCTATTATTTTATAACACATTTCTTCATAAACGTTGATGATAAGATCTCTTATGCAAAATTTTCAAAACACAAGCAATGGTATAATGAGACAATCAATGGATATGTAGTTTTATACAAGACCATGGTAGCTAATATGACCAATATCATCAGAGATAAAATGTTACAATATATATTCAAGAAAATCTTATTTTTAGCACTCCATGAATCCATATTATTCAATAAATTCAAGGCTTCTAATGAGTTATGACAAACATTGATAGGTCATTAAGTCATTATTTTTGTCATAAATAAGATTAAGTATACCAAAACTACTAATCCAAAGTACAAGATTCAAATCAAGCCAAATTAGAAGTGAAAATTAAATAAGAACAAGAGTGAATCTAAACTTAAAGTTAATTAAATATCACAACCTAAAAATAGGTTCCTCTTACCTTCTCCATGAAGTGGATCTTTTAACACTAACCTAAAATTCCTCATAAATTTATACACAATCTAATTCAGTGAAACCTTTTATATCTCCCTTTACAAATAGGGGTTGATACAATCAAACCTCTACCTAGTGGACATGATTATAATTCTTATTATGATTATCACTGATGTGTTGAACCTTTTAGAAATAAATACTTTAAGTTAAGAAATAAGATACAATATGTTAATGACGATAACACCATTGTATTGAACACATCCATATAGGATTATAGACCATAATAAAATGGGAAATATAAGTTTAAAATATTTAATGACTTATTTCTAAAGCATGGGGAAATAAAAACTAAGTATACTTTTGAAGTACATCATACATACCATGAAATTCCTCCTTTTGAGACATATAATCATATAATAGATGGAATTATTGGCACACATAATATAAAATTACCATAGTGAACTATTATTAATTTTATGATAGTGATATTGTTGATGATGTCTCATATTTACATGTATTAACCATATCAACTCACATTATTGACCACCCTATACATAGTGTTTTGGTTGATAATGGTTCAAATAATAATGTTTATAGCATGACACTTCAAAATTATCTTGGATACATAAAAAATGATATAAAATATACTACCATAGTGGTTTAAGGGATTAATGAGCATATACAAGACAGCCTCAAACATTTTTTATACCTCTTTGGGTATGCCCCACCATAGTGGTTACATTATCATCACTATTATAAGTAATGTGATCTTTGAAATGTTATTGGGATGCCATATGATTTAGAATATATATGTAGTAACATGTATAGTTCACTTTTGTATCAATTATATACATTAAAATATGATAGTTATAATTTTATGAAAGATTTGATACTCTCTTTAGGTAGTGGGATCTCCTCTTCATCCTCATGACCATCATAATTGGTTATTACTCATATTCAATATCATTATATATAAGTGGGTTTTAACCCTATTTTGTACCACTATTTAGAGGTAGTTATTACACCCACTTAGGATATATATATATATATATATATATATATATATATATATATATATATATATCCTAAGTGTGTGTAATAGCTACCTTCTCAAATCCATATAGTGTATTGTTATGCTCCACCAAGTTAATAACATAAACCCTATCCTCCATTAGGGTTTAATTCTCATTCTCATTAGGCATGGTCAGACTCTTTTAGGTTATAAGGTCCCCCTGGGAGATCCTCTGAGGAGGAGGACTCCTAAGAGAACTCCCTAAAGGAGGACCCTCTTGAGGGATCCCAAAAACTTCCCAAACATTCTGCTAGAATAGTTTATCCCATTCACCCCCTAATGACCTACCCTTCAAACTTATATTTATCCCAAAGCGAAAACCCATTTAAATTATTTATCCCTTGCATTTAGGATATAAGGTTAAGTCCATACTAATGGAGGATTTGGAAAAGATAAAATATTTATAGAAAATTTTAACTTGAGGGTTTAATAGGTAGGATTTGGCCTGGCAAAGCTTATATAGGACTAGAATGAACTCCACAAAATGCATAAGGCCACTGTATAATCTTTTTTACACTTATTTAAATCCGCCAAATACCTTATTATGAAAACACCTAAGGTTAAAAAAGCCCCCCCCCCTCTAAGATCCCCTAGGTCCCCTTAAACAAACTCTTTTATAACTAAAAGGTAGGAAGTGACCTAGAATGACCTTCCTTGAGGAGGGAGAAGAAGGCCCTGGGAACTAGAATCATGTCAATGTTTCAAATGACAAACCAAGCATCTAGGAAAAGGATACTACTACTACTAAATATACTCATGAGGGACTTTCTCCCTAGAACAAGTTTGTTTTTGTTTCTTGTTTTTGTTTCTAAGTACTTATTTTTTTGTGTTTCTCTTCTCATCCCAGGTTGACCTATTTAAACTTATTTAATTCACTCTCATGGTTCTAGTTCCATGTGAAACCTAGTTATTTACCATATCAAATAAAAAACTAGTCATTATGAGATAAATTAGTTGATACATGGCTACAATTAAAGATTAATTAAGAGATGATTTCAAATATCTCCATATGTAAATAACCTTAATTTTATATTAGATTCATGTTTAATAAAGGTTAAAATGGGTTTCTAGACATTATCATAAAAAATAATTGCTTTAGTAAATTCTACTTCTATGAATATTCTTATTGTCAAAGGTGACAACTTTGTTTATTGTAGATATCGATTGAAGCTAATTATTGTATGGAAAATATTTTGGGATAATTTTATTCCTCGGTACACACCACCCATTATTTGAAAACCTTGAAATAAGATGTAAAATAATGAACAGTGATGAAGAAAAGGAGGGTATACAAGTTTTATTCTATCTTTAGAGTATCATAGACCCCAACTATTTAGCTAAGAATTTCAAGATGCAATAATTATATGAGGCATTAAATGCCTTAAAAAAATCATATCATGGATCTATTATGGTAAAATAAGATAAAATCCAAATCCTTAAAATGAATTTTGATAATTTGGGAATGTCAAATTCTAAAGGAGTTAGAAATTATTGTATAAGCGTGAATGACTTAGATCATAGAATGAGGGTTTATGGAGAAACTATCTAATATAGTGTTATAGTAAGGAAAATTTTAAGATATTTAAGTGTAATATTTTTTCATATTGTTATCACTCTTTAATAGTGTAAGGACACAAACACTATAAATGTTGATTATTTAATGGTTCTCTCTTTCCCCAGGAAGACAAGATGAGAATATACAAACGAGAACAAGAACAAATAGTTAAAACCAAGGAAAAGGTTTCAAAGAAAAAATAATAATCAAAGGAGTTATAAAATATCAAATTAAATTGGAAATCCTAGAACTAACTTAACAAGTAAGAGTAATAAATACCTACTTATAATTACTATAAAAATCTAAGATATGATAAATATTGCATGATACTAGCAACTAAGAATAAAGCTAATAAAGAAAGTGAAAATAAAGTTTTTCAAGCTAATAAAACTGATCATAACTAGGGATTATATTATTATCTCACATGAAATGTGGGAATATTGAATAAAATAATTAGTGATTTCTTGATTAAATTTTCTCAAATCACATCACAAATCACAATATGGTTTCAACAAGTTAGATGACTCTTTCAAAATCTATGTACAATTGGCAGATGTAATTCCATCCAAGTTAAAGGAAAAGAAAGCATGAAAATCAACAAAAGTAAAGGTAAGGGTAAAATTAAGGATATAAATTTCTCTCTAATTATAAGTCACAATCTGATTAGTGTTGTTCAATTAGTATAAAAGGATTTCAAGCTACTTTTATAAGATGGTGGTTGTTCTATTTTAAGACATCTAGAAATAAAATTATTGGAAATGAATAAGATGTTTCTAGTGAAGCTCAATATGATGAAGTTTGGTACTTATTTTTCCACCATCAAGGATGTTAATATGTTTTAGCATTAAATATATGGTCATATGAATTTTAAGATATTACATATTATCAATACAAAAAGTATGGTAAGAAGTCTTCCTAAGACAGATCTCAAGAAAGATGATGTATGCAAATCATGTAATTTTGAGATACAATATATGGATACTAAATATCTATTAGAAAATGGAGATAAATCACAAATTTGGAGTTGGTTCATTTATATTCATGTGGACTAATGTATTCTATAGGTTTTGGTAATAATATGTATTTCATTTCCTTCATAAATGATGCTACAATATTTATGTCATTATTTTTATTGAAATAAAAGAATGGATATTTTTAATATTTTATAAATTTAAAATATTTGGCTGAAAAATAATGTAGACAATCCATCAAGTCCCTAAAAATAGATAAAGCAAGTGAGTTTTTTCTAATGAATTTAATGTGTTTTGTGTTTCACATAGAATCAAAAGGTAGTTAAAAAATATTTACACAACACAACATAATGGTGCTGCTAAAAGAAATAATATATCCATAATGGATTTAAAAATGGATATTTTTGATAATAATAACTTGAAAAGGTATTTTTTGGCTAATAGTGAAAACAACAATCTACATTGTATAAAAGTGCTAAAATGGAAGTCAAAGATAAGACACCTTATGAAGCTTGGTATGACATGTTTTATATTATAAGAGGAAAAATATATATCCAAAGAGTGTTCCTATTATTTTCATCAGTTATAGTGATAAAATGAAAACATAAAAGTTTAATAATCCAACTAGTAAATCCATAATTACTTCAAGGGATTGTAATTTTTTTGAAAAAGAGGTGTATGGTGATTCTATTCATGTATTTATATGACTCATAAGTGAATTATTTCATCTTATTTAATTTTATTTTTAGGGTTTATAAATTCCTACACATGTTTCTAGTTCAATAAGGAACACTATTGGCTCTTTACAAGACACTAGTACTGCATCTTTATCAACTCTAAACAAGAACTAATGGTTTTTGAATCCACATACAACAAGAAAATGTTATAATATAAATATGATATTAGGATTAAAATTACTTAAAATTATTAATTCAATTTTTTTTATGATGCTTATGATGAAAATACTATGTTTACATTATAAACTATGGCTAGTGAATCTAGAAGTTATGTAGAAGCCAGTCTAAAGAAAGAAAGGGTTGATGCTATGGAATTAGATATGAATTATAATGAGAGTAATGATAAATTATTTTATTTTATTATAAATTAAATAAATATGTAATTGGAACCAAGTGGGTCTACAATACAAATGTTAACAATGATGGTACACTGGACAAGCTAAAAGCTACACCAATTGAAAAAGGGTTTACACAAACATATGGGGTTGACTTTGACAAAATATATCAATCCATGTCATGTAAAGATAATAGAATAATATTTTTTATTTTATATTGTCATAAAGTATTAAAAATACATCAAATGGATGTCAAAATTTCATTCCTAAATATATTGATTGAAGAAAAAGAATATGTAGGATGGCCACAAGGTTTTGAGGTAAATGGTAAATAATTTTATGTTTATAAGTTACATAAGGATATTTATGAGTTGAATAAATAATAAATATCTTATTAATAAATAATATATATGTGATTATTGGATAAGGTATTTGTAATAATTCAAAATGAACCAACTCTTTACATACAAACATCTAGTTCTAATGTTTGATATGCTTGTCTCTATGTAGATGACTTTATCTATACATGTAGCTCTATGGATATGTTTAATATATTAAAGGAAGATATGAAATAATAATTTTTGTTGAATAATATTTTTCTTATTAATTAACTTCATTTCATGTAATTAAATCAAAATAATGAGGAAATATTTATTTTTCAATTCAAATATACCCAAGAAATGTTAAACAAGTATAATCTTTAAGATTCAAATCCCACAAAAACTCAAATTTCAAGTGGAGAAAATATTATGAGATATGAGAGAATTAATTTATATCATGAAAATAATTTTAGAATGATGTTATTTTGTTTTATGTATCTCACTACGACAATACCTAATATTAGTTATGGAATTTCACTAGTTTCTAGATTAATGAGAAAACTATCACTCAAGATTTGTAAGTAGTGATGTGAATTTTTATATATTTAAGAGGTACTTATAATCATGTTATTAATTTTATATAAACATGGTATTTATATATAATTTAATAAACATATTCATATTGGTTAGGATTTATTGATGACAGGATGTCAACTTCAGGTTATTACTTCACATTATGAAGTTGGTTAGTTTCTTAGTCTTAAAATAAAAAAAGCTACAATTTCAATATCATATATTGGAGATGAATAAATATAAATTACATAATATTTCACACAAATATTATAGCTAGGAATATTATTATCTAATTTCAAAGAGTCTCAACTTGACCAACAAATATATTTTTTGATAACAATGGAGAAATACAATTGTCCAAGAATCTAGTTTTCCATGCTAGAAACAAACACTTTGAAATCAAATGTCATTTTTTAGAGACATGGTAAATTATAAAAACATTTTATTTGAGTATGTGATAATTAAATATTATTTTTATTATATTCTTATGAAGGGATTGGACAAGTAGATTCAAGGAAGACTAAAGAAGATGATAGATAGGCATCTCTCCTCTTTGCATCAAAGGGATGAATGTTGAGTTTGATGCCAATATAGGAAGTTAATTATTAGTTTATTTGGTTTCTTATGTGTTTAATAATTTTATTTAATTCAATTGAGTCCTAAATTATTTTTTTGGTCAATATTTGACACTTTTTAGTAATTTTGTAATAAATAGTGAGAACTGCTAGTTTAGTCCAATTTAACTATATGAGTACTAATCTGGGATACCAAGAGGTGGGATGAAAATTTTAGTGTTAATTAATTGAAATTAAAGTTAATTTAATTCAATTTATATTTTATATTGAATTTTGGGCTCCATAATTGAGTTGGTTGGATGGTTTGACTACTTGTTGAGCAAGACTTCTTGCATGTTGACCTTGTCTTGAACTTAAGTCAAACTTTTTTGATCTAGTCTAATTTAGGTTGTATTAGAATATGATTTTAGAAATATAATTATATATTTATTATTTTTAATTTAAATTTGTTTATTTATTTTTTATTTTATGGATTATCTAAATAACTTGTCATGTAAATTATATTATATTAGGCTTATTTTAGTAATTTTCCTATTAATAAGAGTTGTCCAAAAAGAAGTGTGATGCATTATTCCAATTGGGAATTTTTTTTTAATATTTAAAATTTGATTTTATTTCAGGTATATATTAATTAATATCAAAAATCATGTATTTTATATTTTATGTTTATTTGTACAATTTCTAGTAGAAAATCTCACTTACAACACTACCAAATTATTAATTAGTAATTCTAGGATAGATTGGTTGATACATTACTTCAATTTTAGATTAATTAAGATCATATTTTAAATATATAAATGAATTAAAAACCTTTATGTACATATATATTATATATGGATACTTATATATTGGACCTTTCCTATACCCAGAGGCCATGCCAATGTGAGGGGAATATACTTCCATAGGTTACATTATCATAGGTTATATCTTTCGATGATATTTTACATATGTTTATATACATATATTACTTAAAAATTCATAAATATTTACTCATTTATAACACATAACTACATGTATATGCTAATTTAATATATTATGATACTAACATATATTGATAATGTAGATTAGTTTCACTTGTTTTGTGCTTCATTGATGTTGTTACTTTTACATGATAGTCTATTAATTATTTTTATATTATGTGAAACCATTGGTATTGTTTATTATATAATATTTATGTCCTTTTAATGGGAGTTTGTAATTTTTTTTAATCATTCACCTTATTTTTTGTAGTATTTACTTCCTCTTGTTTGTGTCTCCTTAGCATTGTTTATTGTACCATTCATGTTGTTAATAGAGGTTCCTAGAAACACCCATCATAACATGTTAATTATTTTATCCTATAAGTTTCATAAGTATACATATAGGATATGGAAATCAATTTTATTATTTTCATTCATTTTGTTTATTCTTAGTGAATATTCATCAAAACATAGGGTTTTCAAATTAAATATACATCTTATTATATATTAATCATATTAAAATGATATGAATTTTAATAAATGATTTTTACATGTAGATAAACGGGGATATGGAAATCCAATTCAATATTTCATTAATTTTATTCATTATTATTGAATTTTCATAGAAACTTAGGTTATTAGAATAGAAAAAAAACTTATCATATATATTAATCATACATATTCAAACATAATAGTGAAAAAATAAAAACATAAAAACACATAATAAAAATTTAAATAGAACCATAAAATGATCTATATTATCTCATAATTGAGACTCTTTTCCTTTTACAACTTTAAAATATTTATAAAGCTTCAAGACTACTTTGTCACTTTGTATTCCTAAACTTTCATTTATCTCTTGAAAGAGTCTTTTCATATTCTTATACACTTTTGGAATATAATCATGTGTCAAATACATAAAAAAATATTATGAACTAGTTATACAACATACTTTTTATTCCTATATAATCTATGATTTTATATTTTTGCATATACTACCAACAATTTCCTAGGATTAAAACTTTATCTCATCTCAAGACAAAGTTGTAAAAAGTGTGACAAAGTCTAGAGATAGTGGAGTTTGTTTCATTAGACTAAATTTTTGGCCCAAAATCAATGCTTTCGATTATCACTCAAAGTCTCGTTTACCAGTTTTCACATGTCACACACTACTTAGTTTCCTTTTCATGTTTTCAATAAATAATTATACCAATATAGCACCCTTTATAGGTTTTAGATAATTTAAATATCTATGATATAAAAACTTATAATGTTTCAACCTTATAAAGACCTCTCCTAAAATTTATTTTCTTTCCCTGCTTCAAAATTTAAAAAATTGAGGACTCACACTACGTACATATATAGAGAAGTTATTAACTCCACACTAAAGCTAATTTATGATGTTAATATGGTGGTTATAATAGATATATTTTTAATGATGGTGATACTTAATTCATTTTTGAAAATGATTAAGCTATAGTGGATTCATATGGTGGAAGTGTTTTCTACTATGAAGGTGTTTTGTGGTTATTTCTATGCTTTCTTGAATTGTATCTTTTGTGTGAGCTAGACCGATAGAAAAAAATGAGGTTCATTGATGATAACATCAATGTGTGTGTGTGTGTGTGTGTGTGTGTGTGTGTGTGTGTGAGTGTGTGTGTGTTTGTGTGATAAATATAGCTTGAACTATCTATAATACACTAGGATGTCCCACACCATACTAATAAATGTGTGTAAATGAGATTTGTTATGCATAATAGTCTAAATATCTTCATCCTCTATGATAATAATGATGGACCTATATAAAGTGACTCTACATTGAATGAATTGAAACATATCCTCCATCCTTATGTGTAATAATATTTATTCACACTATTAAACATGTTTTGGAAAATCTCATTTTACCACATGTGCATTCTCTCCATGAAATTATCTCCCAAGGAAAGAGATTCTTTTATTGCAACATCCATCTAATCTAATGTGGATGTTTGAACCTTCATGGTTTATTTTCCTTTATTTGCATTGGATAAATATAGATTCACTTAGTTCCAAGTGTATTAATCATATTATTTCCAATTGAGCATGGTACAATAAATTTGTGTGGCTCATTGTGTAATAATGTCAAAGACTTTGTATTATTATTTGAGGAGATAAAATATTAACTCTATTTTAGATCATAAGTACTAAAATTAAGCTTAGAGATATTATAATATTTTCAAAACCATCTAGTCTCTATGAGGAAAGTGAGGAAATATATGATATATTTATCCTCTAACATCTCCTAGTATCTTAAAAATTAAACCATTAGAATTGGGCAAGTATCATTAATTATTTTTTGTACCTTATCTAGTCATTCATGAAAGTCCATGTTTTCTTCCCCAAATAGAGATTGTCCTACTCCATTGCATACACCTTATGTTAATTTTATGTTTGAATCTTTGTATCTCTCTCAATTTAATTTTCTAAGGTGAATAGGGTCACATTTAGTAACACATATTGATTTGTATTCACTAAATATAATGATGCCACAAAAATTGGTGATGATTCTAGTTAGTGTCTAATTTGAGTGACAAGGAGTGTGAATGTTTTTTTTTAGAGGTGGTGCTTGGGAAAACCAAAACAAGTGACTATCAAACTAGGATTTGTCTTGATATAGTTTATTTTATTCCCCTCTTTGGATTAATTATTATCATTTTGATGTGATATAAGGTTATTATAATTCAATAATAAATTAATTTTCACCTCTTTTATCTATTACATATCTTGTTTCTAAGATTCAACCATCTAGGTCTTGGCTACTACTTAAAAATATTTATTCATTTCTAACTTTTCCTTGACTTTAGAAACTAACTCTACTTGTGTATTTTTCTCATTTTTAGCCTTATCCTTTTCCACTTGTTCATTTTTAAAGATTGATTGATATCCTACTTCATTTATTTCTCTTTTGTGGCTTTAAATTTAAACTCATCCTACTTATGAATGTCTTATTTCTATTTATCCTCAACGTTCTTCTGCTAATCTTATTGTCACATAGATTCTTTTAGTTTATTCTTAGAATCCTTAGCTACAATCATAGCCTATAACTTATTTTAATGTGCTTCCTTTTCTTATTCATCTTTCTTCTTCTATGTAGTTTCCTCATCTTGTTTTTTCTTCTTATCTACATCTTCCTTCTTCTACTCCTCCTCTTCTTTGTTAATCTTTTTCTATTCTTCCTCTTTTTAGGCCTTCTCTATGTCAACCTTCTCTTTTTCTTCATTTTCCTTTTTAGTTTATTTTTTTACCCTCATAATTTATTGTATTTATTGTTATAAAATGTTAAAATTTGGTTTTATTTCTCTATTATTTTTTTTGGTATGGATTTATGTTCCATGTTTTTTTGCTTCATAGTTTATATCATTGGCTAACCAATCTAGGGAACATGTGCTATGGTTTGGGAGTATGGGGACAAAGGTGGAGAAAGAGGTGAAGGTGGAGGGAGAAGAAGTGTGAAATGATTTGTAGAATGAGATGGATATGGTGATATGACCACTCTAAGATTTCACATTTGTGTCTTTTTATGAGTATGTGGAGCCAAAGTTTTATTCTAGTGCTTAGATGCATGAGTCTAAATGATATGATATCTACTTACTACTTATTCCTACTCATATTCTTACTTTGTAAATTATTGAACCATGACATAGGTTCGAACATGTTATGAAATGATAGGAGATGTCCATTTATTATTTTGAGTGCATGATCAATGCATTAATTGTTATTTTAGACTCTCTTGTTGTGTTGTTTCTTGGTACATCCCCATTTGTTGTTTGGATGTCTATGTTCTTCTCATTTTTACAAATGAGGATCATAAGCCTAATGTTAGTTATTCAGAATTTGACATATTTTTTTGTTAATTATCCTCTTATTTTGTTATTGTGTCCATAATGATGGACTATAGAGGTTTGGTTATTTTAATTATAATTATAGTTGTCACATTATTGCATAGCTAGAAGGTGTACACTAATTTCCATAAGAAATAATTTGTCTTCCTTCTTATAATAAGAATTAATGATGATATAATCCAACATGGATTATAGACCTCATACTTAGTGATACCTAATTATGAAAGATGATACCCTACACCAATGTTTGACATGATCTTGTCTCTTAACCATTAATTTATATTATGAGTCTTTCTATTTTGTGGAGATGATGATATGCAAGTTAGAGATTTATTTTTCTTATTATTGGTTATGGTGATGACATATATGGTTGAATTTATGCTTGAATATCCTATTGGTATTTCATAAATGTATGTTATATGTTATGAGTCATTATTCTTAGTTATGGAATGGATTGTAAAACCATATATTTCTACATCAAGATGTATGCCTGTGCATCTACCATAGTGATGAAAAATGATAGTGGTGTGAAAAATGGATATTTGATCTCTTAGAACCATATCTAAATCCCATTGTGATGTTTAATGACCATGGTGAGTAGTCCCAAATACTATAAAAAAATAGTAAGCACTCAAGGGAATGAGGAAACAAGTCCATAAATTTCAATCAAATATTAGTTGAAATGGCCAAGATATGTATAGTATTTCCCTATTTTAATCGATATGGGATTCATAAAAGTTTCAGTAGGTAAGTAATATACATCAGGTTGAATGGTATTTAATGTAAGAGCATCTTTAATTGTCTCTAATTTTGAGTTATTTTGGTTAGTATATGTCACTTAGAAGGTATGTATCCTAATTAGGAGTCTTAAAGGTCTTTAAGATTTAAATTGTGGATTAGAAGATATTTTCCCACAAAAACTAGAATTAAAATATTTGAATTCCAAGAATTGGTTTGTGTGGGATTTTGAAAATAGAAATGAATGTCATTAGGAGGGTTAAGTGTTTGGTTAGATTTTAAATAGGTCAAGATTATTTCAATACATCCTTAACCCTTATGGTTAGTTACTTTGATAGGTTTGTTATAGGTTTGTGTTTTTAGGTCTGTCCCAATGTCCATGAGAGAGTTAAAAATTAGTTAGATCAACTTTGAGGGTCCATTCAAAGGTTGAGAGATTCCAAAATCCAAAGAAATTAAGTAAGGACTCCTCATTTTGAAGCATATTAGAATGATAGACCCTATGTTACTATACACAATCTTGAAATGACTATATTTTGAATGATTATGGAAGAAGATTGTATTAAAAAAAGGCTCGTACGAAGCCTGTGACAAACTAAAGAGATAGTTTTGATTGTAGGTGTATACTTTTGAGTTAGGTTAAGTTGCTTAAAAATTAAAATAAGGTTGAAATAATCCAAAAAATGGACTCAAGAACCCATAAGATGTAAATAAATTCATAATCATGAATAGATTAATTTTTCAAAGAATTATTGTTACAAGACAAGTATATGGAATAAGAGGAGAGTGTGAAAATGGATTAGGGAGAGGACAAGTTTGAATGGTGTTGGAGAAAGGGAAATATGTTAGTGTTAAAGAGTTTATAAAAGGTCAAATTTTGAATATAATAAGGGTTATATAAATAAGTAGAGGAGGTTTGGAACCTAAAATTAAGGAAGACAAGTTTATAAGGAGACTAAGAGGGATATTCTTTGAGGATGGTAAAACAAGAAAGTCAAAGATAGGTGGTAATTTATAGAGGTGAATAAGTTTATTCATTCATGTGTTCATCCATTAGAGAATATAAAGGTTTGACCTTTACATTAGTATTTTTTGAGGATTTCCATTATACATAATAAATTAGCAATACTATAAATTGGTATTGTAAGGTTTACGATGCATTTATGATAACTTTTGCAATGTTGGTAATCAACTTGGTTGCTAAGAACTATATATAATTGAATTAATAATTAAGTTACATCATGTGATATGTTATTTTGATGACCCCCTTTGTTTTTTTCGAAACTTTCATTTTTTCCCAATGTCACTTGGTGATGTATTTTTTAGGACCCACACTATGACATTATCGATTAAATCAATTAGACTGCCTCTAGAAGCTCATGTATAATTTTATTTAATATCCAAATGGATAAAAGGACTATTATTTTATATTTCACTAAATAATTATATATTATTTGAATCTTGGTTGTTTTTTCCATTGTTATTGCATTTATGTGGATGGTAACATCGTTCCACAAATGTATGTCCCTTTATTATACCAACTAAGGAGATTAATAATTAATTCATATATTTGGATAAAGGTGAGGAACTTGATCATGAATTTTGCATTTAACCCTCACAACCTATATATTATGTCTATAACTCATAGTTTAAAGTGTGTAGCGTATACTTGAGAAAATAATGTGGTCTTGGTTGAATTGATGAAATCAAAAGGGTCATGGTCATGATATCTAACCTACCTAAGTGGGAAGCTAATCCACATATATTTCTTCATAAAATAGGTCAATGGGATGAGTAATTGATATATATCTATTTTATCTATTTTGGAATGAAGTTAAGTCATAAGCTTTACTCAAAAAAGTTGATAAAAAATGGATCAAATAGATTTATCATTTACTTGAAATTTTCGTAAGTGTCTTACCCTTTATTCCCTTAAAATTATATGTTTTCCTCACCCCAGTAATTTGACACTTTGAATTGAATTTATTGAGCTATTTTTGAATCATTATGGTTTTCAATTTGAATGTCATTAGTTTGTTTTATGTTACCTTAGAATTTAGATGGATGGGTTCATTGTTTTATTTGATAGGATTTTTTTGATGTGATACACCACCTTTTCAATTCTAAAGAAATTTTTTTCTATGCATTACATGATTCCAACACATCTATATGTTTTGATAATTATGCAATATTTGGAGTACCTTATCATTGATTGTCTTGGTAATTACCATTTTGAATATCTCATCCATACCTTTTCATCAACACCTAATTCTTGGAATTACTTCATTGAGTTATGGGTTGATCACTTTATGTATTTTTATTTATCATATGATTCCTTCTTGTGCTCTAAAACTTTTATATTTATAATATGTTCACAAAGTTTGTAATATATAGATCATACTATACATAGCTACACTAAAAACCTATAGAATATAATAATTTTTTAAAAATAAACAAAACTCCTAACTACAGGTGTTACTCAACACCCACTTTGATTTTAGCATGAGATATATAGAGATTAGTATTGGTAGGGATTAATCATGAAATGATTTACTTGTCATGAAAGGATGGTTCCTTTAAATTACTTGGTCAATATAGTTACTTATTATGATACTTCATGGATAAAATATTGGCCTTTCCACTGATTGTGTAGATTCCCTAGATGCTCCATGAATATACTATCATATAAAAATATTATCTATTCTAGGTAAAAATCCTTAAATCACATATTAAAATCATTCCATGCCTTTTAGATCATTTTTTTATTTCCTATAGCTAACTTCCTCTTTGCATACTTTCTTCCATGTAAATTAAATCCAAAAACATTACCTAGAGTGAGTCCTAATCTCATAGAAACATTATCACTAAAATTAATAGACTAGGAACTATGTATTCCATTATCATCACTTCCATTCAATATACCAACTGAAAATTATTGAATATTATCACACATTTATAGTTGGTCCTACATGCTGATATAATCACACGAATTCAATCTTCCTAGTCATCTCTCTCTCCACATTACATATTTTTGTAATAATATACTCAGGAAATTTATAATAGGATTATACCTACCCATTTTATTGATGATGATAATTCATGTTCTTATGGTGTATTTTCATGCATTCCTATATTTCTCTACAGTTTCAAAAAACATCCAAATATTGTGTTTTGTATACAAACTTGGCTACAAATTTGGGTTTACAACTTGGTGTCACATCATATTCTACTCATTTTGTGAAATAATATATAAAATTGATTATATATATAGCATTATCACACTTGATAGGTGGATTCATAGGCGCTAAAAATCATTTCCCCATTATTCAAATCATTGAACCACTAGCATTAGGTCTAGAGGCATTTTATTTCATTGGTTTGGCCTTCCTATTTGTTGATAAAAATTGTATTATTTTATAAATAAAATAACCTATTGAAATAAAATAGGACACCAAAAACCACTTTTTACTATATTTATCATAATATATTCTCATGTGAAGTGTCCTCTTGTGACTCTATGATGTGCTTCTTCTAATAACTTTGGTCTCTTATGATATGTGGATACTCTACATAACACATAATCCTTACCCATATTGTAATGAAGATCATTTATAATACTGAATGAAAATGCTCTTGTAATAAACTAATTTTTATCTTTATCCACATAGTGCATAGTAAAAACCATTTATTTTATAAAGTTGGATATGTATTCCATATTATCTAGGATCATAGATACTCTGAATAAATTAGCATATGGTGACTCATTTTATAATTATTCTATTTTTTTGACATTCCTTATTTGATTAAGATGATCTATTACCATGTTTCATCTTCTTGGTTTTACATTGATTTTAAATTGAAATTCATGAAATAACATTAACCACTTGGATTTCATCCTCCCAGCATGGGGTTATTTACCAAATCTCATAGAGATTAATGGTCTATAAATAATTCAAATGGTGTATCCAAAATATAATTCCCCTATATATATATATATATATATATATATATATATATATATATATATATATATAGCTTCTTGTTCTATAGTACTACAGTTCTTCTTAGTTGATGAAAGCATAATACTTGTGAAATGAATGGGGTGATTCAATCCCTCATCTCTAAGTTGGGTCAATACAAATGCTACTATAATTCTAAAATCATCACAATGGACATGAAATGGATTATTCTAGTCTATAAATACCAATATATGTGCAATTATTAATCTTTGCTTAGAATATATGTAGAATGCTTGACATTCATTAGTTTATTGAAACCCTATATCCTTTCACAATGGTATTTCCAATGGATCAGATATATGCACACCCTATGACGAACATGTGATAAGCACATAATATACTGAGAGAGGGGGCTAAATCAGTATATCATATATCTTATAAAACTTTCCCTTAATCAAATTCCACTTAGCCAAACATTTAATATATGAAATAAAACTAAAACAATAAACACCACACAAGAGAGACATTATATATAACATGGAAACCCAATGTGGGAAAAACCATGAAGAAAAATCTCAAGTAGATGAGTGAGCACCAACCTAAACAATATTCACAAGCACCAACTTGTAGGAACACCAACCCATTTTATAACAACCAACCTAGAAAAAATTCATGAGCACCAACCCATAAGAGCACCAACCCCTTTACTGAGCACCAAAACAACAACAATTTGTGAGCACCAACCCACAGTAGCACCAACCCCTTTGTTTAAACCACACAACTATCTCTCAATGTTTCTATCTCAACAAATGATAGTTCATTACAACATCTATTTCCTCTCTCTCACCTTTGCTCTTCTAAGCTAGATATAACAAATACGAATCATATTCATCTCTCACAAATGCTCTTCTAAGCTAGATAATACAATATCAAATCAACCTCTTTCACACATATAACAAATGGCTTCTCAAGCCTTTATTTATAGCTTTCAAAATTACCTTTGGCCTTCCCCCTTTGTGACCCTTCAATCCTCATGGAAAATGGTTCCAAACTTGTATGACCCTTCATATCCTTGCCTTTGAAAAGTCATGTATTGACCCTTCATGAGCAAAAATATCCTTCTCTCTTTTTTCCTTATCTTGGTGACTTTTCGTATTCCTCAAAGTGTTCCTTCATGAGAAATTGTGCCCTTCCTCTTTTGTCTTCACTTGGTGACTCTTGGAATTCCCAAAGATGACTCTTCATGGGAAAATGCACCCCATCCTTCTTTTGTCTTTACCCCGTGACTCTTTGACTTCTCCATGGGCCCTTCTTTTGTCTCATATGCAACCAAAAATATATTCATTAATATTAAATAAATATTAACTCACATTAGCCAAGATATATCTATTACAAACATAATTAAATTCAATGGGGTGTTTATCACCAATAATGCTAGACCTTTGACATAAATGACAATATTTTCAATAATCTTCCCCTTTGTCATTGATGGCAACCTTAATCCTGAAACTGCCACATCCTATCACCTGCACATACTATCATCTAAAAACATACAGTAACTCCCCCTCATTGTAACAACCTATACCTATTCACTATACATTTTTCTACACCTGTACATGTACCTATTATTCTCCCTCTTTGACATCAATGGTAAAGGGCATACCTGGAGCTAACACTTAGCTCCCCCTCAACTGATGCTGAAACTCAATGGCAAGAAGTAAATAAAATTACTCCCAACTTCTCTCGTAGATATTCAAATGTGTCTTCTGGTAGTGCCTTTGTAAAAATATCTCCAATCTACTCTGTAGTACTAATATATTCCATCTTAACCTATTGATCTCAAACTTGCTCTCTCAAGAAGTGCTATCTAATGGGAATATGTTTTGTTCTTGAATGCATTACTAGATTTTTTGAAATATTTATAGCACTTGTATTATCAAAAAAAATGGAAATAGGTTCATCATACTTTACCTTGATATCTTCCAAATTTTGCTTCATCCAAAGCACTTGAGCACAACATAATACTACTGTAATAAATTCTGCTTTAGCTATAAAAAGTGATACTCAGTTCTAATTCTTGCTTAGTTATGATACTAAGCTATCACCAAGGAAGAAAGATCTTCCACTTGTACTCTTTCTATCATCTAATTACCCTACCCAATCTGAGTTTGTATAAGCAACTAAAGTGAAATCTTTACTTGTGGGATACCAAAATCCATAATCCAATGTCCTCTTGATATATCTGAATATTTTTTTCACCAATTGAACATGACTATTTCTTGGAGATGACTGATATCTTGCAACCATGCCTACTGCATGCATCATGTCTAGTCTCGATGCTATCAAATATAAAAGACTAGCAATCATATATCTATACAAAGATTGATCTATAATAGGTGAATCTTCATCTTTGCTCGCCTTATTTCCTATACACATAAGTGTACCAACTAGTGCACAATCCTCAAAACCAAACTTCAACATTTCTTTGGCATATTTACTTTGAGATATGATAATTCCTTAATTTGATTGAAATATTTTCAACCCTAAGAAAAATGATAATTCTCTAAGCATAGACATCTCAAATTCTTTTTGCATTCTATCATAAAATTCTTTTGTCATTTTTTCAATATTTCATCCAAAAATGATATCATCAACATATACCACAACAATCAGTTGATGCTCACCTTCTATTTTGATGTAAAGATTACTATCAACAAATCCTCTCTTGAATCCTTGATCTTGTAGGTACTTATCAAGTCTTGCATACCAAGCTCTGGGAGCTTGTTTTAATCCATACAATGCTTTCTTCAATTTGCATACATGGTTACTAATATTTGAGAGAATAAAACCCTCAGGCTACACAATGTAGACCTCTTATCCAATATTCCCATTTAGGAAGGTAGATTTGACATCCATCTGAAACACTTTGAAATTTTTAAATACTGCATATGAAATAAACATTCTAATAGCCTCTAACCTTGCCACTTGTGCAAAAGCTTTTTCAAAATCTATTCCCTCAATCTGAGCATATCCTTTACATACTAATCTTGACTTATTTCTGATCACTTCTCCATTTTCATTCTACTTCTTTCTATAAACCCATTTTGTTCCTATCACATTGTGATATTTTGGTCTAGGCACTAATTCCCAAGTATCATTCTTTTCTATTTGATTTAATTCTTCATCCATAGCCTTAACCCAATGCTTATCATGTCTAGCTTCTAAAAAATTTCTAGGCTTAATTTTATATCCTTGATGATGTCACTTTCATTATGATTTTTCTGAACGTATTTAAATGGAGTCCCGGTGCCCTTTTTCTCCTTATCATTTTCCTCATCTTCATCTGATTCTTGAAAGCCTTCTTCTTCAATGATTTTAGGAATGTCTACTTAATCACTGATTCTTTGTGTTCCATCTTCTTCTATCCTGACACTTGCACTTTCAATAATTTTCTTGGTTCTTTTGTTATAACATTTAAAAACTTTACTTTTACAAGAATAACCAAGCAATATACCTTCATCTGCTCTGGATTTGAACTTACCAGGTTTTTCATCGGTTCTCTTTATGAAGCATTTGCTACCGAAAACTCGAAAATAATCAACTATTACTAGTTTGTCTTTCCATAGCTCATAATGAGTCTTGTCACTGTTGACTCTTAATAAATCTCTATTCTAAATATGCACTACTGTACCAACCACCTCTCTCCAATATTTATTTGATATCTTGGATTCATTTAGCATTGTCATCACCATCTCCTGAACTATTCTATTTTTCCATTCAACTACTGCATTTTGCTATGGAGTTCTAGCTGCTGAATACTATCTCTTTATTCCATGATCTTCACAAAACTCAATAAATTAATCTGACATGAATTATCATCCTTGATCTAATCTTAAGCACTTAATCTTTAGATTAGAATCATTCTCAACTAATGCTTTGAATGCTTTAAACTGTCTAAAAGCTTCTAATTTTTTCTTTAAAAATATTATCCAAGTCATACGTGAAAAATCATCAATAATCAACATGAAATATTTATCACCTTGAGTACTTTGAATCCTCATAGGTCCACATAGATCAATGTGAACAAGCTCTAGCATTTGAGTGGTTGAGTACTCTTTTGTTTTGAATCACCTTCTAGCCTACTGCCCATGCTAACAAGGTCCACAAAGCGTGTTAGATGGCTTTGTGATCTTTGGAAGATTCCTGACTAATTGATTTTTGTAGATTTTGACAAAATTATCAAAATTTATGTGCCCTATTCTCTAGTGCCATATCCAACTTTCTTCAATCTAACTCAAATAACATTTTTGACCTTTGATGTCTGATAGCATATATAAGTTATTACCTATTCTCTGAGCATCTGCAACCAATAAATTCGAATCTTTTATTCTAATTTCACAACCTTCTACATAAAACTTTAGTGTGTGCCCCTAATCACACATTTGACTTACACTCAAAATATTATGATTAAGACCTTCTACATATAAAACATTTTTAGTTTTAGTTCTACCATTATCTAAACTTAGTGTACCTTTTTCTAGCAATTCTAGCAGTAGTATTGTCCCCAAAATTTCACTATGCCACCATTGATCTTCTTCAAGGTTATGAACTTGCTCTTGTCTCTTATCATGTGCCTCAAACATCCACTATCAATAAACCATGTCTTTTCTTCATTTCATGCATGCAAAGTTGTCTGGACCAACATAGAACCTTCAGGTTATTTCTTCTACCATGTCTAAACCTTTTTCTCGATGAATGGAGCCTTGAAACTCTAGTCCTTCTTGACTGACTCAAACATGCTTATACAATATTGAGCTATGTGTATGAAGTTGTTAGACTTGTAACAAATTATGGTCTCTTCATCAAAGCTTGATATAGGAGCAAAACCGTTATAGTTTTTCCTTGACTCTACATGACCTTCCTTTTCTTTATTTTTGAGATTGTAGCTCTTTTCTACATTCTAATTTCTTATGACCATATACATTACAATAAAAATAGTAACCATAAAAAGAGGACCTGTTTGTGTATCTCTGCCCTGATTGCCTTTTATAGCTTTACTCCTTCCAGCCTTCTTTGTCCTCTACATTCTTCACTTCTTCCCTTCTTATTTCCTCATTTGTAAGAGCTTCAACATAGCTCTTCTTCTTTTCAAAATCGATACCTATCTTATCTGATATTTCCTTTTGTATTTCTAATATCTTATTCAGCATATTAGTGTTATTCTAAAATTTTGAATCATTGACTATTTTATTATTGACTGCTTTCTCAATCTCTTCTTTTAAAGAGGTAATTTCAGTAACATACCTTTCAC